>CAWUFW010002227.1:1800000-2343619 GCA_963921515.1 Calotriton arnoldi
TTTACGTGCGTGTGTGAATAGAAGTGTTTGGATGACCCTGCCTGATGGGCCAACTTGAAAGGACGTATGTGTGGGCCAATCTTTTGATCGTATGGGCTGTTACTGGTGAATGTATTCATGGGAGCATAAGAATAAGTAGGGTGTGCGTGTGAGTGTGTGAGTTGAAGTGTGTGAGAGAGTGAGTGTAAGCAAGCATGTGTGAATGAGCGAATGTGTGAATCCATGTGAGTGTGTATAACACATGCAAGTGTATAGCTGGCCCTGGCATACTGTAGGTAATTATTGACTTATGTAAAAGGACACCCATGGCATATGGGTAGGAGACACTTCCTTGGCAAAATGCAGGCATCTAGCATACTGAATGTAAATCTTGGTATATGGGACACCCATGGTGTTGGAAGGTGGTTTATTAGTAGGTGTAGAAAGGTACTTACCACTAGTAATGAGACAATCACAATATAAGGCCTAGTCAAGGTCTCAATAAATTATTCCCTTGCTCAACCCTTGGTAGATGACTGTGAGCAGGCAGGCTTAACTTAGGAGAGAGGTGTGTAAAGCATTTAAAAACACCAATACATTAAATAAGTAAGACACAAAACACAATAAAAATCCAACACCAATTTATAAAACATAGGAACTGTTTTTCTGATTACAATGACACCAAAAGGAAAAAGAGCCAATGAAAGGAACTTGAGATATGAATTTTTAAAGAATAAACACTTTCTAGTGCTTAATAGCCAACTTGGGACATCTGGTTGCGTTTAACCGGGACAAAGTCAAAGTTTCAGGCTGACCGCAATGGACGCTGGTCAAATACAGTGAAAGGTAGGGCTCTTTCAAGTTTTTGCCTTCTGACTTAGGTTCTTTTTTGGAGCTTATTCTCACGACGTCAAGTGGGTCTCCTCAGCAGGCCGGGTTTGGATTCGATGACAGTGACTTGCTTCAGCTGGATGACTCAGTTGATTCCTGGAAGTCTCATCGACGTCGAAAGCTCCGGAGCTTCAGTGGGGCAAACCTGAATTTAGGGCCGGGTTGCGATTCGATGTCACCAGCTTGACTCTTGATGACGAGTCGGTCAAATTATGAAGCTTTTTGTTCAAAAAGTTCCAATTGATCTCAAACTTCTGGAGATGCCTCCAGAAGGGTCTTTTGGAGTTCGAAAGTGTCCACAACACCAATTCAAGGTTCCAGAATCTCTGAGTTGCTCCTTGGGACATTGGGACTAAGGTTCAAACAATGCACCTGGTCAAATCCTTTAAAGCCCAGCTGAAGGTGGTGAGCTGGTTTCTTCTTGCTGGAAATGATGCAGGTGGAGCTCTTTTAACCTGTTTCTTTGAAGGAGTCTGCTTCTTAAACTTCCAGTGCAAGGTAAAGTCCTTCTTTTGCTGTAGTTCCAAAGTGTGTAGCAGTTTCAGTCTTTTGATGCTCAGTGGTGGGATCCCGTACTTGTGTTTCACCACACCATACAGTATTTAAGTGAAGATCTTTAAAAATTCAGTAAATTTACTTAGAACACATAGATTTTTGAATTTCTTTTTTAATTTAGACTAAACTGTTATTAATTCATGTGTAATTCCTGTGGGAGTTGATCCCAGTCACTGGGAGGGATAGGCTCCTGACCCTAGAGGGGAATGAAGCAGAATCTTACTCCCACATGAGAAAATGTGTGGTCAGAAAGTTTGGTCTCACCCCAGAGCAGTACAGGGGGAAGTTTAGGGACACCCAGAAAGTAAACACACAGTCTTAGGTGGACTTTGTAGAAAAGACATCTCAGTAAAGGCACTAGAGAGCTGGATACAGGGTAACCAGGTGAGTACTTATGAGGTGCTGTACAATTTATTCCTTAAAGAGCTCATCTTGTCTCAATGTGTCCAAGAGAAGTTACACCAGTATCTAGTGGACTCTAAGCTGTCTGGTATCATGGAACTGAGGGAGACAGCTAATGAGTGGGTAAGAACCAGGGTTTCCAATCAACTCCAGGGGGGTGATCAGATCCCCTCCAAGGGGAAAGCCCTAGACAAACAAGATAAAACACAAAATATATGCTCACAAGATCCACAAAAACCTGCACAAGGAGGGGAGGGGGTGAACCACTCCAAATTCGAGGTGAAGTGGTATCAGGGAAAGTCTTTTGACACTGCAAAGGCAGGAAAGTTCTTTGACCCTTCAAAGGTGGGTAGGTGTTTTGACTGTAATTAGCCAGGACACAAAAGAGGAGAGGCTGTCTGCACAAAGACGCCCCCTCAGGTGGGCAGTCCCAGGGATTGTCAGTATAGGTTTAGGGGTGGAGATTGTCCCAGAGATGGGGAAGGGGTTCAAAGAGGCAACCTTAGTTCCCTGGGTGGGGTGGAAATTTCAGCCCTGGCTGCCTTGCCTCCCGGCATGGATATTAGAGGCAGAGGCCTAAAATCAGTGGAACTGAGGTTGAGGCTCTGAGAGAAACAGGAGCCAGTGTGACATTGGTCACAGAGAAACTGGTTTCCAGAGAAGATCATACCTGGTGTGTATCACCAGGTGACCTATGCAGAGAGCAGAGCCAAACTCCATCCTATGGCCATGGTGAGTTTGGAATGGGGAGGCTTGACAGGCCCTAAGAAGGTTGTTGTGTCTCCTGCCCTCCAGTAGAGTGTCTGCTGGGAAATAATCTTGAAGCTTCTGACTAGTCAGGGGTGGGGAGGAAGGTCCATGCAAGGATGCTGGACCTCCCCGAGTGGGTATGTGCTGTGACCAGATCACAGACTGGGCACAGGGGAAATGCTGGACACTTAGACCCTGGAACAAAAGGCCAAGCATCAAATGACAAGAGAAAGGGCACAGGTTTTGGTAAGCCAGCCCAAAGAACTCCAGAGGTGAAGGATGAATCTGACCCTGAGGGGGAGGATCTGACCTCTGAGGTAGGTATTCTACCCCTGCAAGATCTGTCCAACTTGGCAGAAGTGCAAGGAGCTGGGGGACCCTCCAGAGAGGAGTTGTGTCAGGGACAGAGGGGTGATATCATTGGATTCCACAAAGTCTACTGGGATAAGGGTGTCCTATATACTGAGTCCAGAGACCTCAAGGAAGGGGCCACTAGTAGGTTGGTAGTCCCCCAAAAGTATAGAGAATTCCTCCTCACATTAAGCCATGGCATCTCCTTGGCAGGTCATTTGGGTCAGAATAAGACTTGGAACCCGTTGGTTAGGCATTTCTATTGGCCCAACATGACTGCCAAAGTAAAGGAGTTTTGCAGGAGTTACAGGAGTTCTGCCCCCTGTCTTACCACTCCTGTGCAACCTAACAGCCAGTGGTAAGACAGGGGGCAATCCAAAGGCTCCCTTGATACCACTTCCAGTGTTGGGACTCCCTTTGAAAGGGTGGGGGTGAACATCGCTGGCCCCCTAGGCCCACCAACTGCCTCAGGGAACAGATATATCTTGGTGGTAGTCGACCATGCCACAAGATATTCTGAATCAATACCCCTCAGAACAGTCACTGCTGCTTCAGTGGCTAGGGCCCTACTTGGTGTTTTCACCAGAGTGGGTTTTCCAAAGGAGGTGGTCTCAGATAGAGGCACAAATTTCATGTCTGCCTATCTGAAGGTGTTGTGGGGTGAATGTGGTGTTACCTACAAGTTCACCACCTCCTAACTTCCCCAGACAAATGGTCTGGTGGAAAGGTTCAATAAGACCCTGAAGGGCATGCATGATTATGCGGTTGTCTGACAAACTCAGGAAGAGATGGGACATTCTCCTCCCATGCCTACTGTTTGCATACAGGAAGGTGCCACAAAAAGGAGTTGTCTTCAACCCCTTAGAATTGTTGTTTTGGCACCCTGTAAGAGGGCCATTGTGTCTGGTGAGAGATTTGTGGGAAAAGTCTCTCAAGGAGGCCAAATACAATGTGCTGAACTTCGTGCTAGGCCTGAGATCTCGCATGGCAGAGTACATGTACAAAGCAAGCAGAACATTTGAGGTTAGCCAACAGCTCATGAAGCTCTGGTATGACCAAAAGGCTACTATGCTTGAGTACACTCCATGATAATTGGTGTCGGTGTTGGAGCCTGTAGCTCCCAGGGCCCTCCACGAGAAGTGGACTGGGCCCTATGCAATCCTAGAGAAGAGGGGTGAGGTTACCTACCTTGTAGACCTTAACACCCCCAGGAATCCCCACAGGGTCCTGCATGTCAATAGGTTGAAACCCCACCAAGGTAGGGCAGACATGACCATGCTGATGGTCACTGATGAAGGAGCAGAGGAGGAGACTAAGCCACTGCCAGACCATCTCTCTCACAATGTGCAAGATGGATCAGTGGAGGGAGTTGTACTCTCTATTAAATTGAAAGACCAGCAGCACAGAGACTGCAAGCAGGTGCTGGAGCAGTTTGCTTGTCTGTTCTCTTTGATCCCAGGTTTCACCAACTGGTGTATAAATGATATTGACTCTGGTGGCAGCCTACCTGTCAATAATAAGCTGTACAGGTTGTCTGACCATATCATAACCAGCTTCAAGGCTGAAGTAGCTAAGATGCTGGAGTTGGGGGAAATTGAGCTCTCTGATTTTTCATGGGCCAGCCAGTAGTGCTGGTACCCAAAACTAATCCCCATGGGGGAAAGAGGGAGTTACGATTCTGTGTGTACTATAGAGGATTAAATGCAGTCATTAAGGCCCATATTATGAGTCTGGTGATCCACGGACCACCAGGCTCACTGTGGCGGTCTCCCAACCACCCTTTTATGACTTGGGCGGCTGGGCCACCCTGGGACCACTTCAACAGTCTGAACCATCAGGGAACCGCCATTCCCTGGCGGTTGCGCGGCGGGCTTGAGGCCGCAATATGCTGGGCAGGGCTGCAGCGGTACCAAGCATAATAGATAAAAGGAAAGATTAACAAGACAAATGTTGATGTAGTGAAACAGACAGCCAGACAATTATGGAATAAGAACATTTGTGATCTACTTAACTGAAGATTTAGAGAGACATATCATGAAAGGGGTATTGGAAAAATAATGTAGACCACAGAAAAAATTAAATATGAGTAAAAAGAAAAATGGCAGAGGAAGGTGATAATGGCACTTAAAGATAAAATTATAAAGCACTTTTGGGAGCTAATTAGAATAGTGACTGTTCCAACTTGAATTAAAATAAATGGATTCATTGTATCACAAACATGTACAATTTAAATGATGAAGAGAAACCAGAGTGAGTTAATAAAGCTTTGCATTTAAGAAGTAGAAATCCAGAACCTTCCACTGTAAAATAAAAGCTTGAGACTCACATAAGAGCCATTAAACTTTCACATGCCCATGGTCCAGGTGGAATTTCTGCAAATAAATAAACGTTACAACCTCGTGTGCAACCCTATTTATCCTATTATAATGAAAAAGAACACCGTCCCAGACTCACTGGAAGGGAGTATGATAATTCCAATCTATAGGAAGAGAGTTCGGTCTCATCCCGAAAACCAGTGAGAGAACTAATGGATATCTCAGTTATAATTAATGTCAGGTTTGCCAGTTTCAGAAGGGATCATTCAATGATAGAAGAATGTCTAGTGTTAAAACTGAGCTGAAAAATATATATATCAACAAAGAGTCCTGCTCTACACATTTACATTAATCTCACAACAATCTTTGACTCACTAGATAGGAATAAATACTAACATGGCCAAAAGCAATATGACTACCACAATAAACAGTAGAATTCCATAAAACATCTTGGAGCCCAGTTCATCTAGGGGAACGCATAGCCCTAACTCAAAGGATACTGACCCAGTGAGAAAGAGCAAAGTTTTATACTGGCACACTGGTATCTATAGAGCTGTTGCCCCAAAAATAATATAAGTCAATCAGGTCCACTGTTTTTCATCTAAACTAGATCAAAGATATATGCAGAGTCTGTTTAATGCAGATGATATAAATCCTATTGGATTGCAACAGGCTTTAGATGCATTTGTGGATTACTGTTTTTAAAGATCAATACAATGAAAACTAAAGTAATGCTGTTTCAAAGAAGAAGACACAACCAGAATGTTACCTGGAAATATCAGGGCCTATTCACAAACTGCATTTAATGGTACTTGAAGTAGTTCTTCATTAGTAGTACTCACATACTACAAAAACCTTTTCACAAACCTCTCCTATGTTTTCTGTTTGGTGATCTCAGCCAGGTAGGTCACAGAGTTTCTTAATTTTCGCTCATCTATGAAAACGTGCATAAGTTAACATACACCGGCAAAAGAGTAAGACTTTTGCTATTCACAAACTACTACAGCCCTAGAGGTGTCTAAACAGATGTTAATGTACTCCAACCCAGCTTTGGAGTAACTTTAGCACAAAACAAGGCCAATCACAGTTAGTATATACAATCTACACACTGGTTTGTCCTTGTGGGCTACGTTATGTTGGCAGCACCATATACCCAGCAAAAAAGGTGTTAGCCATTGCACACCAAAACCAAGCATATCCAGTAGCTATACTTTTCCAGGAAAAGCATAGCAGCAATGTAAACCTGTTGAGGGTCTTTCTAATTGATAGAACTAACCCAAGAGTGAGAAGTGGAAATAGGAATGGGCGTTGATAGGGTTGGAATAAATTTTAAAAAAATAGAAAAAAATCCAATGAATCTCTGTTCTGATGAGTAGTATTTATTTGGGCAATGACTGATCTTGTGCTGCTGCATGTCTCCTGACATGGTCTGAGATATTTCAGTTTCAATTTTATGTTTTTTCTAGACTGCAGTATTTTTCCTTCATTGCTGCATGCAGTTGCTGTGAGAAGTTGGCCTGGTATATGCTGTCCACTAATTAGAGTGGGCACCATGCACCAGTCCAAACAACCCTTATGGTGATTTAAGAGGTCAAAGATAACCTTAGAAAGCTATCCAAGTGGTAGCTGTGGAGAGCAGCTTCCAGGCTTAGTCTTGAAGGAATTGTTATATCCCGCATAGAGGCCCTAATGTAGACCCGTTCGTACATGCCCTAAAATGGACGTATTCATATTTACCCTAATATGGTCATATTCGTACTTGCCCTATTATGGTCATGGTCGCATATGCCCAATTATGGTCATAACTGTACATGTCCTATTATAGTCATGATTCCTTATATAGGCATGAACTTTCACCTACATTGGTCTCAGCTAGTACACAACGAGCTGTGAGGGCTGAATGTTATCTATCCTGTAGTTTTGAATACAGCAGGGTTTTTCCCAAACACAGGCCCTCACTGTACTCATTAATTATGCATGGCTCTCTAAGAATACACCACGTGCATAATATGTATGTACAAAGTTCACCCCTGACGTCTTCCTCATGTCCAATACAAACCATACTGAGGACCGAGACTCTTTAGGGTATAAATACACCACATCTTGCCCCGGTAAGACAGAGGGAATTGAGACTTCCATGCTGACACACTGACCAGAGACGCTGAGGCTCCTGCATGCAGTCGCTCCAGCTGACAGTGGTCTGACACAACCCTGACGGGGTGTCCAACTCGAGACCAGGACGGGGTCCCACACTCTCTCTATTCAGGTATGGGGGTTCGACTAAATCCTAGAAGGATTCTTGGCTCTTAGCTTTTAGACCTACACTTATGCTAGGTACACTCAGGTAAATCTATTTAGGCATAGTAGGAGTACGCGCACTTGCATAATGCTTTTATATTCATGTATGTACTCATGATTATCGCAATATGGTAGAACTGTTCTATCCCTTTGCTTTTATCGTACTGCTGATAATATATCTCTGCTATTGTCTGCTGGTTACCGCAGCACATATATTTTACACTAGAATAACAACTGTTCAATAAATACTTATTGAAACGCCCGACTGTTTATTCTGTGTAACTCTGTGAGACAAACCGAATAAGTGAGCACGAGTGACGGAGCGAAAGGTAGTATATTGTTTCCATGATTCTGAGGAATTTGGGTTGTCATGATCTAAGGTTGCCAGAAACTAATCTCTCCCCGATAAGAGGAGACACTAGTGGCACTGCGAGCTAGCTAATGCAAAACTAGGCTAACATATACGGTGGGGGTGCTCGGAGTCAGTCTGCCACCAAGCCCGCAGTATATGTTATCCAAACGCGCAGGTCCTGCATGGGTACTATAGGAGCTACATGACATGGTGCCGCCAACGTTGGTTGGGTACGTATTTAACAGTAGAATCTGAGTAGTTCAGTCGTGCTATTCTCAGAGAACCTACTCACAAAACCCCAGAGACGTCTGGAGTGGGTGGGCACAAAATCCGCCGCAGCTGAGTAGTACGAGAATACTATTTATTGGCTGTTGGTTATTCAAGCTTGAAGGACATATAGTTCCTACAAATTGTGCATTTACACCTTATCTTAAAATGTCCTTAAACACCCTTCTTCCACTTAAAAATGGTTGAACAAGCAGAAGAAACAAGGAGAGTTGAAACAGACCTCTTAGGTTTAGGAGAAGAAGACCCATAAAACTTCTAGAACACGGCTTTAGAGCCAGGGGTGGTAATGTAATTTTCGTGATTGAGGCACACGAATCCAATAAAACAGAGGTGTTCTATTCATGGGTTACATTCCCAGCAGCGAATGTAGTTACAAATGTATTTCACTACTACCTAGAAGGTGAAGCACCAGTGGACTATATTCCTTTTGAGGAGTTAGAGGTTCCGCTCACTTACCAGGAGCATAATTACTGGTTTAAAGGCGCCCTACCCCACGTACATGGTAGAGCAAGATTAGGCCCGCTCGGAGGAGCAGGAGCCACATGGCCCATATTAGCGGCATACACACTGCGTCCTGATATTGGCACAATGCCACAGCCAGACTTACTCATACAACACATAGATTTAATTAAAATCTACAGAAACCTCACACAATTTGTGATGAGGACTTTAACAGTTCAGCCTGCACCAGCTGCAGCATAAGATACTCCAGTCCAGAGTACAGTTAATAAAATAACTCCACAAACATTACACGCGATAATGGGCAAGATGCCAGCAAAACGCGAACAAATCCCATTCTGGATAGCTCAGAAAATAACTCAGCTTGAAGCAGTATTCCCAAATACTACAACCAGTGATAAACACAGAATTCTAACAATCTGCTTGCCCATGGGTCTCACACCACAAGTAGAGGACTGCACCTCTTGGGGTTCAGTCTTTGCTGCCATATATACCAGAACACATGGTATCCCGTCAATAGCAGTAGTACCTGAAGTAATAAAACAGATACAAAATGAGTACAGAGCAGAGCCTGCCCTTAACTTAGGGATGAAGTTACTAAATAACTTTGAATAGGTATCAGCCATAATATAAGCTAATATTAAAGGGGAAGCAGCTTCAGTGGCGATCCGCCAATGCCTAAGGGAGTTCGGTCCAGAGGATCAACAACATGAACTACCCAAAATAATTGAAACTGCATATGCAGAATTAGGCAGAGACAGTCTAAGTGGAAAAGCATTAAAACCACAACTGTTGGGCAGTCCTGAAAAGGACACTATAAAGCAGACACCTACTTCTTCTAAAAAGAAGTGGGAAAATAAAAAACAACAAAAGTCTAAAGACAGCAGATCTCAATACAGAGGTAGGTCTCCTCAACAGGAGCCCTCTGAAAGGAGGTATAACCTCAGGAATAGGGATAATATTAAAAAAGCTGACAGGTATCAGGATACTGATACTCGTTCCTCTCGTTCCTTTCAGGGTTCATCAAGAAACTCAGAGAGGGAAGGACGGTCAGAACACAGACAAGAGGAGCGTACAAAGTCCAGAGATACGCAACGCGCTGCGGACTACGCACCTAAAAAAGAAGATAAACAAAAATCAAAACCTCAGTTCAAAAAGAAGAAGGTAGCAGGTCTCAAGATCAGACATGCCCAGAATTCTGAGGACACAGCTTCTGAACGAGGAGTGGGCTCTGACGATGCTAGACAGCGCGGCAGAAGTAACGATAGCTCGCCAGAACCTGAAGGAATTTCTGGTGACAGCGGAGTTGAGTGAGTATATCACGGTGGAAACACCTGATACTCGGGTAAGTGTCCCACATAAGTTACATGAGATAACACTCCGGCTGGAGGGGACAAGCCCAGGAAAGTTAAAGCTCTCTTTTGGAAAAATCTGTCATCTGGTTATGACATTCTATTAGCAGAACAAGACAGGCCGCCAGCATTCATCATGGAGTGCCCTAGGGGAGAAACTGTCATTTTTCCAGCCTTTTCCGACCTCGTTCCCATTCACCTAAAACATGCATATGCACAGGAGTGGGCGGTTGTACAAAAATCATGCTGGTTGGGATGAGGAGTCAACCCACCACGTGATCCCGTTAAAAGTTTCCCCAAATGCTCAAAGGCAATATCCTATAAAGCAGGAAGCTAAAAAAACAAGTCAGGGAGATTCTGGACCAACTAGAATACCAGGGGGTGATAGAAAATTTCACTTCACCTATGAACAATCCTTTGTTTTCCGTAATGAAACCTGACAACACATATCGTCTAGTTTTAGATTACAGACATTTAAACACCTGCACAAAGACATTTGCAGTTCAAAATGCACACAGTGCTGCATTAATGAATAACATTGTGCAGAAAAAATATAAAACAACACTTGATATCTCAAAAGGATTTTTCTGCCAAAATATAGCGCCTGAAAGCAGGTTTTTTATCCGCATTCAGTGCGTTAGGGTCACAACAGCAATTTTGCCGACTCCCCCAAGGGTATAAGAATAGCCGGGGTTGTTTTCAGCAAGGGTAATAGAGTTACTCCAAAATTTGGATGAAGAGCCATTGTCCTATGTGGATGATATTTATCTGACGGACGATGGCTTAAAAAGGCACTTGACCAGGGTGAGCACCATTATTATGGGATTCGCCTCTGAGGGCTACAAATTTAATTTCAAAAATCAAAAATTGCCCACCTCAGTGTCCTATTTTTAGGATACAAGCTGTCAAGTGAAGGGAAAAGCCTAGCAGCTAACTTTTTAGAAAAGTGTGCGCTGCTCCAACCTCCAAAATCTTTAAAGAATTTACAATCAATTCTGGGATTCCTAAATTTTGGTCGAACATACATTTTGGATTACGCAGAAAGAGTAAAACCTTTCTACGACTTAATAAAACCTGATTTTTCAGTCAGACAATGGACACAGGAACACACAAATATCCTGCGTTCCCTACAGGAAGACATGATAGCTTCTAAACATTTACAGACACGCGTAAACGCACAGAACTTAGTGATCCGAGTCATAGCGGGTCAATGCGGGTACACTTATTTAACTTTTAATGAAGGTGAAACAGTACCAATCTCAAACAAATCACACCTGTACACAAACTCAGAGATGCGTTTTACTTCAACAGAAAAAATTCTGACAGCAGTGCAGACCGCTGTAGCAAGAGAAAGAGCTCTGGCTCAGGGAAAATGCATAATTGTCGTAACCCCAGTACCAGCTTTAGAAGCTGTTACAAAAGCTAGCATTCCAAATGCGAAAACCTTACATCCGAGATGGATACAGTGGGCTAATTCTCTTACTGCAACGGATGTTGAATACAGATTTGATCCAAGTTTAAAAACCCAGGCATTCCTGCAATATGAACAAGAATATCCTCTACCAAATGAAATTTTGCCTCTAGATCAGTATGAATACATTATTTACACTGACGGTTCTGCTCAACCAGCCATAGGGAGTAAGCAAGCTTACAGCGCAGCATGTGCGATTGTTAAAGGTCGCATGCACGATGGAAAGTTCCATCCAAGTTGCACAAAAACGCAATCTCTAGGAGACTGCACGGCTCAGTTGGCAGAACTCAAAGCACTTATACTGGCACTTATAAATACGGATCACGAATTCCCCACACTTATTGTGTGTGATTCCTTTTACTGTGTACAGTCGTACAATGAATATCTACATCATTGGGAACAAAACGGGTTCAAAGATGCAAAAGGTGGCACAATTAAGCATAAAATGCTATGGGAACAGGTAGTGGAGTTGAAAAACGAACTACCAAGGGCTCACGTGATACATACACTGAGTCATCAGCGTGATGGCGTTCACGTTGAAGGGAATTCATTGGCTGATGAAGCCGCAAAGCGGGCTGTTCGCACAGCCGCCGTAGCTGCAGTTACTCGTTCAAAGACGAGGGTAGACGGCAAGATAATGGTAGCTGTCAATGCTTCATGCAAAGGCAGCACAGCAGTACCTAAAACATTTCCACTCAAGTACTCCTACAAGTTAGATGCACAAAACATTCCATATGCTCAGATTCCTGGAGTGGGGGATATAGTAATACCAAATATGGATCGTAGGCAAGGCTTAATTTTAGCAGCACACGAGGGTTTGGGTTCTGCGCATACAGGCGTCACAGCGACTATTTCTTTATTGAAACAGTGCTACTGGTGGCCAGGGTTAACAAAGCAGACCAAAGACTATGTCTTGAAATGCGACATCTGTCAGCAGATGAAAGGCTCCACCGTAACACGCCCAGCGCAGACACCATTGCTGAAATCAGACAAACCTCTTGCATGTGTGTATTTGGACCACTGCGGAACCCTACAATCTGATGGGTCCAAGAAATATATCATGGTTGCAGTGGATTCCTGCTCTAGATTCCTATGGGTTTGGCCTCAGCGCTCGGCTGACGCTCGAACTGTTATAAAAGATTTGGGAGTCTTTATCGGCACATACGCAGTTGGCACGTTACATTCTGACCGTGGTCCGGCGTTTAGCTCTCGGGCTTACAAAGAGGCCATGGAAGGAATGGGCGCAGCATTGCGGTACTCCTCTCTGTATCATCCCGAGGGAAATTCTGTTGTGGAGAGGAAAAACCGAGACTTAAAGCAATCTTTAACAGCTAGGGTATTAGGCAAGGGCGGTAGATGGGTCGATCACCTTTATGGGGTACAGCGCGCGCTAAATAATCAGCCAAGAAGCTCTCTAGGAGGTGTCACTCCTTACGAGGTCCTATTTGGGACAAGAATGTGGGTACCTGATCTTGATTGTGAAGGCACAGTGGCGGATAAAAAACCATTTGATATCCATGATCGTTTGGCTGTTTTACAGGCTCTAAACAAATCCAGGACACAACAAAGTAACGTGCTCCAGAAACAGGCCGCCACTGAGGAAGTCAAGGCAGTAACGGCAAGACCTGTCTGGATCCCAAAAATCGGGGATCTGGTCAGAGAGAAGATTGCTGACAAGAAAGAATTTGGGCCATCCTACAGAAAGCCTGTACCGGTCCTTGCAATCCACGGCACAAGAACTGTACTTCTGCCGCCTCTTGCCGGAAAAAAGGAGAAAAGATTTGTCTCAATCGACTTAATCAAACCACAATATGTGGCCAATACTAAAGAGTAGGCCTCATGGACTCCACAGTAGCAGACGCCCTCCTCTCGCTACAATCCAAGAAGTTCAAACAGAAAGACTCATCACTTTTGAAGAGCCACCTGTACGGAATGAAGGACTAAGCAACAATGCTATGGAACTCGTTCCACTTCAACAAGAAGAAAATCAACTTAACAACTTAGTTGCAATAAGACCGACTACAGACATCTACTTCAACATGCCTCGTCAAGAGCAAAATCCGATTTCAACAAATCCCGATGCAATCCCAACAATTGATCGTACTGCTTCTGGCTATTTCATGAACTTTGGTACGTTTTCACTGGATCCAAGCGAGCCGGAAACGACGCCAGCCAAAAATCACTCCAACAGAAACTCAATTACTTTTTGCACTTTTTTAGAAAGACTTACCTGGTGTCACCTTGGATTGAACTATGGTATATCACTGGGATTTTATTTTAAATTTTCTGGCTAGGTTTAATAATAACTTTTAGTATGCTTATTAATGGACGATACCTCCAGCAAAGCTCTACAGCCCAAAGAGTCAATTTGATTTTAAAACCACACCAGTCTTCACATCGTGAACCAAGAGACTTGTCTTCAGTGAACATTACAGCAGTTCCTAAACCGGACGGTATAGTATGGGACAAGATTGATTATGATATATTAGGTCTGACTGAACTTTTAAAGATAAAACATGTATTTAAAATTTCTTTAAGTGATATCATTACCTCCAGTGCATTTTCTGATGATTGGGACACTGAAACTGTAAATGCTATGATGTCTGATTTAGAAAAACTGCCGCATTTCCGAACAATGAAATGTTAGAAGGTACTTCAGACTATGATACATTGTACTGTTACCAGCAATATGGTCATCATTCCTTGCACAAATCTATAACACCTACAAATGTATTTGAGTACCACCAATGGGAACACTGCCCAACACCTCCAAAAGGTAGTTCACAAGCATTTGCACAGAAATTCACATACTTCTCAGGGTCTAACACATCGAACCCGAAGTCATTTTATTATAGGGTGGCGAAAATTTCAGCTCAGAAAATTATGTTAACAAACACCAAACATATTTACTCTGCATCCTTTCTGAACCAGTTGTCTAAACAGGGTTTCGATCTATGGAAAGACACAATAGATTCCAAATCGATCTGGGGTTCTAGGGACTGGCAAGTCCAGGGAATAGAAGCACTTTTTAGAGCTTGCATCATTCCGCAGCAGATTTTATTTCTGAATGAAACTGTGAAACAGACATCCTGTCTTGGACTAGCCAAGAACAAGGAACTGAACTCACCGGGATTTCCTACACCATCACAGATGGGTGGGTGGCAGAATTCATCTACACGAGGGGTAGGATTAGATGACATTTTCCAGTACAACAGATCAGATCCTGATTGGACAGAATGGCTGGTTTGGCCCATTGACACAAACAAATTTCAACAGAGATTTATGAATACAACCAAAGGGTTTAGTATCCATGGGCCAGATCCACGCTATGTACAAAGACAACACCCAGGGGTAGTGACATCGTACAGTGATGGGAAGTTGTGCCTTGATTTGCTAGAGACCTCAACACTGACAGAAGTAAAGCACCACTTGACCTTACTGACACCTGACATGGATCTTAGAGATTTTCTATTAGGACCCAGGAAACAACGTCAGAAATGTTTCATATATGCAGGCCTTTATGCCTACTATAATGAAAACTGGAAAATATCCCAACAAGAGGCTGCAGAAAGGATACAGGAGATACACCGTATTAACTTAGAAAAGGCATTAGCTGTAGTGGATAATGGGTTAACAACTTTGACCTCCAGGATTTACTCCTTAGGCAACATTGTGTCCTCGGCGATCGACATATTAGAACATGATCTGGCCTTGCTACAACACAGGCAATCTCAGCTACGTTCTATTATGATGTTAAGCTGGACGCTGCAATCTTTGCATGCAGGCTATGTGCCATGGCATTTTATAAACACCACGTCTCTGTTCTCAGAATACAATCTAACTGATAAACAGACAGAAATGGCACAAAGGGGAGCCAAATATACAATGCTGCGTATTGAGAAACTGGAAAGGTTACCATTCACTGTAGCCGAATCACCATCAACAGAATGGCTAATTCATGGCCAAATCACTCTGCCGGTCACTACGTTTCAGTTTCAATATTGCCTTGAGCAACAGCAGACAAGCAAATATGTGAAAATGGGTAAGGGATACATCAAGGAAACTTGGGAGTTACCATATAGATACAGATGCCGGAATGGGGATCGAGAAGTGTATCTGAGTGGTACAAACTGCAAGAACGCTTTAAGCGGTTCTCTCATGTGTCAGGATATTTCTCTACACGGAGCCTGCAGTGGTTCAGTAGCGAACTTGTCTTGTCACATGTCAGGGACCCCAGCGGCCATGATCACGCCGGTTTTCCAGCTGCTCTCGAATGGGAGTTACTTAATGTTAAATGATCAAGGTTGCTGTGGGATGCTTCCAGGCGTCGCATATCTAGTCACTGTTAACTCCAGGGTTACTTGCTGTATGCAAGTATTGTTTCCACCACTGAACACAGTCGGGAGGTGCCGCTATGGCCTTCGCTGAATGTTTCTTTTATACAGTTTGATACTCTGAGCAGATTGAAAGCCATGCTTTTAAAGCAACCCGTGCCCTTAATCTCCGCTCAAGAAACCTATGAACTTCAAGTTGCAAGGACCTCGACCGAGATACAGGCACTCATACGTACAAACTGCCCCATTCATTTAGCAGAAATGGTGGGACGTATCTTCAATATGTCTAATACGAGCAGAATTGTACACCTATTTAAGACCATAGGGTCCGGACTGTTAAGCACCTTTCAGACAGTCCTCGGAGTAATCCCAAATTTTATACACTCCGTATTGGGAAGCGTATTTGGAGGATTCCCGCTCATCCTGTTCCTAATCGCAGGAATCCTGATTGTAATATTGCTGCTACGCAATGGACGGCCCACTTCCCGAGGGAATGGTAAACACGCTCCTGGAGTGGAAATACCGTGAACGCATGGTACAACTTCTGGGCATTTCTTGCCTGCGAGAACTCAATGCCTCCTGGTTTCTATCATTTAGACCAGTCTGGGTAGACTGCATCTTACCTGTTCTTCGATGCCTGTTCTGCGGAGAAGAATGCACGTTGGATCTTTGTCTGACATTTCCATCAGATGTGCCTCCGGACACGGATGCAATGCTGGACCCCATAAAGGCCCATGCTCTGCGTTGTCCTCAGCGGCTTCCGATTCTGATGAATGCATTCCTAGAGAATCCACAGGTGACGTTTGCTCCTGCTGGGTTAGGTGATTCTTCCACAGGCACCCAGGTTACAACTGCCGCACAAGCTGCCGCAGCACCGACTGTTGGCAGTGCTACATTCCATCTATGTGCGATTGATGTTCTCTGTGAGGCGTTGGATTTGTCATCTACAGCAGCTGACACCGATAATATTGAGCTTCCCAGCCAGGACGCGTAATCTTGAATTGGCTCATCGTGTCCTGGGAAAGAATTTGGCTTCTTTACTCGTTTCAAAACAAGCGATCTAAATTTGGAACATTTTCTTACATTGACACTTTCGCTTGAGAAAAGCATGGCCCTCACCTGCTTATGGTAATACAACTTCTATAGAGAGACAATATTGACTTCTTTCAAGTGACAACTAGAAAAGCTGAATTTAAACATTTTATTTTTTTATTAAAGCACCAACATTTTTAACGATTTTTTAGGACCATGTTTTACTTGCTTTTAAAAAAATGTTTTTAAATTGTCCAGATTTTAAGTATGGTCATTTGTATCCAGTTCGGAAGAGGAGTGGGTGTTATATCCCGCATAGAGGCCCTAATGTAGACCCGTTCGTACATGCCCTAAAATGGACGTATTCATATTTACCCTAATATGGTCATATTCGTACTTGCCTATTATGGTCATAGTCGCATATGCCCAATTATGGTCATAACTGTACATGTCCTATTATAGTCATGATTCCTTATATAGGCATGATCTTTCACCTACATTGGTCTCAGCTAGTACACAACGAGCTCTGAGGGCTGAACGTTATCAATCCTGTGGTTTTGAATACAGCAGGGTTTTTCCCAAACACAGGCCCTCACTGTACTCATAAATTATGCATGGCTCTCTAAGAATACACCACGTGCATAATATGAATGTACAAAGTTCACCCCTGACGTCTTCCTCATGTCCAATACAAACCATACTGAGGACCGAGACTCTTTAGGGTATAAATACACCACATATTGCCCCGGTAAGACAGAGGGAACCGAGACTTCCATGCTGACACACTGACCAGAGATGCTGAGGCTCCTGCATGCAGTCGCTCCAGCTGACAGTGGTCTGACACAACCCTGACGGGGTGTCCAACTCAAGACCAGGACGGGGTCCCACACTCTCTCTATTTAGGTATGGGGGTTCGACTAAATCCTAGAAGGATTCTTGGCTCTTAGCTTTTAGACCTACACATATGCTAGGTACACTCAAGTACATCTAGTTAGGCATAGTAGGAGTACGCGCACTTGCATAATGCTTTTATATTCATGTATGTACTCATGATTATCGCAATATGGTAGAACTGTTCTATCCCTTTGCTTTTATCGTACTGCTGATAATATATCTCTGCTATTGTCTGCTGGTTACCGCAGCACATATATTTTACACTAGAATAACAACTGTTCAATAAATACTTATTGAAACGCCCGACTGTTTATTCTGTGTAACTCTCTGAGACAAACCGAATAAGTGAGCACAAGTGACTGAGCGAAAGGTAGTATATTGTTTCCACGATTCTGAGGAATTTGGGTTGTCATGATCTAAGGTTGCCAGAAACTAATCTCTCCCCGATAAGAGGAGACACTAGTGGCACTGCGAGCTAGATAATGCAAAACCAGGCTAACATATACGGTGGGGGTATTCGGAGTCAGTCTGCCACCAAGCCCGCAGTATATGTTATCCAAACGCGCAGGTCCTGCAGGGGTACTATAGGAGCTACACGACAGAATGTTAAGCAGCTTGCTTTACCAAAATGCAATCTTATAGTATTGGTTAAATGAAAGGAGAACCACACAGTTGTTATAAAAATATGTATTTATTAATATAACACTATCTAGTACGACACAATATCTCCTACACGGAGATAATCACAAAGCACACAATACTTAAGCACAGAAATGACAGTAAATGGCACTAATACACAGTGGGCCCAAGGGGGGGACCAAACCATATACTAAGTAAGTGGTATAAGAACCACGACTCGAGTCGAGACAGTGTCGAGAGGACGTAGAATTTCTGGAACCCTAAGGAACCACCCAAGGTGAGTTGATAGGGACCCCACGGAGTGCGTGTGAAGTGTGGGAACACGACCGTGTGCTGCATACAAGTCTATGGGGAAGTCACGGTTGAAGTTTTAGAGTTTAAAGACCCTTCCCAGTGGACTCTGAGGAAACCCTGTGGAAAACATAAGGTTAGAGAGCCACCCCACCCATGGATACAGAGGTACCCAAGTTACCTATACCAGGGAAGCCGGGTGCATAGGTCTGAAGTGGCGTCGGAAACCGCTGTCGAACCAATGGAGGACTACGAAGAAGAGCCGCTGTTTCTAAGGGAGAAAAGTGTCTCGGAATTCAAGGGTGGATTCTTGTCAAGAAGTACCTGAAAGCAGAGGAGACAGAGTCTGGGTCACTTGGGAATGACCAGGGGCTCGGTAGACGAATGTCCACTGATGTTGGGTGCTTTAGGTTGGTTGATGGAGTCCTTGACTCTGCAGCTACGGGGACCAGGAGATATCGAGGACAACCAGGAGCCAGATACAAGCTGTCCCATGAAGGATGTCGAGTGCTGAGGGGTGGATTTCCGGCGGGAGCACCAACAGGTCTTGGCAAAGGCAACCCATGCAGAAGGTCACGGAGGGGAACAATTCGGACCAGCATGGCCCAGGAGACTCACCACAAACAGGGGAGTCAGGGTGAGCCTGGAACAACCAGGGGAGCCAAGAAAAGCAAAGTTGACCCTCAATTGGACCCACAGGCCGAAGGCACAGGAGTCATGAGAGGACCTCATGCGATTTCACCAAACAACAGCCCACGGAGCACTCAGTGCAAGGAGGTCAAAGTTCTTGGTAGGAAATGGTGTCAGAGGCTGAAGCTACTTGGAGCCCAATGCACTTGTTCGGGAAATGCCAACAAGCATATGCACTTGCAAATACACGCGGTGCACAGGGATTCGGGTATTGCAGCCCCCACGAGGGACACTGGCCTCAAACTCAGTAAGGGGGCAGCTCGGGCCTCGAGTGATGTAGAAACATACCTCCTGTGTTGCTGGACCCTTTGGAGTCCGTAGGAGCTTGGGATCAGCAGATCGGTCAGCAGTGTTGAGGTGCCTGCAAATGCAGGGGAGTGACTCCTTCACTCCAAGGGAGATTATCTTTGGTTGTCCTTGATACTCCACAGGTCCTGCATGGATCCTGTATGGTGCATGGGCACAGACGATGCTACAGACTGAGAGGGAGACGAAGTCAGGCCCAAACGGAGACCAGCGAAGTCCAGAGTGTCCAGATGGTCGAAATTCAGTGGTTTCTTGTTCAGAATCTTGACCACATCGAATCTAAGGTCCTACAGCCAGGTAAGCCCTTAAGTACCCACGGAAGAGTGTTGGCAAGATTCAGGGGACCCTCCCAGGGGAGGATCTGGACAGTGGGGAGGCTACTCCCATCTCTTTTGTCCAGTTTCGCGCCAAAGCGGGAGCCAACGGCTCCCAGGACTGGTTTGAACTGAACTATGCACAGGGACACCAAATGTGCCCCTCATGCAGACTTTCAGTCACTGGCAAGCGCACCCACCCAGTCCTAATACACTAAATCCTGTCTGGGAGGTGGTCACACCTCCATGTGACAGGATGCCTAAGTTTCTGCCTTCCCCTGCTTGAGCTTGGCTCAGCAGCAGGAGGGCAGAAATGTGTCTCTGGTCAGCAGCAACCATTTTGTGCTGTCCGGAGTTAGAAGGCTCGTACTGGGAACACCAAGGACCCCATGAAGCTTGCTTCTGAGGGGTGGAATCATACCTCCCATACCGGTTACCGGTGTGGGGTATGATTCCAACATGTTTGACACCAAACACGATAGGGTTAGTTGTAGCCGTTTTAGAGTTGGTCATCATGCGGTCGCATAATGCCCCTCTATATGTCGTATATGGCTGCTTCTCTGACAACCTGGGAGAATGGACTCCGTAGGCTGCAGGGGTGTCCTTCTCATGCAGTGGCACCCTCTCACTTAGAACCAAGCACCCTGCCTTCAGGATTGTAAAGGCCTGCTATAGGGGTGACTTATAGGTTTTAAGTACAGTGATCCTTAGATATAGTGAACCTATATCTTAAGTAAGTGGTGCATGCACCAACCTACACAGACTGCAATGGCAGGCCTGTAGTTCCATTTTGCATGGCCTCTCATGGGTGGCATAATACATGTTTCAGCCCATGGGAGGCCTCTGGGGTACCTATGCCCTGGATACATGGGTACCATATACTAGGGACTGACAAGGGTACCCCAGTATCCAATCTGGAGTGTACATAACTTAACAGTATAGGGAGAAAGCAGATAGACTGGGGCCCTGATTAGCAGGATCCCAGTCAGACTAGTCAAAAACAGTGTTACATTTAGCGAAAAGTGGGGGTAACCATAAGAAGCAGATCCTACTTTCCTACAGGTGCTATTATTGAACTGAAGACATCAAACATTTTATTTGGCAGCCCATGAGGTGTATCTTTTTTATAATATGACTATGTTTTCAAAAGGAATAGTTAGGGGTGTGCTCTCTGATGGAACTAAGCCGACTCGGGCATGAGTGATTGTTTGATTTCCCATTTCTCTGACTATTACATTTTGTTTTAATGTCAAAGTAGTGTTGTCTCCAGAGCACATTTGGGGCATGCTGAGAACTTGCAAGTATTATAGTTTGCTAATATTTGTTATATTTCAATATGGATAAAACAATTCGCATTTCATTGTGTAATTTGTTGTATTATTTGAAATATTGATCTTGCACAGTTATAGCCTCTACATGTTTACAGGGCAGGTCAATTTGTCTCTGTTCCAACCCGGTGGAAGCAGCTGTTTTTAACTGCTCCCATCAGGCAGGAGCAAAGTGGAGTTCCCTGCCCGAGAGAGTGCAGATAGGGTATGCCTGCATACTCCCGGGCACTGCCCATACTCTCCCGGGCAGGGAACCACCGTTTTCAGGGGGTGGGCTGGGACACTGTAGATTTTTGCATCCTAGGGGATGGGATCCCTGGGGCTTATTTGGGGCTTGGGGAGAGGGAGCCACTAGCACCCTTCCCTTAAATTGCCATTTGGTCTTGGGAGATAGGGTCCCCGGAAGCCCTCACTGGCTCGGGGAGGGGGGCCCGCTAATGCCTCCCCTCCCTAAATATATAATAGTAAAGACCCCCGGTCTTGGCCCTACCCAGGGATCAAATTCTATTTTAACAAAAACGCAGACAGGTATTTAAAAAAAAAAATTTTTTTTAAAGCTGCGGTCCTGTGGGACTCCCGCTGGATCATAGCTTTTTAAAAAAAATATTCATTTGGCCTCAGGGGGACAGAGTATCCTACTCTGCCCCCAAACATTTTTTTAATTAAAACTCAGTACAAGAGTCTAAGGGGCATATTAACAAGGACAAGCGATAAATATCGCTAAACGCGCTTAGCGCGATTTAAATTATCGCTGGCTATCGCTGGATTTCTTCGCCGTGTCAGCGGCGTATTAGCAACGCTTAGCTGACAGGCGATGTGAAATCCTGCGATAGACTGCGATAATGGACATTAGCGTGTGAAATCCTGCGATGATTTCACAGCGCTAATGCCAAGCTTGGTAATAGGGGAGTGTGGACTCCACCTCCCATAGGCAATAATGGTAAGACATGTTTTTTCCTGGCGTTGGAATCATGCGATAATGGGGGCTTAGCGCGCATTTTGTTATCGCTTCGCTGTTCAGGGGCAGCATTGTTGATACAGCGATGTTGGATTTGCGGGCATTTTACATGTTGTCGTAGGAGGGAACGCCTACTTTCCATCTCATTAGCGATATTTATCGCTGTCATGAGATGCGTTACGAAATCGGCCGCTAACATGCGCTGATACATGTTAGCGCCGCCTTGTTAATAGGGCGATAAGAATAAGAATGCCTGCAACATTTTTCTTCATGTTACAGACAGCCAATGAGAGCACTCGCTCCCACTGGAGCATGTCTCCCGTGAGAGTGAATTGCCCAAGGGAAAAAAAACTCCTTGTGTTAATAAGACCGTACTATTTTTTTTAAATTGGGTTTGAGGGACTCTCGCGAGAGTCCCTCAAACCCAACCATTCAGATATACAAATATTTTTGGGACCTAATATCTTAAAAACTACTGAATGGATTAAAACTAAATCACAAACAGCACACTTTCTGGACCAACATCTATTTTTCTGCCACATTTGGTGTAATTCTGTTGAATAGTTTTTGCAGTACAGCTTCTTAGAAAGGTCAATGGTTTTGGGATCCCCCTTTTTCTCTTCCCCCACTAGACATATCACCCCAAAACGTTCCATGCAGAAATTAGCCAAAAAAGGACACTTTTTAGAAAGTTTCTTGAAGATTTGTCAAACAGCACCAAAGTAATTAGCAAAACAAAATGGGCTTTCCTGTGGAACTAACCTAACTGACCTAACTATAACTACCCAGTGGCAAATGCCTCTTGGGAACCAAAGGTTAAAGTGGTGTTATATTTAGGTGAATATCTCAGTGACGCCATTAATGTTTTAGTATCAAGAAGGGTATGCAGTTCCTCAACGGGTCAATGTGAAAAGGGGAGGGAGAGTGTAACCCCAGGAGTAAATAGGCAGTCCTATAGTGAAAGAAGTGAAAGGGGAATCACTCCCTTCGGAATTAGGGCCCTCACACACAAAGCCAGCTGGGTGTCATGCTTCATCATTGGGCTTGCTCCTCGTCAGGTCGGCGCTGCAATACCTGACGGGCACCCAATGAGGGGCTCTTTGGCGGAGATCTTTTTTCCTTGCCGTTAGGTGCTGTGGGTGTAAGGGGCCTAAAAGAAGGGTGTAGATGTGGTGAATGTGTTGGATTTAAAACAGGTAAGGAAGTCCAAAAAGGCAATTTTATTGTGGCTGGCTTCCAACCTGATTAAAACTATCAGAGTGGCGACTACCTGATTCTATGTTCAGGATGTTGCGCTCTGCTCTAAGTGGTCAACATGTTTCATGCCTAGTTGTCGGTCTGATCAAGCGGCAATTCTTCAGGACCAAATCATATATCTTAAATCTACACACCGTGGTGTATGGGTTAACTAACCTAAAATTACCACGAAGAATATCTAAAGGGAAAGGATTACCTAAAGATGTGATGGACGACCTATAAAGAACACATAACATGATTAAGCATTTTTTACAGTGACTTTTCCTGTTAGGAACAACTCTCTCTCAATTGCATTGCTGTGACCCATCATGTGCAAAAAGTGAGTGCGAGGTGCCGTCATAATAGTGATGACGTCTGTGAATTAAAATTGGTGCGGGTGTTTAAAATCAAGTAAAGTTTACTGCAATTAAAAAGTAGCTTTGATGCATTAGGTGTCTCCATGCTCACCTAAAGGCTGAAGTAGCCTGGCCTCATCAGTTTTCGACAGCTTCAAGACACATGAATTAGTGTCCTGAGGAAAGAGATATCAGAGTCGGAATTTGGAGCGAGAATTGTTAATGGTGATTACGGGCATTAATGTTTTGAAATAAAAAACACAGAAATTCTCCAGCCTCTGCCATGCACTGCTTATGTCCTCACATATTACATCACTCATATCATGTTCTATGATACCATTTATAACATCACTGGTGACATGTGGCTGTCTGCAATGGGGGGTTGTCCACAGACCTTGGCCTGCCACCGCAGGCTGCCAACCCCCACTGCACACAGTCTTTAACCATGCACATTGGAGGGTTGGTCACAGGGCTTGGCCTGCTGCTACACCCTGTGTCCAAACCCCATGCCGTGCACAGCCTTAGGCATGCGTGGCATAGGGTTGGACTTAGGGCCCCCAGTACCCCATCCCTTGAGGACAAAACATACATATTAAGGGAAGGGGGCGTGCAGCCCCCCTCCCGTGGTTTATTTGGGCCCAGGGACCCCATCTCCCAGGGCCAGTCCCAATAAAAACGGGAGCTTTGCCCCGTCCCCAAGTCTTAAAAGGCCCCAGGGATTCCATCCCCCTAGGCCAAATACAATTAAACAGGGCAGGAGGTTAGAAGTGTAGGGTGAGGGGTGTTGGGAGGGGTTCGAGGGGGGGGGGCGTTGCCCTCCATCTTTTGTTTCCTTTGGCTCTGTTTGAGTCACTGTATGCAGCTCTGCATCTGTTGTTAATTTTTCTTCTTTATGACAGCCCATTCCACACTCACACCGTCTTCATCAGTGGGGGTCACATAGCCAGACACCAGCCCCGTCCTTCTCCTATGGCCATGATGCGTCTTCTTACCCGAGGCCCAAACCTCCACCGGCACTTTTCACTGTACACCAGCCACTCCCTAGATGCGCCTCCAAGATAGGTCCCTCCAGGTCCAATCCTGGAACATTAATGGTTTGCTGGACCGCATTAAGCGCACCGCCGTCCTTAGGAGCGCTCAGCATCAGTCCCCAGACGTCCTCCTCCTGCAAGAGACACATCTCCTGGGAACCCAGTGCTCCTTCCTTGCCCAATATGGGTTTGACAGGGTCTGGCACTCGGGCTTCGCGCGCGGCTCCCGAGGGGTGGCTAAATTGATCCGACGTGGACTCCCTTTCACACCCCTTCATGTCTCGACTGACACGCAGGGACGCTACGTGTCCCTCTCCGGCAGGCTCGAGGGAAAGGTCTTTAATTTCCTCTCAATATACATTCCCCCTGCCATGCTTTCTTCCACCCTCCACTGTCTCACAGAGGTGATCACTGCACTGCCCCATAGCCACACCATAATCGGCGGGGACTTTAACGCGGTCTTGCTGCCAGCCCTTGATGTCACAGGGACCCCCTCCTCCTCACGCCTCACCTGTTCAAAACGACTCTCGGACTGGTCAACGGCACTCGGGCTTTGCGATGCCTGGCGGCTATGGCACCCCCGGGAGACGCAGTACACTCATACCTCCGCATCACACCACACCCACTCTCGTATTGACTTGCTTCTTCTCCCCGCCACCGACTGCCAACTACTCTCCGGAGTTTCTATCCTTCCACGGGGAATTTCGGACCACTCTGCTATTTCTCTCCGCTTTGGTGCCTCTTCTGGAGGGACACACCCGGTCTGGCGGTTTAACGCCTGGTTTCTGCAGGACACAGAGACTAGGGAGGCGCTCGAGCTGGAGTTGAGGCAATACTTCTTGACTAACACAGGCTCGGTCCCCTCCGTCAGCATGCTATGGGAAGCCGGCAAAGCCACCATACGTGGGGTGGCCAGAGGCCTAGTCCATTCGAAGCGGGCGGAGCAGACCACCCGCTTGACCCAGCTCGAGGCGCAAGCTGCCCGACTGGAGGCTGCCTCCGGCGCCGCGGAGGATGCCCATTCCGACAGACAACTTGCGCTGCTTTGCGAGGAGATCCGCCAAATCTCTTTCGACTCAGCCAAGACGCTATGGCGCTCCTCGGTGGCCCGTGTCTATGGATGGGGAGACAAAAATGGTAAACTGCTTCATAACTTGGTCTCCTTCCCTAGAGCTAACAGAATTGTCCCCGGGGTCCGGGATGCCGACGGTGCCCATCACTGTACCTCTGCAGCCATAGCCCAGGCTTTTGCAGGGTATTACGCCCAGCTCTACTCGGCTCGACCCCCCACGACATCCCTGGCCGAGGTATTGGACCGTGCGGAGGTTCGACTCCCCTGCCTTCCCCAGTCTGACTCGACAGACCTTGACCGTCCCTTTACTCTGGAGGAGATCCAAGGTGCCATTTCCTTGTTACACTCCGGAAAGATGCCTGGGCCTGATGGTTTCCCGCAGGAATACTATGCGGCGTATCGTGACCTACTGGTCCCCCACCTCGCCGATCTCTTCCAACACGTGGTCAAGGCAGGGTCCTTCCCTCCAGAGACGGACGTGGCTACCATTGTGGTCATTCCAAAGACTCAGCCACCCTCCCTTTCCTGTACGGATTACCGCCCAATCTCCCTTATTAACACCAAAATGAAAATTTTCGCTACAGTCCTGGCCCAACGTCTCCGTCCCTTGCTACATGACTTGATTCATCCCGACCAATGCGGCTTTATGCCTGCACGTGGCACCCGACACTGCATACGCCGCCTTCATTTGGCCCTGGCCCATCGCCACCGACTCACCCCGTACTTAGCCCTACTACTAATAGATTTCGAGAAGGCCTTCGACACAGTCGATTGGTCCTACTTGGGAAAGGTTCTGACAGAGATTGGCTTCGGCCCCCGCTTTCGGAGTTTCATTCAGGTCTTGTATTCAAGCCCTCAGGCAAGGGTCCTGATCAACGGTGCCCTTTCTGAGGCGTTCCCCATCCGAAGACGCACCCGCCAAGAATGCCCTCTTTCCCCACTTTTATTCGCGTTGGCGATGGAGCCATTGGCATGCCTCATACGCACTGACCCCCAGATCCAAGGGTGGTCCTGGGATTCCCATCAAACCGACAAAATTGCCTTGTACGCAGATGACGTTCTGCTTTTCCTTGCCGATCCGGAGAACTCCGGCCTGCGCTGTCTAGAGGTGCTCCGGTCCTTTGAGGACGTCTCAGGCCTGCGACTCAATCCTGCGAAGTCCACTTTAGTCCCCTTCCACCTCTCGCGATCCTGCTTTGACTGGCAGTCTACAATCCCTCTGCGGAGGCAGTCGTTTAAATACTTGGGGATTTGGATAACCCTGCTCCCTGAACTGGAGTGGGCTCTCAATCTTACCCCCTTGGTCACAAAAGCCAAATCCGATCTCAAACGTTGGCAGTCCCTCCCGCTTAACCCTCTTGGCAGGGGAGCACTTTTTAAAATGATGATCCTTCCCCGCTTTTTATATATTTTGCAGAACATTACTTTTCATCTCCCGGGTAGTTGGTTTCGCGAGTTCGATGGAGTAATTACCAAGTTCCTGTGGGGGAATGGCAGACCACGTATGGCCCTAACCCGCTGTCGGATACCTCCCTTCGATTGAGGTATTGGAATGACCAACCTCCATCTCTACTACCTCGACACCCAACTTATTGTCATTCACGATTGGTTTGCGGGGGGCTGGTCTGACCCGGCTTACCGGACCGAGCTCGAGACCATGGACTTCCCTCAGCTGCAGGCCTACCTGTATGGTTCCCTTATCCCTCAGACCATTCCACCCATCACTAGGGCGGTCCTGATGGCATGGCGCTCTGCCCTGCGATACACACGTTGGGACAAGAAACTCACCCAACATACTTCCCTGTGGCATGGGACTTGGCTGTCGGAGGTATCGGCCCTCAGTGGGTTTCGCCAGTGGGACCGGATTGGGATTACACTTCTTGGGGATGTTTGGGTTGGTGATCACATCCGGGCCTTCTCAGATTTACAGCAACGCCACTCCCTCTACCCGACACAGTTTTACAAATATTTGCAACTCCGCCATGCCCTCCTTACACATGTTCCCCCTGTGATCTCACTCCCCGAATTCAACCCGCTTGAGGTGCAGGTCATGATGGGCGACCTGGGGAAGGGGGGAGAGTCACGGATCTACCGTTCGCTGGTCAACAACGGCCCAGCCACCTTGGACGCGCTGCGAGCTCGCTGGCAGGGATGGGTGGGCCCCCTGGAGGAAGCAGATTGGTGTGACGCTCTAATGGCACCCAAGAATCTGACTACCTCCTCTAAACTGCGCCTTATCCAACTCTACTATCTTCACACAGCATATCTGACTCCGGTATGCCTACATAAGGCGGGCTTGTGTCCCCTACCTGACTGTACCCGTTGTGGCTATGCCCCGGCCGATTTTTACCACATGGTCTGGCAATGTACCGGTCTCACCTCCTTCTGGACGGATATAGAATCTGAACTTACACTAGGTTGGCAGGTCACCCACGACCCACTGCGCTTCCTCCTCGGAGTTTTTGGCGGCTTGGATGGCTCTCGAGCTGACAAGCGTTTCTTGGGCACGGCGGTGGCGGTTGCCAAGCACGACATCGCCGCTGCATGGTCCCAAGCTAAGCCTCCTACTGTTCGTAAATGGCGCAGAGGGGTAGTCTGGTGCGCGGCACAGGAGGAACCCCTTTTTGAGGCCAGGGGATGCCCGGAAAAGTTCGAGAAGATATGGGGCAAGTGGTTAAATTTACTGTTTTGAAATTTGTGTCCGCTTCTCCTGTACATGACTGCTTCTTCCCTCTAAAGGTCACATCGTGCTTATGGACGATTTCTCTGGCTTACGCCTCTTACTGTCTGCTGGTGATAATCTCTGCTATATTGAATATTCTTTGGTTGTCTTCGTATGTTTTAAGTTTTGGAAATGTCAATAAAATTATCCCCAAAAAAAACAGGGCATGAGGCATGCAGCACTCCTCCACGAGCCTTCTTGGGTCCCAGGAACACCATTTCCCAGGGGCCAAAATCTAAGGAGAGTGGTGTGCAGTCCCCCTTCCTGAGCCTTAATGGGTGCCGGGGACCCCTTCTCTTGGAGGCAAATACAATAAAAAGGGGAGGGGCCATGCAGCTCCCCTCTCCCAGCCTTTTTTTGGCCCCAGAAACACCACCCGCAGGGACAAAATGTAAGGGGAGGGGGGAGCAGCCCCCCCCACCCTGAGCCTTTATAGGCCCCGGGGACCCCATCCCCCAGGGCCAAATGCATTACAAAGAGAAGGGGGACATGTGGCCCCACTCCCCGAGCCCCAACAGGCCATAGAGGCGCAATCCCCTGATGCCAAACATAAAAAAGGGAGAGGGACCATACAGCCACCATCCCCGAGTCTTGTTAGGCTTCAGAGACCCCATCCCCTGGGGCCACGTATTTTTTTAAAAGGGTGGGGGTGAAGTAGACCTCTCCCTGATCGTTCATAGGCTCTGGGGACGCCATCCCAAGGAGCCATCTGTTTTTTTTTAAAGGGGGAGTGGGGTCCGTGCAGTCTATTTTGGCCCAGAATCCCCATCCCCCGGGCCTCCATTATTTATAGCTGGGTGCCCAGGTGCCTACATGGGGAATCCACCAAGCACAACATTAGGGGCCTCGTGGGGAGCCCCAGGGTCTCCACAGCCCCATCCATCTTCCCACATGGTACGGAAGCCAGCACTGCTCCCACCAGCAGGGAGCAGCAATTTATGCTGCTCCCTCTGGGCGGAAGCAATATATGTTCTGTTTCCCTTTCCTCACTGAAACAGAACACAAGTCTGCTTCCAGCCAGTGCCCGCTGGGAAAAGGCTTAGTGTTTGCTCCCTTTGGGCAGGAGATTTAAAAATGCTCCCGCCAGCCAGGAGCAAACACGTTTCCCTCCCCACTATAGCGTGGGCAGGGAAACTGCTGTGTCCCGGGGGTGGGCTCTCTAGGACACAATAAGTGTGCCGGTCCTGGGAGATGGGGTCGCTGGGGCCATTAAAGGCTCAGAGAGGGGGGCCGTGTAGCCACTCCCTTATAATTTAAGTTATGCTCCTGTGGGATGGGGTACCTAGGGCCTTTTTAAGGCTCAGGGAGGTGCTGCATGGCCCCCCTCCTCTTGATAAATACATTGAGGCCTGGGGGATGGTGTCCCCAGGGCCAGAAACGACTCTGGAGGGGGACGCATGGCCCCCTTCCCCTAATGAATACATTGGGCCCCGGGGATGAGTCGCTGGGGCAAAAAACAGCTCAGGGAAGGTGGGTTGGGCGCCCCCCTCCCCTTAATAAATATATTGGGCACCGAGAGAAGGGATCCTCGGGGCTGAAAACGGTGCAGGGAGGGGGTGGCCCTTGTGCCCCCTCACTTAAATATACCCAGGGATGGGGTCCCTGCTGCCCTAAATGGACTGGGGAGTGAGGCCCTACTGATGCCCCATCCACATATATATATATATGAAAAATGACAGCCACCATTTTGTTTTTGTGCTAGGATCCTGCAGGACCACTGCAAAATTGGCTGTTTATTATATTTTAGGCCCGGTAGAGGTTCCTCTTGGTCCTCCCCATGGGGCCTAGATGGCAGGGTATCCCTACACTGCCCCCTTAGATCATTTTTTAAAAAACTTCAGGACAAGGATCTAAGTCCTTAAGTCCTGTAATGGCTGCAGCAACATTTTTCTCATGTTACTGTCAGCCAAACAGAGCATTCGCTCCCTCTGGAGTCCATGGGAGCGGGATGGCCAAATGAATAAAAGCTTCCTGGACCAATCAGAATTCTCTATTTTTAAATTTGCACTCCCGCAAGACTCTTGTAAGACTCTCGCAGGCCCAACCACTCAGGTATACAAATATTTTCAAACCTTAATTTCTCACAAACTACTGAACGGATTACACCAAATCACAAAAAGCACAATCTGTGGACCAAGATCTAGCTTCCTGACAAATTTGGTGTAACTCTGTTCAGCAGGTTTTACAGTATTGCTTCTTAAAGAAGTCTATGGAAAATCCATTGGGACTTTGCATTTTGGGACTTTAACCTAAGTAGTGGCCCTGGGGGATGGGGTTCCCAGGCCCTTATAAGGCTCGGGGAGGGGGTTCACGCAGCCCCCCTCCCCTTTAAAATAAAATGGCCCTGGGGATGGGGTCCCCACGGCCTAATAAGACTTGGGGAGGTGGGGCAGCCCCTCTCCCAATAAAATATACTTTAGGCCCCTGGGGATGGGGTCCCTGGGGCCATAAACGGCTCAGGGAGGGGGCCACGTGGTCACTCCCCATTAAATTAGTGGCCCTGAAGAATGTGCTCCTCATAGCCTTATAAGGCTTAGGGAGGGTGGCCACATGGCCCCCATATCCTTTAACTTAATTAGTGGCCCTGGGGGATGGGGTACCCAGGGTCTAATAACCATGAATGTCATTTGGAGGTAGTCAGGGGTTGCACCGGTGACCTCTACGTTGCTCCCTGCTACTCCTGCCACTTCCTTTGCGACACCTGGCCTCAGAGGGTACAACTTAGAGGTCACAGCTGCGACCTCTGACTACCTGCAAATGATGTCCATACTAATAAGGCTCCATGTAGTCACCCTTCCCCTTTAAAAGAAAAATGGCCCTAGGGGATGGGGTCCCCAGGGCCTAATCAGGCATGGAGAGGGTGGCCATGCAGCCTCACTCCCCTTTAAAAAAACAGGGCCCTGGTGATGGGGTACCCAGGGTCTTTTAAAGGCTTGGGGATGGGGGCCACATCCCCCCTTAAAATATACTAGGTGCAGTGGTGCAGAGTATGTGAGTGGTTGTGTTGTGTATGAGAGGTAGTATAGGGGTGTGAGTGGGTGTGTGAGTGGGTCTGTGGATGATGTCATCAGTGATGCCATTTGAGATGTCATCAGTGATGGCATTAGTGGTCACTAACTATGTCATGAGTGATGTAATATGTGACATAAGTAGTGTATTGCGGGGGCGTAAGTTATAGTTAGCTCAGGTAACTATAACTGCTGAATTTCACTGGTTTTGTATGAGTGAAATTTGAGTATAACTATAACGTCCCTGTAACCTTTGTTCAGTGAATTTCAGAGGTTTTTAATTTCTAAAATATTATGTCCCTCAATGTTTTTTAGTTATATCTGGGGTTTAATTTTAATACTAAGTGTATTACAATATATTTTGATTAGTTTTTTTGTACTGTAGACATTCTTTTTTTATAACTATACTTTTTATACATTTAAACACATAGATATCACATAGGTAAAGCATATGATCTTTTTCAAATGTAATTAAACAACTTTTATTTTTTTAATTATTTTTTTGGGGTACCTTTGCGGGTCCGTAAACATTGACAGACTACTACTCTACGGTTTTTAATCCTGATCACGTGATCCGAACTAATCTGCAAGTCCGCATCTGCAGATTTTCTGAAAATGTTATAAATTACTTCAAATATGCACACCCCTCCATTGTCATTAATAACATCAGTGTGAACATATTTCAAGTATATATACCACATTATATCTGTTTTTCGAAAAGTTACCCATTTTACTAGTTTGCGAAACTGTGAATTTATAAACTGCATTCGCGAATTCACTCGGATACACACTCAAACCTTGCCTTCTGATTGGATATATTAAGATCCCACCCTTGCACATGGAAACCACACCCAAAAGCAATTACTTCTCCAGGATAGTCTCTAGGAGAAGGAATGAGAACTAGTGGTGCTCTGCTTTAACACAATGGCTGAAGGTACTTTGCCTGTCCAAGATGAGCATCCACAACCTGTTGAGGATGAGGAGGTAAACACGCCACCTCGCAGAAAAGAAAGTGATGTGTGGAAGCACTTTACTTACTTCTTGGGAAAAGAAGGTAACAGCAAACTATGTGTAGTGCAATATTTGCAGAAAGCAGTTATCATGAGGCACTGCAAAGAAGTATTCACATGGGTCAAGTTCCATGTGGAGGCACCTAAAAACAATTCATGAAAGGGTCTACAACCAGATAATGCACGAGAAAGCGCAGCAGGACAGTTGACATCTACAGCAGCCTTGGGAGAGCCATCATCAGCTGCAGTCATTACAATACCAGCTGCCTGTGAGGAATTGAGTTACATGGTTATTCACTGTGCAAAATGCCACATGCTTGTCGCTGTAAAAATGTCTTCTGTGAGTGCATTCTTGGATACAGTGAATAAACATCACTGTTAGGTTGTTGTTGTTTTTTTGCTTTCAGTGACTACATAATGTTTGTTGAAGAGTGAAGCCAGTTGCTTCTTTGCATTTCCCCATCCTTACCCTTTTTGCTACCCTATTCACTTTTTGTTCCCAAAAAAAGAAAAAAAAGAGAAAATCTGTTAATAAAAACCCTTCTAGAAAACAATGGTTCTGGTTAGAACCACTATCAACTCAAAGAGCTAACTCTATGTTTTTAATGTGTCGGTGACTATATTGGTGTGAGTGTGGGTGTGTCAGTGTTTGGCTGGATGTGTCACTGTCTGAATTGCTGTATACCTGGGTGTGTCAGTGTCTGCATTGTAAATCTCTGGGTGTCTCAGTGTGTGCCTGGGTGTGTTATTGGATGCATTAGTGTTTGGCTGGGTGTAACAGTGTCTGCATTGCTGTATGCCTGGGTTTGTCAGTGTCTGCATTGTGAGTCTCTGGGTGTCTCACTGTATGCATCAGTGTGTGCCTGGGTGTATCAGTAATTGCGTCAGTGTGTGCCTGGGTGAGGTAGTGTATGAATTAGTCTGTCCCTGGGTGTGTTAGTGTATGCAACAGTAGGTGCCTGGGTATGTCAGCATATGTATCAGTGTGAACCTGGGTATGCCAGTGTATGCATAAGTGTGTGCGTGGGTGTGTTATTGGATGTATTACTGTTTCACTGGGTGTGACTGTGTCTGTATTGCTGTATGCCTGGGTGTGCCAGTATCTGCCTTGGTAACTCCCTGGGTGTGTCAGTGTGTGGATCAGAGTGTGCCTGGGTGTGTTATTGGATGCATTAGTGTTTGGCTGGGTGTGTCAATGTCTGCATTGCTGTATGCCTGGGTGTGCAAGTGTCTGCATTGGTGATACTCTGGATGTCTCAGTATGTGCATCAGTGAGTGCCTGGGTGTCTTATTGGCTGCATTAGTGTTTGCTTGGCTGTGTTAGTGTCTGTATTAGTGTCTGGTTGCGTGTGTAACTGGCTGTATCAGTATGGATATGGGTGTTTGAGACCCTGTATGAGTGGTTGGCTAAATGTCAAAGTGGCTGTATAAATATGTGACTGGGAGTGTCATTGCCAGTATGTGTATGTGCCTGGGTGTGTCAGTTTCTGTATCAGAGTGTGGCTGGGTGTATCTGTAGTTGTATGAGTGTGTGTCTGGTTATGTCAGTGGCAGTATCAGTGTGTCCCTAGGTGTCTCAGGGGTTTCATCAGTGTGAGCCTGGGTCTGTCAGAGGTTGTATCAGTGAGTGCCTGGCTGGGTTTGTGTTACTATCCTTCTGGGGACTTGGGTGTGATAACACACTCACGCTGTGGGGACTTGATTGCACTATGGTGACCTGAGCCCAAGTTCCCACAAGGGAATGCCTTTTAAATGATAGAAAATGACTTCAGAAACATCTGTGTCAATTTTCGCAACTTTTTACAGTTTTCCCTTTACCTATTTCAAGAACGTTCATTTTAAACTATTTTGATGCGTGATTGTGAATAATTTATTATGGTTTCTTATTTTGCCAATGCTTGATACATACACTCCTTCAGATTTGCTTACTTCTTGACACTGGCATATATAGCCATTATAGAGTTCAGAATATTATATGGTTTTGGATATGGGCCTGCCCATAGTTTTAAAATCACACTGAGGCAACCACACAATTTGTGTGCAGTCTTCTGCTGTGCTTTTTAGTTATAGAAACCCACGTGCAAGTAAGGCAAGTTGTGTACATATAAAACACTGGTATGAATTTACAAAATGTATGTGTCATCAATAATCAACAGAGGTAGGAGGCTCCTTAGTCTGAAACATACAATATGAAAATAACCAAGTTTCAGTAATGTTGGCAGTGTCTCTGGCAGCCATTGGTTATTGTAACAAGATTAATGAAATAACCAATGGTAACAATGTTAGCACCAGTTATATCCCAATTCTTCTGCCCAATTTATAATGCAGCAACAAATGTGAAGTTATTCTATTCACACCTTGCCATTACGGCTGCATTATCCATGTTTGAAAAAGCACACCAAGTACAAAAGCATTTTGCAAGAAATCCAATGCACCGTTGGTGTGTGTGCTGTGGCTGTTCACGCCAGCCGAAGAGACGGAAGCTAAAGCAGTGCTTCAGGAGGGCTAGTCACAGAGGTGCAAAAGGCGAATCTTACATAAAAGACAATGGGGGATATTCTCAAGAACATGCGATAATCATCGCCAAAATAGGTTAACGCAATTTTTCATATCGCCGTCTATTGCAGGAAAATAACTCTGTGTTAACGTCTTATTCTCAACACGGCGATAACATGCGATAGTTTCCCGATAACGCGTCAAATGTCCACGATAAAATTACCGGGACGGCGATAAAAATCTAAAGCCTAACGTGAAAAAGCTTGCGATGGGCCCAACTGCGATAAAAAATCCAGCGATAAGCAGCGCCAGGCCTGCAAGTCCCACAAGTCAGGCGGGAAAAACCACTATAAAAGCGGCAACAAAAAACACAAACAACTGCGAAGCACCATGGAGGTAGCCGGAGCAAGTACAGAGGACAACCAGAACCCCACAAGCCCCACGGAGGACCAGCCTGGGACCTCGGGGTCAGGGAAGGGCAAGGAGAAGAAGAAGAGGAACCAGCCTTTCAGTACGCAGGAAAACTAGATCCTCATTAAGGAGGAGATAGAACACCACCACCAACTGTTCATCACCTCCACTGTGTCATTGGCAACTAAAAATACTATATGGCAGTCCATCTTGGCCAAGGTGAATGCAGTCGGAGTGAAGAGAAGGGAAGTGGACGACTGCAAGAAGCGCTGGACTGATGTGAAGCGCAAAACCAAGCTGAAACTCACAGCCAACCTGAAAGCAGCAATACAGACTGGAGGTGGGAGTCCAGCGACACACCAGGAGCTGGATGAGATGGAGGAAATGGTGACCAGAGTCATCATTGGGGAGACGGTGGCAGGAGTTGGGGGACCGGACACTGCACAACATGACCTGAGCCAATAGCAACAGGGTGAGTAACGACCAGGGACTGGGGGGACGGGGGGAGATGGGCACAATGGCACACATGCACAATTAAGTATAGCACATCTGCGGACAAACCATGCCCAAGAGTCACAACTCCGACCAAGAGCCCAATTTACCCAAGTCTGCAATATCTCAGCACTGTATAAGCACAGAAGTGAAAGGCACACCGCCTGAAAGGGATAAGGGCCAGCAAAATCAGAGCTGAAGGGGCAACACACCCACAATGCAGCACACACACATAAGAATCAGAGCACCTCAACATTGACAACAATGTGGTATAAACTGCAACACCTTCACAACAGAACAGAGGACACAACTGCTGCCGCTTGTGTGTAGAAAATGGCCATTCGCATTTGGCATAGCAGGAAACTGTGAGATGATAATGTACACGTGCAACCTCACATCCCTGATGGTGTAGAAATGTCAACTGTCCCGCATCAAATAGGCATCTCCTCACAAACAGTCACAATGTACATTGTCATGCAGTCTGTAAGTAAACTTGTACAATGCGTGAACATACATGTGAACACAATGTCAATCTGCATCTCCCCTTCACATGGCAGAGGGAGAATCAACACCTCCTGCAAAGCAGACCCAACAACTCAGCACTGATGATGAAGAGGACCTCCCCAACATCGACACCGACGCCCGTCAACAGCTCACAGACAGCTTTGGCACCCCACCTCCAGGAGCAGGGCAGCCCAGCTGCATCGAGGAGACCCCACCCCCTGCATAGACCACACAGCAGGAAGCACCCACCACCACGGCTGTCTCCCAGGACCCCCACAACCAACACATGGCATTCCAACGCCGTGTGTTAGGGTGCCTGGAGAAGATGGCTGATCAGCTGCGGGTGGGGTTCGACCTCATGGCAGCCAAACTAGTTGCCATACGTGGGTGTCTAAGTCCCATCAGGGACCACTTACAGTCCCTAATGGACACCCACTGTCCGCCCCATGCTCCCCAACAATCCATGGCTGACATCGCTGGAGTCATGACTCTGAGCCAAGAACAACTGTCTAGTCAGAGTGGCTCCAGCGATGTCAGCCAGGAGTTGGGACACATAAGGAGAATGATGGAGAGCTTGGAGCAGATAAAGGCGGAAATAATTTTTGCCACGGCTGCACACCAGCGAGATGTAGCTGTGATCTTCCATGCCCTGCAGATCCTCGTCATGGCATTGCCGCCACAAGGCCTGGCGCAGATGAATGCTGCTGCTGCTACTCCATCCACATCTCCGCCCCCTGATGTGTCAGTGCCACACAGTGATGCAGACTAAACACCACCACCCACATGTGAGGCACCTAACACATCAGAGGACGAAGATGATGATGAATCTGGCTTTGTGGTAAGAATGAAGTGGTAGCATTCATCTCCGCCATATGGCCTGTTTCAGCTTGGTTCTGCCCTCTGCATCATGCCCTGGAATAACACCTTCCACTATCCCCCGATACACTCAGCGACACTCACCTTGGACCTCGACACGGACTGCCATATTTTGTTTGGTTACCAATGACACAGCAATCACACTGCAGACTGAAGTCTTCCTCTTCCGATGAACTTGTCAATCCCTAAAGGACTCTGGCTGGCCCTCCACGGGGCAACAATGTAAAGTGGGGTTTGCATGGCCATGTACTGGTCCAGCTTCAACACTCCACTGAATGCGAATAAAACATTCTAATTCACACAGATGTGTCATGGCTGTGATCAATCAAGTATGAAAGTATGGATGAATGTAGGGACAGTGATTCCACAAAAAGGTACTCCCTGGGTAATGCTATCAATGCGCATGTATGACCGTGACCCAGATCGGCAGTGAGACATACATTGTCATTCAAATCAACACTCATCACAGTTGAATACAAGTGAAGGTGCGTAGACTTTATTAGCATATGCGTGTCAGTCCGGGCAAGATAAGTGCCACAACATCAGACCAATGCAGCAGTATGTCAGAATTTTGGAACGTTGCCAAGCGCCGCAGTCCACTCCGGGGGAGTGCCTCACCTTTCACAGGTGTGTGTTAACCTGAGATGTTGTCCGCTCATGTATTCGGAATCCAGGCGAATGCAGCCATGTCCACTGTTGTCGTGGGATATGTGACCAGATCTCCAAGATGCAACAAGGTGTTGGGACATGTGCAATGGGTTCCAATCTGTTGTGGCTGCAGGTACGTAGTTACTCGTCCATGAAAGCGATTGCAGCTTCGTAGGCTATCATTTCCAACATGAGGTCGTTGTCGACTTCATCAAACAGGACGGCGAGGCGATCCATTAGCAGGTCTGGACAGATGTGCTGCGTCCATCCCCTTTCACCAATTAGCACTACAGACCAATAGGGGAGCGGTTCAATGTGGTCACTGCACACGAGGAGTTGTGCAATCTCCCAGGTCCAGCTGCCAGCATGTATGCCAAGTATCAAGGCATCCCATATACGGGTATCACGGTGACACTCCTGGTCTTGGGCCAACAGGGGGCGCACACACATGTCAAAATCCAGTTCAGCTACCGTCCTGTTGGATAGGCAGACATCCATGGACCACTCGAATATGCACCATCGACAATGCAACACAGGCTGAACACAGGTGATGGCAAGGCGGAAGCTTAGCCGGTAACTGATCCACAGCACTGCCAATGGCAGTGCTCCCAGTAAATGCAGCATACGTGCACGGTACAGTTCAATGTGACAGGGGTTGTGCATGTGTCCGGGATGTTCTGCCATTGCGTTAGTGGCTCTGGTTGAAGCGGCACTGTTCTGACCTGCCCCAGTTCTGTGGATGAAATGCCACAGCTCGGATCAATGAGTTGTTTTAGTGTGCAACAGTTGTACGCCTGGGATGGTGTGGGAGTGAGTGTGAAGGCCATTCCATGCAAGACAACTTCGAGCAAGGACTTCTGTGTGTGGGGTGTGTATACGTTGGTCTTTCGTCGGGCTGTGCGTAGTGTGAGAGTCATCATCAGCTGCTATAGTATCTGTCCGGGGGTGCCGGGCACATGCAATTCCAAGGTCGGAGGTGCAGATGGGCTTCCGCCTGATAGTTCAGACAAAGGAGCTTTCATCCCTAATGTTAGTTTGTCATCTGCTTGCATTCAGGAAATGTGATGTGGCTTGTTGGGGGCGGGGTGGGATGTGTGCGACTTTGGGATTCATGTTTGACATGTCTTGCATGTGGCAAATGAGCGGTATCACTGTGTGTTACATTGCCTCACAGCTGCTCCTCCCTCCCCCCGAGCCTATTTACTTGTGTGCACTGTGCGGTTGCATCACTTGCACTCCTACGGCACACCATTGTCATGCCTGGCTGCGCATGTCCACAAGCCTGACAACGACACTGCGATGTTGGCCGTTGAAGGGGGGGCGGCCACGTCAGTGTAGGCTTATGGTAAGGATAGGGGGGACACAGATGTAGAGTTCGTGCCTGGCTGTACTCGTGCTGCGATTAAGGCTAGGCATTTGGCTCATGCTGCGGCAATACAGATACACACAACACTTGGCATGTATGAGCCAAGACCCCGAGCGGTCTTGCGCTCCTTCATTTCTCCGTTCGTGCAAGCCCGCCCTCCGGGTGCATGCTACATTGCAACATTGTCGATTGCGGGCCGGGTGGCGCCGACACTACAACAGAGACACATGCAATAGTCACTTCCTTGTCCAGGCCAGCACTGAACCACGCCCAGAGCCCCGGGCAAATTCTTCACACCCCTATGCTGGACTGGCATACACCGGCCCAGCCCACTCCGCTTACGCTTACAGGGGGAGACGACAAAGCTACGTGTCCAAGGTCTTACCCACTACCTGAGGTGACATGGTTGCGTCCGCTGTCCACAGCACAATGTAATGTGGTAGGGCCCTGGGCCATCATGCATACATAATGCCCACACAGACACACTTAGATAGATAGTGGAACTGGCTACGGGCACGTGCGCCCGACCCATTTTATTACCAGGGTCACATGTCCAGTGACGCCTCTGCTGGATGGGTGTGGGGTGAGTGTAAGCCAGCCCTCAGGGAGTGGTTGGTGCTGGCAACAACTAGAACAGTGATCATCGGTTCACTCACACAAGATTCAATCATAAAGGGTCCATGACTTGCAGTGCACTGAGGTAGGGGCACCAGATCTGACATCACACACACAAGATTCAATCATAAAGGGTCCATGACTTGTGGTGCACTGAGTTAGTGGCACCTGAAGCGCCCAGCGGGTGTGCAGCCAGCGATGATGGCGTGTCCTTGCAGGTCAGGATTGGATTCGATATGTGTGAGCCCTGCTGACCGCAGTGTAGGCCGGAGGCAGCGGTCAGAAAGGGCCCACAGCCACGTGGCGATGACTTGTGGTGCACTGAGTTGGTGGCACCTGAAGCGCTCAGCGGGTGTGCAGCCAGCGATGATGGCGTGCCCTTGCAGGTCAGGATTGAATTCGATATGTGTGAGACCTGCTGACCACAGTGTAGGCCGCAGACAGTAGTCAGCACACACATAACTCTGCGGTGCTGTGCTGCTGGGTGCGCTGGGGGCCCGTGTCGCGGGGGCCAGTGATAGGCTGAGGAGGCTGGCGGTCATGGCGGTGGACTTGTGGCAGAGTGAGGGGCGCCGCCCTGGCAGACGCGTTGGCCATCCCGGAAGTGAACCACGCCCAGAGCCCCAGCCTATTTATTCACACTCCTACGCTGGACTGGCGTACGCCGGCCCAGCCCGCTCCGCTTACGCTTACGGGGGGGGGGACACAGCTACGTGACCGAGGTCTTCCCCACTGCCTGAGGTAACATGGTTGCGTCCACTGTCCACAACACTACAAACACCAGCAGTATATGTCCACATGGACATGTCTGTGCTCTGCATACTGAAGTCTGTCCAGCACATCACCACCACACTTGGCATTGTGTACATTCTTTTTCATGGGTGACTTGCCTCCTTCACACATACTTGGTTCCCACCTCTCGCCACATTCTGCAATTGTGTGGCTGAGGGACCATGCCATTTTTGGAAGGTCAGCTGTCTTCTTCTGCGCTGCCAAGGTGGTAGTCCTGGGGGGGGATAGTCCGGGGAGCGGGGCCCTAGGGGTGGTGGCGGTGGGTGTTGTGGCGCTCTTGGGTCTCCAAGCTGCATGATCTTTGGCTCCATGGCATCTGTTGGTCTTCAGATGTGGCTCTGGGCTGGGCTCCCTTTCATGCTGCAGGTTGTCATCCTGCTTAACACCAGTAAAAGGCAGGTGTTAAATCCCTGCTGCTAACGCGCCTTATCGCATGTTTTAGGCCCGCATCGCCGATCTGGCTGGTCATTGTGAATATCGCGAAGTGGTGTTATCGTGAGTTTTTGCACGGGAACGCCTACTCTACATATCATTAGCGTTAGTTGTCGCTCTCATCCGTGGCGATGTTTTTGGCATCAGCTATCGCTGGAAAACTGGCAATATCGGCAGTTTGCACCAGCTTGAGAATAGGGCGATAACACTTTTGCGGCGCTAAAGTGCCGATAAATCAGCGATAAGTCCTTGAGAATATGCCCCATAAAGTACCAACTACATGACCTATCAACGTGCACTGAATCCCTCTGGAGTGGGTAACACTTGCAGAAGGGGGATGGGCTGTGCGGCTACAGAGACAACTTTGTAAAGTGAGCATACAGAGCAATGTCACCGACCTAAGACTCCCAAAACAGCCATGATCATGCCATACTTGCACTTACTTATAAGCAGCGAACAGTGAGAATACCTGCACTAGATTGCAGGAAGTTTGATAATAGTATTTGAACTCATCTCTGCTTTTAGGAAAGCAAAGCAGCAGGTCGTTTATCACATCATTTATTCAGAACACTAGAATATGTATTCAGGTGTGCTCTTTTGACAGGTCTACGAGTTATAGGAGATTTAGTTTAGCTTTCAACTTAAGAAAGGGGAACGAGGGTCCTCAGGCACGGCAATGCTGGTCAAAACCTGAATTTTCTATCACATTGTGCAGGACAGTATGAAGATCTTAAAGGGTCACTACAGAAGAATTCTTCTTTGAAACACATATGGTGCGAAAAAGAGCGCTCATTACTCTATGCAACATTTAATGATCACTACAGAGCTGAAGCTGGTGACTGCATTTTATTAAATGCAAAGGTGCTTCACCATCCTCTTTTAACTCATATTCTTTATGCATAGCTGATCTGCTTCGACATATGGATATTAGCTGCATCCATGTACATTGGAAAGCACAATATTTCCTGGTAGAACAGTCGCATGGACTCATGCAGCTAAAATAGAAATTTGAATAACGTTTATGTAGCACTTCACACTGAAATGCCTCTGATTTCTTAGCACTCCCAATTCTAGAATATGAGGGAACAGAGGCAAAAATAGATGATATTATATAATTATTTTGATGTCAGTTGGGGAAGCTTGGTCAAGAATAACGCAACAGATGTACAAAATGTTTTACAATCACAGAGCCTGCACAGGTTAAGTTGTCGCTTTCTGAAAAACAACTCCTAATGTATTTTATTACAGGGGCATTCCGAGTCACCAAAGTCTTTGAGACATACAGATACATCATTGCAACTTCTTGCAAAATAGTTTACAAAATCGTGGTAAAGTTGTGATCACCTTTCCTAATGACTTGCATGGACATCTATCAATGCTTAGTAACTGTTCTTGTAGTCTTCAGCTAATATCAGGGCCACTGGAATTATGCATCAGGAGAAGACCAAATTATGCGTCAGGGTTGGGCATATTGTGTTGCAAGAAAAAGCAAATTATATGGCATAATGCGGAACATTTTTTGATAGTATAATGTCATTATTGTGACATTTATGCTTGTTAACACTGTCTGGGCTTTGGTTCCATCTCATTAGTACCAGTATAACACCCAAATATAGCAAAAAGAAACAGAAAGATTTCCAGTGCACCTTTTCGATAGGCCTTCCACTGCACAGCTACAAGTATCGCTGTGCTTTTAGTAACTTTTGAACCGTTTGAGCTAGAAACAACATTTGTTTGTGTTAAAATCTGCAGACTATGCAGCAGATGATGGAATATGATGAAAATGTGGCAAATCTATAATTGTGCTAAAAAGTTTGTGGCCGCACAGTCACATAATTCCAGTGGCCATGGCTAAAATAAGGTTACATAATGCATCAAGAGTCTGTAACTATTCAAACAGTGAAAGCTGTCCATGATGGCAAGATGTCGCTGTATGAATGGCACCTTCAGACTTCGGAAGAAGCAAAGAGCGACTCTATGCACTATTCCATGCTTCACTCAATGGGGCATATTCACAAGAAATGGCGATAACTATCGCTAACGCTAGTTAGCGGCAGTTTTTTTATCTCCGCCTAACCCTGAAAACTATCGCCATGTTAGCGGCGTATTACCAAGCCGCCGCTACATGGCGATAGTATCAGGGTTAGGCGGTGAAAACTGCAGCTAACATTAGCGCGATGGCGATAGGAATTCCGGCGATAGCGGGCGAAATCCAGCGATAGGCCCATTAGCGGCAAGAAAACTCACGTTAGTCAGCCAAACGTGAACTTTCTTGCCTCTAATGCAAAAAATAGCCTATCAGTCAACCCCCAATAGAAAATAGGCATAAAAAACAATAACATGCAGAATGGAGCAGCCAGGGCCAAGTGCAGCACACATCAACAACCCCTGCAAGCCAGCCAACATTCAGGATGACCAGGATGTGAGCCTGGATGCCTTGCTGGACCTGCGTCTGGAACCTGGATGCCTCGCTGGACCTGCGTCTGAAGCCTGGATGCCTTGCTGGACCTGCGTCTGGAGCCTGGATGCCTCGCTGGTCCTGCGTCTGGAGCCTGGATGCCTTGCTGGACCTGCGTCTGGAGCCTGGATGCCTTGCTGGACCTGCGTCTGGAGCCTGGATGCCTTGCCGGACCTGCACCTGGAGCCTGGAGTGGGATGTGGAGGAGCTGTGGAGTCGATGAGCTGTGGCGGTAGACATTGAGGCGTGATGATCGCCCGTACCTGCTGGTGAAGTCTGGCAGGTCACAAGGAGACACGTTGCTGACCTGTGTGAGAAGACCGCCTTGCGACCCTTGGAGCTGTCAATGGTAGAGGCGCTCCTGCGCACCAACGAGGTGAGTTTCGCATCACATACTACGATCCACCACTACACCGGGGTGCACGAAGGGGATTACCAACACTGTGTGCCATCTCCCTGCATCACAGGCCCCATGATGTTGGACTGGCCGTATGCTGTGGAGGATGAGGCCCCTGTGCTACGCCAAACATGTGTGGTGTGAGCGCTGCAACTTCACGCCTAAGGGGGCCCTGCTGCATCAACTGCATCGGGAGATCCACCAGCGGACTATGCGGCGAGTGCTGTACCCAGCCTAGTGAAATCACACCGGGCTGAGGCTCCTGCTGGCTGAGTCACAGATTTGGAGAGAGTGCAGTGGCGTGCGCCACGGTGTCAATGTCCAGGTAAGGAGAAGGTGGGACGCGTAGCGCAGGAGAGCCGGGGGGCAAGTCGCTCAGGCCTATCACACGTAGATGACGCACCCCCAGTGGCGGCACTACCGCAATGGCGGAAGAGCGTTGCCCCACTGCCTCAAGCAGTTCAGAAGAGGAACAATCATCACATGAAGATAACTCAATCAATCAATCAGGGGAATTGTAAGCATGCTACTCACCCGTGAGGGTCTCAAGGCGCAGGGGGGGGTGGCGCAGATCTGTTAGCCGAAGAGCCATGTCTTGAGGGTCTTCCTGAAGGTGTTCAGGGAGGAGGCGCGTCTGATGTCTGCCGGCAGCTCGTTCCAGGTCTTGGCTGCAATGTGGGAGAAGGATCTTCCGCCTGCTCTGGCTCTGTGGATGCGCGGGGTTTCGGCCAGTGCGAGGTTGGAAGATCGGAGGTTTCTTTTGGGTAAGTGGAAGTTGATTCTGTCGTTGAACGTTGAGGTATTTGGGTCCGTTGTTGTGTAGGCATTTGTAGGCGTGAGTGAGGACTTAGAAGGTGACTCTTTTCTCCATGGGGAGCCAGTGGAGTCTTCGTAGGTGTTGGCTGATGTGTTCGTGCCAGGGGATGCCAAGGACGAGTCTGGCGGCGGTGTTCTGTAATGTCTGGAGTTTGCTGAGTAGGGACTTGTTAATGCCGGAGTAGAGTGCGTTTCCATAGTCCAGTCTGCTGGTGATGAGTGCATGGGTGACTGTCTTCCTTGACTCCGGGGGGATCCACTGGAAGGTCTTGCAGAGGATGCGGAGGGTGTTTTAGCAGCTGGAGGTGACGGCATTGACCTGTCGGTTCATGGTGAGGGATGAGTCGAGTACGAGGCCGAGGTTTTTGGCTTGGTCCGAGGGGGTAGGTGGGCTTCCGAGGGCTGTCGGCCACCAGGTGTTGTCCCATGCTGAAGGGGTGGCTCCAAGGACGAGGACTTCGGTCTTCTCGGCGTTGAGCTTCAGGCAGCTGTCAGTCATCCAGACTGCGACGTCTTGCATACCCTTCTGGAAGTTGAGTCTGGCGGTGGTGGGGTCTTTGGTGAGGGAGAGGATGAGCTGGGTGTCATCAGCGTAGGAAACGATGTTGATGCCATGTTGTCGGACGATGGCGGGGAGGGGGGCCATGTAGATGTTGAAGAGGGTCGGGCTCAGAGATGACCCCTGTGGGACTCCGCAGGTGATTTACGTGGGAATCGGAGAGGAAGGGTAGCAGTCTCATCCTTTGGCTTCTTCCGTTGAGGACTGATTGGATCCAGTCTAGGGCTGTTCCTTGTATGCCGGCATCATGTAGTCTGGCAACTAGTGTGCGGTGGGAGATGGTGTCGAAGGCCGCTGAAAGGTCGAGTAGGATGAGGCCTGCAGAGTGGCCTTGGTCCAGGAGGGTGCGGATGTCATCTGTGGCGGTGAGTAGGGCCACGGGGTGTTTGTGCATGGAGCGCACGTTGAGGAGGATGCATCTCAGGGTGTCGCCGGTGCTGGCATCGGATGTGTTGGAGGCCGGGGTGGTGGTTAAGGTCTGGCGGCAGTGGAGGCAGGATAACTGGCCGTGGGTCGTGTTTGGCAAGGCCTGTTGGCAGTCTCTGAGTTTTCCAGGGATGAGTGCGTGGAGGGTGGCTGTGTTGTAGCAGTGGGTGGCTCGAGATCCAGGGTTCCTGGCGCTGGTCACGGTCAGGTCACGGACGGGCGCAGAAGGGCTTGCCTTAAGCGCACCAGCAGCGCACCAGTGGCGCGCCCGCTGCGTGCGGCTGCCATTTAGTAGGGTAGGGGGGAGGAGCAATCAGCTGGGAGGGGGGAATGGGCGAGGACAGTGGGGCGGGTCTGCAGGGGCAGCAGCGGCGGAAAGTGGGAAGCGCGGGCTCAGAGAAGCCAAAAATTTAGATTCAAAAGGGAGAAACAAGGGATAACTGACTGATGTAATCATGCTATGTATCCTCAGGGGGTGGGAGGGTGGGTAGGACTGCTCCAAACAGGGAGCAGGGCATGGGCGGATTGGCATGCCCACTCAAGTGCGCAATGACTGTTTGGCTGGCCCACTCAGTCCGCCCAAAGCAGTCATGTGCACTTCCCTGTTCGCAATGCAGGCTGCATTACAGCCTGCATGGAGAACATGCCCACCCCTCCGGCCCCTGGCTGCATGACTTGTCCCGTTGCCAATTACCAATCCCACCGCCGCATCGCAGCGTTGTGATTGACTCAGGGGAGGGAGCCTGACTGCATACTTCCTTTTCCTGGAAGCAGACGCAGGAGAGCAGGAGATACGAAGACACGGGACCTGGCTTCGAGGTAAGACTTCCCTCATTGAAATATTTACAACACCCGCTCACACACACATCCCCGCGTACACGTCCCATCCAGTATTCTTTCCGGTGTTTACCACCTCACAGCTGTCCCCCCCCAGCACTTCTCAATGGCGGCCTTTGTGCGCACATGCCCAGCGGGCGTACCACTCGTGTGCCAAAGGCACATACGTAGTTACGACGCATGACATAACATCGCATTCCATTCCAATGCATACTAATACTAGGCACATTGCAACAGTAGGGTAGGTGTTGCATAGCGGAGACATAAATATCACTATTCCCACGTCAGTGAGTGCAACTCAAAACTAACCTTTGCACCCCAAACCCAACCGTGAACCCTGGAATTCCTTTTTGAGCCCCCAAAACACACCAGAAATTTCATATTTTACCCCAAATGTACACCCCAATTATCATGTTTTACCCCAAAACGCACCCCAATTTTCATATTTTACCCCAAATGCACACCCCAATTTTCATGTTTTACCCCACAACACACCCCAATCTTCTTATTTTACATCCGAAACCCATACCCACCCGAAAAACTTTAAATTACCCCATTACTGACCTCACAATGCGGAGTTGCGTTGTTAACGATGTTCTGCCTGCATTGTAATGGTCGTCTCCCGTGCCAAAGGCAACCCATAGGCTACGCCGTTTGCGTCCGTCTGCCCCTGGACCGCTCTCAGCACCAAGGAGCCTTCCTCTTGGGCACTCCACCGCTACAACGCCAGCACCCTCCTTGCCATCAACCCTGGATGCCACCTCACCTGCCAGGACCAACCTCTGCTCTGGACCGGACATCGCCATCGCCATCACTGATGGCTGAAGTATCACCCGCAAGTAGCACCCCGACCATCAAGGAGGAGGCATTGTCATCACCTACAGAAGCAGACTCCGACTGACCACGCACTCTAATGACCCAAGGGTGACCATGGACCAGCTCAACTCCCAGATCCGGACCAAGCCCAAGCACATTCTCTGCAGCACCCTCATGTGCAGACACCCCGGGCCATGGCCCCCCATTCTCCAATACCATTGTAGACCTCATTGTACTCCAGGGTCTCCCATCCACTGACGACATCCTACTCGGTGAACTCAAGTTCCACCTGGACAACCCCAGTGACCAGGACACCACCCCCTCCTGGGGAAGGTCTCCTACATCAGACACAAGCAGCAAGTCACCTCAACATGCCACATGGCAGGACGCACGGTCGAGCACGTCACCTCCACCAGCGGGAACTTCAACTACAGCCACAACACCGGACTCTCCTGGACTGACCATCATTGGTAACTTCACGGCTTCACCTTGCCCACGGAACGCCACCGCCATCATTGCACCACCTCGCAGCTGGATCAAGGCCACCGAAGAACGTCTCGTCAACTCCCTCCGCACCAACACTCCACCAATGCTTCCAAACGATGACACCACAGCGCGCAACCACCACTGATGGATCTCCAACAGCGCCGACATTCGGGCACCCCTCATGAACGGCACTGCGTCAGTACCTTCCGCCTGCCTGATGGCAGGTGTGAGGGTGACGCAGTGCCACAGGGATAGGCTGGCCCCATGCATTGCTAGAGTTGCGTCATGGTTGTGACACGACTGCAGCAATGCGTGTCTTTAGCGCAGACAGATACGCCAGGATTCCTGACGTATCTGTCATTACTTGCGTCATGGAGCGCTGCCCAGTGAATACAGCGCATCCATGCTGTCGCAAGAAGGGCGTAGTGAGAAGTGATGCAACGCTGTCTTGTCGCAGCGCTGCAACACTTTTCATGACTGGGGCCCAGGAATGCGCACTATCTTATTGATGGTGCGCATTCCTGCACTGTAGTTTTGTCTCAGGGCAGCGCTGCAACATTGCTTGCAGCGCTGTCCAGCACCAAAACCTGCTGGGATGTGGCCCCAAGTGTTATCCCCATTTTTAAGACCAGCTATTTTCTGGTCTTAAGTCCCAGCAGCTAACGGGCCTTAGCAGCTGTTTTTTTAACATATCGCCGGTCCGGGCGATCGTTGAGAATATCGCGAAGTGGGGTTAGCGTGCGTTTTAACATAGGAATGCCTACTTTGCATATGATTAACGTTAGTTGTCGCTAACATCGTTGGTGATGTTATTAGCGGCCGCTATCGCCAGGAAGCTGTCGCTGACTCGCTAACAGCTGTTAGCGACAGCTTGTGAATACGGCGATAGAAATATCGCCGCTTTAGCAGCAGAAAAGTGCCGCTAACGCGGCGATATCGCCTTGAGAATATGCCCCAATGTCCTTTATGCAATGTTCCATATAATTTTTGCCATTGCAGGTCTTCTCCCTGCAATAGAGTAACTTTTCACACTTGAGCCCGTGGTGAGAAGACCAGTGATAGCACATCTTAAATCAGCACTCCTTGGAATAATGGATGTCTGGGAGGGACCTTATGGTGCCAGCAAACTTGCTGAAAACAAAGAGAGATATTGCCATAACCTTTAATTTCAGGGCATTTTCGCATTGTGTGGAAAAAGGAGCCTACTGCCATTTTAAACTAAATGATGTTGATTGGTGACTCCGACACATTTTCCAAAGGCTCTCTGGGTTGTAATGCACTCTACTGAAGTCTAATAGACTCTGTGGAATAAATTGTAGTAGCAGAGAAGTGATGATATTGCTAAGGAATATGAGGCCATTTTGCTTTGTTCATTCCTTTTCATATAGGCTACCCAGGTCTTTCAGAGGGTCAGGCATATTTAGTAACAGCTATAAATTCTCGAGTTACCTTTCCTGCCTAGCTGCTCCATAGTCAGTTGCTGGCTCTAGAGGATTAAACGCAGGTGGGTTATAAGTTTATCCCTGGAACTTTCCAATGTGTGGTTCAGCTGAAAATAACAATAGACTTGGCATCTATGGAGGGAGAATTCTGCTGTCTTTTGCTCCAACGATTTTCAATGACCAGTTTACTGCATATCTTCAGGATTAAATATTATCAAATTCTAGGGCTAAAATCCTTTTGGATGCAGCACCTGGGCAAGCTATGTAGCTTTCTAAAAGGGGATTTCGCAACTAAGTGTACCTTCCTATTGAATCCATTTCAGCGCATAGTGCCAACAGCCTGGGGGCATTTTGGTGATCAGACGTAATTTATGTAGGACGGAATTGCCATACAGCCGGGCCAGCAGTCCATTTTTAGGTCCCACCTGAGACTGCACACTTAAAAGGGGCTTAGAGCCTGCCCATTACTTCCCATTGGTTGGCTTCCTCTTCACTCTCATTTTCTCGCTTTTCATTAGTACATTATTTTCTTTTTGCTTCCCGCGACATCAGTGCTTGCCCGTTGTTGCTTGCACATGCCCACCTTCTGTCCTTGTTGTTTGCCCCCTCCTGTAGTTGTTGTTTTGCCTCCTGTTGTGTTATTTACACCCCTCCTGTTGGTATTGCTTGCCTCCCCTCCCTCCCTCTCCCATTGTTGATCCTTCACCTCCCATCATTGTTGCTTGCCTCCCCTCCCCCTGTCATTGTTGCATGAGTTGTTCTCTCACTCCCTCCCCTTGTTCTTTCTTCCACCATCACTCGCACAGCTCCGCCATCACTCGCGCACCTCCCCAGTCATTGCTTGCCCTGTACCCCATCCCCCTCCCCGCATGCATCATTGCTTGCCCCAACCACTTCCACGGGTATGCTTGCCCCCTCGCCAAGTTTAAAAAAGGGCTATAATGCGGCCATTATTGACAACGTCATAGAGCTTTCTTTTTCTTTTTCTTTTTTTACTTTCAGCCATGCTGCACTGCTATTCAACATGGCTATAAAAATTGACAAAGCCAATAGGTTTTGCATAGGCAAGACCTATTGAGCGTACCAATGCTTGATAAACAGGAGATCAATTTCTAATCTATTAGTTAGGTGGTTTCTGTTTTTGAACATCCAACTATGCCACCCAGAAATACAGTCAGATGACTGCTAGCCCAAGCCCTCATCTTACGGTGGTCGCACACATTTTTAGATCACCCTCCTTGGGAGTCCTCCTGCCCATAAGTAATTAACTAGTGAGGGATGCAGTCCTATGAGAGACTTAGCTGAGTTTTATATGGGTAGGTTTGTAGTATATACAAAAGTCATTACAATGAGATAATTTTTAACAATGCACAAGTTCCCATTATGGATACTGAGAGTGAGCTCCAGGTGTCCAGGCCATTTCATATGAGGAGAAACTCGAGTTATATTCAGATCCCAGAACTTACCATTCTTTATGGAGCTTCAAATGTAAATGTATTAAATATGCTTAGTTAGTTAATAAAATAACAATTTTAGATTTTTAGATTTAAAGAGCACAATAAAAGTTTGTATTATAAATAAATTAAAAGAAATCTTCGAAACTCATCAAGAAATATTATCTTAATACTGGTGCTAACAGCAATTTTACACATAAGACATAAAATTATTTGTAAATGTCATCTTAAAAACTCATCAAGAAATATTGTCTTTATGGCGGTGCTGGCAGCAATGTTCACAGAGGGCATAAAAATAATTTAACTTGGAATTAATAACTAGAGCTTAGGTATTCATGCCGCGCTACGGTCTTATAGGATTGGATGGCAATCCATAAATGAGTGCGCTTTGAGAAGATGTTTTTATCCTCCAAAAGTGAAAACTCACATGTAATTTTGTTGACATGTTGAAATGACGTTGGGAGTTCCCACAACTCATTTATCTGTAGGGACCCTTGCTAGATCACAGATAGTCACTTTGTGGGCCCGTGTTTGTAGCTAATTCAATGCAAAGCCTTTGGTCTAATGAGTTTTCCTTGGCTGCTCTCCGTCTGTGACAGAATTTGCTAAAGGCACCTTGTCTTGCATACTTTTGCCTCACAATCCCAAACTCCAAGCTGATTTGGGCCGGCGAGGCATTCCAGGGCAGTTGAAAGAGCTGGCTGTATGTGTTGAGATTTAACGTCTCTAGCCATTCAGATTCTTGGTTACAAAGTGCTTCACAGTCGTAGGCTACAGTTGGCAGAAGTGTCATTCTAATAACCTCCAGTATGGGGAGGAGCGAGTAACCTCCAATCCTCTTCTGAAGGGATAAAAACGCCACTAAGGGAGACCCCGGCTTCACTTTAATTTGTTCCTTATGTCATAGAAAGTTGCCATTTGTATCAATTACGACACCCAGGATACTTGTAGTCTTGCTCCTCAATTAATTTGTAGTTATTTAAATGCCAGGGTCATGCTTACTTGGATATTTTTCTGAATGTTAACACCTTTGTTTTGCTGAGATCAATATCCAGATTGTTTGCTAGAGTATAGTTACTTAATTTGTCCAACAGCCTTTGTGATCAACCTTGGTTCTGCTGAAAAGAACTATATCATCAGCGTATAACATACTCGTCAACGTTTTCGCCCCTAATTTGGGTGCATGAGAGTTTGTGTGGTCCAAGTCTTGGGTGAGGTCTGTCAGGAAGGGGTTGAACAGCGCTTGGGCAAGCACACATCCCTGTTTGAGGTCTGTTGTGGTTTGGATCTTGCAGGAGACCCTTGTTCCATCTTCTATTTTTATCCTAATTCAGTTGTCTGCATAGAGTTGTTGAATTGCTTTCAATAGTTTCTCTGGGATCCCCCAAGCTGCAAGTTTGGACCAGAGCTTTCTCCTGTCTACATGATCTATAGTATCCTTTAGGTCCACTAAACAGGCGTGCAAGGAACATTTGAGATTCTGAGCTGTTCTTATTGTCAGGGCTAATACGGTCAAGTTCGTCAGGGTGTCCATTCCGGGGCAAAAGCTGGTCTGGTTGTATGGAATTATCATCCCGTCATCCGCCCAGCTGTTCAGGTCGTGAAGTAAAAGCCCAGCATATGGCCTCATTATATAACAGAGTGATCTGGCGATAGTTCGCAGGATCATGTTTTTGCCATCTTTGAAGATGGGGTGGCTGGTAGCAAAGCAGTGGTTATACAGCGGGGCTAGATAACCACTACTTTGCTACATGTCAAATAAGGGTAAGCTGGGGTTGCATTCAGATCACAGAACTGTTGCACTCTGACCATTCTAAATGGAACTTGAAAACTTGCTTTTCAAAGAGCATTTGCATTGTCTTGCCGAAACAACACCCTCCCAGGTTTCTGTTCAGTGAACTTATTTGCTGCTATCAATTATTCCTCCTTAACAGAAAAATCACCTTCATTCTTTTGCTCAGCTTTATCTGAAAACTCTGAAATGGTCTTCTAAATCCTTAAACCCCAACCACCCTCCCCCTACATGTTCAATGCCCAGTGGTTTGCATACTGAGAAATGCATTGCTATACAGAAAACATGTAACATAACATATATTATCATGTGCACGGATGAATATACATCTCTGTATTGACAGCATTCACATTGATATATCTCTACAGGGGCACAAATGTCTATTTCAACATGGGCTTTCGATTCACCTGCCATGATCAGGACCTCGCTAATATTCTAAATTCAGGACTACAATTTGTTTTGATTCCAGCTTAGGCTGGGGCAGTCTTAGTAATGAGCATGTTGATGTAAAGCTTTTGTTGATGGCAATGTATTAACATATCTATGCTCTGTCGGTGCATTCCAAAGAGTAGGTGGTTTGTTCTATATCATATGCACACATGAAGAGGTTGCTTCTGCAGATCATGTGCACAGGTTAGGTGGTTGAATTCTGAAGCACATGCAATATGCAGCAGAGGTAACAGCTTTGTGAACATGAAAACAAGGGGAACCTGGAGTCATGGACTTGGAACATTGGGTGAAGGAAACCCTTACACACTGTGAACTCTGGTGAGGCAAAAGATGAAAAGACCATCAACTAGAAAACAAGAAGCATGAGGGGAGTAGACGACATTCCTGTTACAGGTCAATAATAGTTAGGATGACATTGCTGCTCTCACAACCTAGTTCATAAGCTAATGTACCAGACAAAAATCAGAAGGGACAAAAAGAGGTAGTGCCATCAGGTTTTAAGGAATGCGAGAGTTGAAGCTTCTTCTCAAATGAACGGAGGGCTGCCTTTACTCTTCCAATCAATTTTCTGTATAAACTAGACTCATTTTTTTCTGAAGGGTCTTTCTTGTGTGAGAATTATGGGGTTGAAAAGACAAGGCAGAATGCCTTCATACTGTGAAACAGATATAAAGCAACCTCTGCAGTCAAAGTACTGCCTTAGAAGAGAACAGTCCAGTGATCCATTGAAGCACAGATGGCCCTTGGCATCAAATAGTCCCTCAGAGCAACACAGATATTGTATGTTCAAGACCTGGAAGAAACAGTAATTAATTGTGAAAGACAATGAAGCCGGCATAGCCAACATTTCAATTAGTCTACTGGGCTGAGGAAAGTAAAGCTGTGAGGACCAAAGCACTAAGACCAGTTCTTAAAAGAATATCAGACATGAAGCATGGCCAACTGCAAGTCATGCATCTGGTCTAAATGCTTTAAGTATGTTTTGAACTGCAGATGGTAGTTTTCCAAAATGGAGCAGGGCAACATGGGAGAGGTCTCTGAAGTCTAATTTAGAACTTGGAATATATCTCATGAGTGGGGGCATCGATGGAAGATTCCCCAAAATGGGTGTCCCTTTTTAATGAGTGAGGGAGCGTCGTAGGAGACATTAATTTCCACACCTCCCACACAGAAGAAGAGTGAAGCAAAAAGTTCAGAAGATCAAACAACATACTTTCCTTTAGCAAATGACACCTGTCCAGTGAGCACCCATATCAGTATTCCCCAGTCACATTTTCCAGCAACTTGGACTGTATGGTGTGCTTAGGTCAACAATTTTCTTAGTCACTCAGCCTAACTGCTGGCAACTCCATCCGGGTCTAGGCTAACCTAGTGCTCCTGCAGCCATGCTCAACACTGGCCATGAAGTTCAGAGTCTTTCCTCATCTTTTTTTGCAGTCCCAACGTTCATCTATTTTTATCTCAGCATTAACCCTAGGCCAAGCATCCTCCTTGTCCCTGCTCTGATTCTCTTCTCATTTTTTCAGTGATAGAGATGACTAATTTTAGTGCACTGATGGATTAGGTCCTAGAGAAAGTGTGTGGTGGTTGTTGGTAAAAACAAAAAGCACATATTGAATACATGAGTGAATGAATGAGTGAGTTTTAGATCTCCAGAGCTGCCTTAACAATATCTTACCTGCAGTATAGACAACAGAGACATATACCTGGGAACTAGTTAGAGCTGACACCCATGTTTCTAATTTCTTATGGAACAAAGATTCTGAGGCAGTGTTGTGTAAGTCACTATAAAGTGCAGTCCAGTGCCTTGCAGCTAGTTAGGCCACTGAGCATCCACCCAATCTAGTATGCTTGATTTGAGAAATTAACAGAAGGGTGACTTCTAAAGATCTGCGAGCCTTCAGCGGTGAAATATATATTGAATATATAGCTCTGAATTAAATAATCAGAGCTTTAAAACTAAGGGGTATATTCACAAGAACGTGTGATAACTAATGCAAGAGTAGCGTAACGCAACTCTCAATATCGCAGCCTATCGCGGGAAAATAACCCTGTGTCAACGTGGAAGTCACAACAAGGTGGTACCATGCGATAGTCTGCCGAAACCGCGGACAATGTCCGCGATACAACCACCACGATGGAGATAAAAACACAAACCACAACACCAAAAAACACGCGATGGGCCAAAGCGCGATGAGGAAACAGCGACAATCAGCGCCAGGCCTGCAACACACACCTGGCAGGCGTCAAAAATCCCCATAAAAGTAGAAAAAACACCCACACACAAACTGACCAACACACAAGCACCATGGAGGCAGCCGGAGCAGGCACAGAGGACGAGCACAATCCCACAAGCACCCCGGACGACCAGCCTGGGACCTCGGGGACAGGGAAGGGCAAGGACAAGAAGACAAGGAAGACCAAGTTCAGTCCGCAGGCGAACAGGATCATAGTCACGGAGGTGATGGAACACCATCAACAACTCTTCGTCACCTCCAACATGTCATTGGGCACCAAAACTGGAATATGGCAGGACATCGTCGACAAGGTGAATGCCGTCGGAGAGCACAAGCGGACAATGGACGAGGTCAAGAGGCGATGGAATGACATCAAGCGGAAGACCCTGAAGGCAGCAACGCAGACCGGAGGTGGGGGCCCAGCGCCACAGCTGGAGCTGGATGACATGGAGGAGCTGGTGTCGACAGTCATCAGTGTGGAGACTGTGGTCGGAGTCGGGGGACCGGACACTGCTCGACAGGACACAACACAACCGCAACAGGGTGAGTGACCACCAGGTACTAGGGGGACGGGGGGAGATGGCCACAATGGCACACATGCACAAGCAATCAGGGCACAGTGCACACCCACAATCACTCTGGGTCCTCGCCCAGACCCACAGACTGTCACAATGTACAATGCCATGCTGTCTGAATGTCAACCTGTACCATGCGGCTATATACATGTGGACACATCGTAATACACCATCTCCCCTTCACATCGCAGGGGCATCGTCAACACCTCCTGCAGAGCAGTCACAGCCACTCTTCACTGATGACAAGGAGGAGGACAACACCAGCATCGACACCCAAACCTTCCAAGACCTCATTGACCTCATCCGCAACTCACCTCCAGGATCCCCACCCTACCCACCACCCAAACCACCCAGCAGGAGGCACCCCCAGCCCCAGCACTCTCCCAAGTCCCCCAGGAACAACAAATGGCCTTCCAATGCCGTCTGCTGGAGGGCCAGAGGGAGATGGCCGAGCAGGTGCGGGTGGGGTTTGAGCTCATGGCTACCAAACTGGATGCCATCCTTGGGTGTCTATGTCCGCCCCATGGACTCCAGCGAGCCCTGACTGACATCTCTGGAGTCATGACGCGGAGGGAAGAATACCTGTCCGCTCAGAGTGGCCCCAGCAATGCCAGCCATGAGCTGGCACACATGCGGAGGCTCATGGAGGACATGGTGCGGATGGAGGCGGAAAGGATGGCAGCCGCCGCTGCACATCAGCGAAATGTAGCTGGGATCTACAGTGCCCTGCATGTCCTCATCATGGCATTGCTGCCACAAGGCGTGGCGATGATGAATGCTGCTGCCTCCACACCATCCACATCTCCGCCCCCTGGTGTGTCAGTGCCTCCCAGTGCGGCAGGCGTATCCACTCCGGCACCTGATGTGTCACTGCCATACAGTGCGGCTGACAATCCTCCTCCGGCCCCTGATGTGTCAGTGGCACACAGTGCTGCAGCCGGTACTGCAACACCCACAGGCGGGGCAGGGCACACACCCGGGGACGAGGACGTGGATGGGACTGTGGTCAGGAGGGCCAGGCACTAGCATCCATTTCCGCCACCTTGCCTGTTTCTGCTTGGTGCCGCACATGGCCTCAAGACCTACCACTGACCCCCGATACACTCCGAAGCACTCACCTTGGACAGCGACATGGACTGCCATATCCTGTTTGATGACCAATGACACGGCGGACAGACTGCGGACTGTACCCTTCCTCTTCCGCAGTACAGGTCATCCCCGGATGGACACTGGCTGGCCCTCCACGGGCCCAATTTGTGTAGTGTTCTCGGCATTGCCCTGTACCGCTCCAGCTGCATGACTGCACTGGATGTGCAAATAAACATCCAGTGACGCACTGCTGTGTAATGTCTTACGTCATTCATGTATGGATGTGTGGATGAATGTGGGGACAGTGCCTTCCCTTGCGTCAATGATGTTCATCCTGTGGGATGCCAGTCAGCGGGTGCGACATTGCATTTTGTGTACCGGGTTCCGTGAACACTACAACAGGTACACACGCATCAGTCACTTCCTTGTCCGGACATGGACTGGACCATGCCCAAAGCCCACGAGTCATTGTTGCAAGCCCTGCGCTGGTCGGGCGTACAGCAGGCCAGACCACTCCGCTAACGCCCCGAGGGGGGCCCTCATTGCTACCCGTCACAGCCGTACTCGCTGGTGGTGTGCAGGTCACTGGTCTATTTGTCAGCATGTCACAGCCACTCCCTGAGGGCAGGTTTTCACACACACCACACCCATCTGGCACAGGCGTCACAGGCCATGTGACTCCGCCAACATAAGGGGCCGACGACGTCACAGTCCCCTCTTCCGGTGGTGACTGGTTGACGGCCGCTCCACGGTTCTCACTCATGAGGGGCCTTTTGCGCACAGGGTTAGTGGCATCCGAGGCCTTGAGTAAGGCACGGGCCTACCACCACGTGGTGCAGACTGGGGTTGCACAGGGTTAGTGGCACCCGGGGCCTTGCAGACGGCACAGACACCCCGCCACGGGACGATGACTTTGGGTGCACTGAGTCAGTGGCACCTTAAGCTGCTGAGCGGGTGTGCAGCCTGCGATGATGCCCCGTCCCGGCGGTCCGGACAGCTCAGGTTTTGTGTGCCCTGCTGGACCGCAGTGTAGGCCAGAGCCAGCGGGCAGCGCGGGCCTACCGCCACGTGGCATCACTTCCGGGATCCCAGAGTTGGTGGCACCCATTGGGCTGAGCAGGTGCGCTGCCTGCGATGGTGCCGGGTGCACTGGTATGTCCTCTGCCATGGAGTAATCAAGACCCAGCACCAAATGTGAGACCTGGTGGCCTGCGGAGCGGGACTGCATGATGTGGAGGGTGCCATGTCCGTGGGCCCCGGGCTTGTGGCTTGCAGCGGCATGTGGTGTGACCTCCTGTCTACGCGCCGGTGGCGGAATGTGAGCATTGAGGCCTGGGTGTGCATGGGCGGGCATGCTCTGATGGGTGGCGGGAGAGGTTGGGGTGCCTCTGCCTGGGTGTGCATGGGCGGGCAGGCGATGTTGTCTTATGCAAGTGTGTGTACTGTGCCAGTCATGTATCTGTGCTCTGTTTCAGCTGACGGCTCTGAATCAGAAGTGTGACCTGGTGAACTGCACTACATACCGGCACGTGGTTGGAGACACACCAGTGGCAGCAGGTGAGCAGTGTGGCCTGGGTGCGCAGGGGCGGCACTCTCTCTCTCTCTCTCCCTCTCTTCCTCTCTCTCTCCCTCCCTCTCTTCCTCTCTCTCCTCTTCTCTCTCTCTCTCCCTCCCTCTCTTCCTCTCTCTCTCCTCTTCTCTCTCTCTCTCTCTCCCTCTCCCTCTCTCCCTCCCACTCTTCCTCTCTCTCTCCTTCGCTCTCTCTCTGTCCTCTGATGTGCGCAGGACACACCTTCTCATCATGTTTTTTGTCTTACAGGCTGTGACCTACGTATTGTCCCGAGGGGAGCGGCCATGTGTCTTCATTTCATTTCGTTGTTCATTTTAATAAAGTTTCATTTGTTGCTTCGAAAGTGAATGTGTGCTGGTCATTTCTGTGACGACACATCCATGTCACCAGTTGTGATTGTGCGGCATCAAGCGGAATATTTTGTACATGTTTAGGTGTGGCTGATGTGGCATGTCTTTGGTCGGGGGGTGCCAGGGAGGGGTGGTCCTGGGGGTGGTGGCGGTGGGTGTTGTGGCCCTCTTGGGTGTCCGGGCCACATGATGGGTGGCTCCATGGCATCTGTTGCCCTTCCAATGTAGCCCTGGGCTGTGCTCCCTTTTGGTTTGCAGGCTGCCGTCCGACTTTACACCAGGTCAGAGCAGGTGTAGATTTCCTGGTGCTAACGCGCCTTATCGCCTGTTTTGTGTTTTTATCGCGGATGTGGCTGGTTGTTGTGAATGTTGAGGTGTGCTGTTGTCTCGGCTTTTCTCACGGAAACGCTTACTCTGCATCTCATTAGCGATATTTGCGGGGGGCCTCTGTGGCGATGTTTTTTGCGGCTGCTATCGTGGGTAAACTGGTGCTGTGGGCTGTTAGCACCGGCTTGTGAATGGGGAGGTAAATTTATCACGACTTTGGCTGCGATAAAGTGCCGTTAATTCGGCGATAGCTCCTTGTGAATATGCCCCTAATTTGTTTAGGGACTGGAAGCCAGTTTAGTGCTCTAAGTTGATATGAAATAGGTTGCTGCCAGAACACATTAGCAATGAGTCTGGCGGCATGGGCTTGGACAATCTGTAAATGATGTGTAAGATACTGTGGGAGCCCAATTGCAGCCTCTTAAAAATATCACTCCTCACTAGACCCAGCATTGTCTTAAAGCAAGTTTTCCTTCAAACTAGGGGCCATATTAGCAACAAAATGCGATAAATATCGCAGAGCGCGCTTAGCACGAAATATTCTATCGCCAGCTATCGCTGGAATATATCGCCACACTAACGCTGTATTAGCAACAATTAGCGCTATGGCGATGATTATTCCAGCGATAGCGGCATAATGCGAGAATATCGCTGGAAAACCAGCGATATTCTCGCATTAACGCTAAGGTGGATTCAGCATTAGAATCCACCTCCTATACTACAAACAGGTAAGTCATCCTCACTAGCAGGTGTTAAAATCTAGCGATAAACGCGCTTAGCGCGAATTATTTTATCGCTTCGCCTGCCTTGCTAATAGGGGGTAGTGGTGTTAGCGACTGTATTCAGTCGCTTTTAGTAGGGAATGCCTTCCTTGCATGTCATTAGCGATAATTATCGCTGACATGCAAGGCGATGGAAAACGCGGCCTCTAACGCCTGAAAGCTGTCGCTAACGCCTGTTTGCGACAGCTTGCTAATAGGGCGATAAAATTATCGCCGCTTTAGCGGCAAAAAGTGCCGCTAAAGCGGCGATAAAGCCCTTGATAATATGCCCCAAAATTCTACAAATCACTCAATAAAATAATCTATGGAATATTGGATCTGATGGCCACAGCAGATTAATCCATGCACAAGTATTGCCCATAAAAAGTGGTATTCGCACGGGTTAAGATGAGTATATTTTATTCAGAATGAGAGGAATTATGCATGGACAAATTATGTGGCAGACCTACAAAAAAAGAAACAAATCCTAAACATGCCATATTATAGCCATAATTATATATGCTACCCCGAGGGACTGCCAATTGCCAAACTAATTGCAAGCATTTCTCCCATCACCTTTTATGTGTTTGAAGACATAAAACAGATCTGAATGCATGAAAAAAATAGTTTTTTGAAGAACCAAAATAGTACTCATTTAGCAAAAAAAGGTTAGTAACCAGGTCATTTAGTGCTATGACGTAAGGCACAAATGAGTGCCAAAGTTATTTCCATCTGTTTTAGTCTTAGCCCCTTTGAGGAGTTGACACAAATTTCACTCTCTCCAGTTTTATCTAGACACTTTCCAAGGCATTTAGCTGGTGGTTGCTCAAAGCACAAATATAACAAGTGTCTGCAATGTCAATAGGTCTCTCTTTTTTAGCAAGAATTAGAAAGGCAATAGTTCTGACTTGTAATTGAAATTGAAGCCATTGCTAACTGCTTTGGTAGTGCTTGTTCATAGTGCATGCTCAGTCTCATCAATTACCATTTTGTACTATACCTGCCAAAGACACAAGTGTCCTGATGACTCACAGTTCGGGTATTGAACTGTGGTGTCAGGCGAGTGGTTGGTTACACAGTAGTAGGAGTCCCGGAAGAAATCATTTCACAAATCGAGTCTCCAGTACAGAGAAAAAAGGAATCATCTTTGACATGGACTCATGAGAAGTGAAAAGGTGATACAATACAAATAGATGGTAAAGCAGTGGGTCTCAGAGCACTGGAGATTGTTAGAGGCACAAATGGAGGTGGGAGAATGTTTCACAGCACAAAAGAGGAGGTGGCACTTATTAGATATAGGTACAGAATCTAGCAGTCCTCTAAAAATTTAGGATCTGTTTCTTCTGGGGAACTGATTGTGGAACGGTTCCTAGACGTGCCGATCATCAAATAGAGAAGGAGAAAAACCGTGACAAAATAAATTTCTGGAGAAAAGGAGAGGAGACCAATCCAATGGACTAGTGGGCAGAGAACTTTGATCATCCAGAATTTCCCTGTAAACTTATTTTTGACTGAAGAAAAGAAGATATGCAATAAAGCAGTACTAAAAATCTCCCAAAAACCGTACTGGCACGTGATTGGTTGGGACAGGACTGCTTTGAAAACAGTGTTCCCTGTTCAACTACAGTGAGTCAGCTGCGATTGAAATGGTCAGAACATGTATATTGCTGCATGTTCTGTGTCAATATTTCTGTAAATTCAAGAATGGCAATGGCTCCTGGACTCAAGTATCAGTGCAGGACAAGACTGACTGAATCTAATTTGCCTGACATAGATTTGCGTCCAAACTCCATGCAAGTAGATTCAGTGAATTTCACACATTTTGGGGCATATTATCTAGGAAGTGGCGGTGAAAGGCGTTAGCCTCCTTGGCTTAACGCCTCTCATCGCCACTTCGGAAACGCAAGGCTGCACCATATTACCAAGGATATGGTGCAGCCTGGCGTTTCCCCCTGCGATGGCGCTAAGTCTCACGACTTAACGCCAACGCAGGCACCCTTGCACCAAAGTGCAAGGGTGTCTGGGAGCGGGAGGTTTGTTTATGTACAGGAAGGTGTCCCTTCCTGTACATAAACAAACCTAAAATGCCATTTTGTAACTTACATGTGTGCTGCTTCATGCAGCACACATGTAAGTTACAAAACTGGCATTTTAAAAAAAGGTTTGTTTATGTACAGGAAGGGACACCTTCCTGTACATAAACATACCTTGGCATTATGCTTTTTCCATGTGTGCTGCAGCACACATAGAAAAAAGCAAAAACGAGGAGAAATGAAGCATTTCTCCTTGTATCGCCACCTTAAGACCAGGATTTTCCTGGTCTTAAATTCGGCGCTGCCACCTATTATCGCCTATCTTGATAATAGGTGGCAGCGTCAAAGTGAATGGGTGTTGCGGTGGAACGCCCACCGCAACACCCACTGCATGCCCCTTTCACGCTAAGTTTAGCGTGAAAGGGGCACTGTTGCCAAGGCAGCCTTAAGCCACTTAACGTAGCTTTTAGCCACGTTATATGGTTTAACGCTGCCTTGGTAATAGGGCGCTGACCCTATCGCCACCGCAACGTCACAAAAAGTGACGTTGTGGTGGCGATAGGGGCTTGGTAATATGCCCCTTTGTGTCTTATTTGTTGTTAAGATATTTGAATGCACTTGTTATGATCCAAGGCAGAGGGCAGTGTTTTATAAAATAGACAGTTTTTAAGAAACGAAAACTTCACACATCCAAGGGGCAGCCTATAAATTGTTATTCCGTAACATGCAAAGACTTCTTGCGATAAAATATGGAACCCTTCTAAATTAGCCAGTGCAAGCCATGTTTTGGTTCAACTCTTTTTTTATTAAGAAAACAATAGGAGGCATAACATCTACACGGCAAGCCGCCTACAACCCCATGAGGGGCCGGCCGCGTCATTGAGCAATCGTTCAGGAAGCATAAGAGGATCATTATAGAATTTTGCTTCAGCGGGGTGATACACAGCAAGTCGCCTACAACCCAAATAGGGCCGGCCGCGTCCTTATATAATCTTATACGTTAGGCGTCACATGAAAGCTCCTTTAGAGAATGGGGTCAACTGAAAACAAGTCAACTTCAAGTATAGGAGATATACAGAAGAATAAAGGAAGGAAAAAAGAGGGGAGGGGGGGTCGAGAGTCCCCGAGGAAAGAAGCAGGGGAGGAAATGAGCAAGTGAGAGCGGCCTTGAACGGGGGAGAGAGTAGAGGTGTCACAATGAGGACCATCGGGCTGGGTGACCACGTGAGTCATCATCACAGGAAGCAGCAGGGTACCGCCCATAGATTCAGCATACCGCTTACGCCTCCTTAGCAGGCCGGCCATATACCAGTAGCCAACTATTGAAGAGAAACCTTGACCCGCCCCACCAGGCGACATGACAATGAGGATATGCTGCCAGTCACCTCCGGCCCCTAATGAGCCAGCAGTGGAGGACATCAAGCACGTATATAAACCCCACCTGTGGGGAAGGCAAGTGGCGAGTCAAGTGAGGGAGCAACAGACAGGAATAAGGAGAAAGAGAGAAAGAGAAAAAGGTGGTGGGCGAGGAGAGAAGGAAGCAAGTGGGCATATGTAGCGGACCAATGGACATGACTGCAGGCAAGGGAGGTGGCGGGAAAGCGCAATAGGGGCGTATCAGTGTGGTTGCCCGGTGGAATGGTTACTCAAAACCCCGGACCGAAGCAGGTGAGAGGTGCAAGGAATCTATTCTGGGTCAGTGGGATAGACTGCGTCATCATATAGGTGCAGGGCTCGGAGTTTCGGAGGTTGTAGATGGGCGTGTTCCAGTCTACAGAGGTGAGCAACAAGCGGCTGCCACAGTTTAGTGTAGTGAGAGTCACGAAATTGCAAGCGTGCAGTAAGCAATTCCATGGTGGTAGTGTGCCATAGACGCGTGAACCAAACACTGATCGGGGGAGCTTCCGCCTTTTTCCAATATAGGGCAATGAGCTGTTTGGCTGCGCCTAGCATGTGAAGTGAGATGTGCCAGTCGTTGCGTGTGAGCGCGCGCAGGTTGGAAGGCTTGAGACCCAAGATAGCTGTGGCTGGAGTCGCAGGCAGGGGGAAACCAATCACCACCTTAATATGGCTGAGGATCTCTTTCCAGTAGGAGGTTAGGAGTGAGCAGGACCACCAAATATGAAGGAAGTCGCCCGGGGAGCTCGAACACCGCCAGCAAAGGGGAGAGGTCGCAGGGAACATTTTGTGAAGTCTGAGAGGCGTATAGTACCATTGGGTCATGATCTTGTATGCGGTTTCCCGCTGGGAAATACAGCGGTACACTTTCGGGATATCCCGTCACAAGCGATCCCACTGCGCAGGGGCAATGTCCAAAGAGGTGTCCTCCTGCCAACGACGTTGGTAGTTGTGGGGAAGGGAGAGTGGGGGGTGCTGCAGGACATGATAAGTGCGGGAGATGAGTCCTTTGGAGTTATCGAAAGCACGCACTAGCCGCTCAAAAGGCGTGAGCGCCCGGGTGGCCGCCTGTGCCACGGAGGGCGTGTGTATCCAATGTCGAAGTTGGAGATATTGTAATCTGGCCCCCTCTGAGAGCTGGAAATCTGCCTTGCACTGAGCAAAAGTTTTGAACTTGTCCCCCGAAAAGAGATCTCTAATTGTCCGGCACCCACCCTCGAGCCAATCTATAAATACCTGAGGGCGCACAGCTGGTGGAAAATGTAGATTCCCAGCAATAGGAGTATGGGGGGAGGGAAAGCTAGTGAGGCCCTTGGAAACGGCCACTCTATCCCAAATGTCAAGCAACGTCCTAGTAGGGAGGGCCACATACGCACTGCGCGATCTTGATGCTCGGGGTAGCCAAGGGAGGTCTCATATAGACCGTCCAGTCACTGCCCTATCCATATGGAACCATATCTCAAAAACTTGTTTCCTGGAAGTCAAATTGTACTTTTTTTTTTTTAAATATAATTTTTTTAGTGAGGTCAATGTTTGGAAAATACGCCCCAAATGAACAACTTGTTATTTAAATAATGTTTATTTGGACGTTCGGCTGAGGCAAAAGGAATAAATATATCAGTTCAAAAGTCACACTAATACGTGGTACTTTTAATTTCGGACTTACCCTTGGATAAATATGTTTTGAGATACTTGAGTGTAAAAATGTTTTAATTTCAAGTGTTGAATTAAATTATTTGACCCAATCAAATTAATTTTGCAGTTTTTATATTGCGTAAACTTGGCCCAGGGGGATTATGGCGCTTTACAGGAGCACCAGATTACATTGCACAAAGTCATATCACTTTTTTCAAGCACATGGAGATAAAGTGATGTGCCCAGAATGACAGGATATCGAGTCAACATCAGGACTCAAACCTGATTCCCCAGTTTCAAAGTCTGCATCTCTGGCCGGCCGTCCACACCTCTTCCGTGAAGTGGTCTATACATTCAAACACTGGACGTTGTCTCTTCTGGATTCTGTTTTATTTTAGCAAGGTAATGATGGAGCGAGGTAAATGAAAAAATGTTTTGGAACCCCCTAACATACAAGATAATAAATTAATGGAATTAATGTTTGTCAGATTAATCAACATTTTACATCTTTTTATAAGTGGTAACCGCAATTTATGTGCCACATTAACCCATTTACATTTGTCAACGTGAATTAACACTAACATGGTTTACGTATTAATTAGAGTGATATTGCATGTTTTGTGCTATGTAGTAAAATTGTAGTGTGGCAAAAGAAAGCGGATGGTAAGTAAACATGGCTTTACATGTCGCTTTTGCTAGGTAACACCTAATTGGGGTACTTAGAATGACGGGTGGGAAACACAAAGGCTTATTTTCTCTAGTTTAATTATGATTGTGTTTGTTTTCATAATAGTTCTTTCGGGCCTGCTAGGCCGTGCTGTAAAAATGGCTGCCGAGGTAGATGAGCTTAATGCGCAGATGCAAAGATGGCTTCCAAGCAGAAGAAAAACCGCAGGAACATGTCACGTGGGTATGAGTCGAGCCCAGAGTGAGAAGTGTCAAGGATGGGCCAAACTTAACCTGCAGTGTATGCCAAGAAAGACTCAGCTTGGATCCGTGAGAACGGGACCAGTAACAGTGAATTAACAATGGACTGTTTAAAATAAGTTGCAATGAAAGAAGAAACATTTAACGGATTGTCAATCAGATTGTTATTAACCTAAAGCCGTGTGAAAGGACAAAATCATAAACAAATTCAGAACCGGTTTGAACAAGGAGGGCAATGGGATGATTCTTGCCACCCCTCCAATGGACCAATTAGCGTGATGCTCGCCCCCAAAGATTGTAACTTTATGTGTAGTAAGCTAGTAGTAGGGTATAAGAGGACCTGCTCTTAAGTAGGAGGAGCGCTATTCTATCTATATATTTTTTTTTAGCACGGAGCGTTGATGCTGAAGAACTGCTGCTATCTTTTATAGGCCATTTTCTTAATAGAATGAATCATTTTTGCCTTTAACTTGACTGGGAAGGAACAAGACCGATGCGGAAACCTGTATAGGAGGTCCGTCGAGGAGGCCTGTTTAGCGGGACAGACAGTCAGTTTGGGAATTCTATGCTGTGATCTGCTTTGGTGAACTTTTATTCTTCATCTAAATGGGGTATGCATAAAATTCTTTCTAAAAACTTATTCAATTATAATGATATTGAAATGTATTAAAACGATTAATAAATTTGAATTTTATTCATGCATTTAAAGAAAGTAGATAAAACTTTATTATAATTAAAACTATGAGTCTGTGGTTCTTTTAGCTCAATAAAAGTGTAATGTTTAATAAGTTTTAAAGTGATTGAGCTGGTCTTAATCACCATCAGCTTATTCTTACTAGTTGGTCCATCGACCAAAGAGCGGAATACCTTGATGTCTCAGAACTGACAGGATTGAACTGATTATATATGATGTTTGAGAATATATCTTGTCAATTTCAATAAGGTATCCCATTCCTCCAGCAGTTTAATCCTTCTCCTCGGTGGAAGTGGATGTAATCCAGGGAAATATTGAGTGAGTGAATGTTTATGCGGTGTTATGGGCCCCACCGTCATATGGTATAATTGTTAAAGAGTGATTTACCTGGATGTCATGTCCAAAGGGAGAAGAATTTATATTAGCCGCGCTGGATCAGATTTCTTGGTAGCAGAGTTATGGTTACTATAGATTAGTTTGGTGATTATTGATTATTGGTTATTTCATGTCTAACACTTTATGTCGAATTGTATTATGTTATATGTAAGTCGGAAATTTTGAAGCTTCCGGGAAGTAGGAAGTGGACACGTGTGGCAAGAGAAGTCACATGGAATAGTGCATTGTCTGATTTTCAAATTGGTGATAACACAGGTTGTGTTATGATAGGGACATTTTCTGTGTGAAACGTGTATGAGTGAAATAGCAACCGGTTTTCTTGTGAAACTCTGGTCTTAATTCTCAGGAGCAGTGTAGTCTCCACATGTGTTTTATCCCCAGAGAAACGGGTTTACCCCTTGCTTGAAAGAAGGGTAAGGTAGAGGGAAGTGCTACACTTATCTAACGAAACAGTATTCTTGTAAGATAGAGTAAACTATCACTTTTGTTTAGCGAAAGCAGACAACGGAAATATGTTTTATGTTGTAACTCATAAGATTTAGTTAAGAAAAAGAACCGCCAATATTTTTGTAAAGTAGGGGTCAGGAGTAGAACTGACGTTGACAAAAGCAGTGCTGGGATTGGCCAGTGCTTGGGAAAAACGAAGAACGACCTGATTGGTGCGTTGGTGTGAGACGCGCTGGGATAGGTCTAAAGAACAGTGACGTAAAGGCTTCGGATTGGTGCATTGGTGTGAGACGCGCTGGGATAGGTCCGAATAGCGTATAGCAAACGGAACTGAGTTGTGAGTTTGTCAGAAGAAGAGGAATTGTGAAATATGGCTTATTATGAGTATTGCAGAGAGAAACCGTCATGGATGGCAAAAATTAAGAACTTCTTTAAGAAAGACAAAAAGGTAGTGACTAGAGAGGGACAGGTAATTCCTCCGCCGAAAACGCCAGCTTCTCATATGATGTTGAAATATGGTTATCATACTTGCATTTGGTTAGAAAATTGGACAAAATATACTCAGAATGATGGAGTATTGGCTTTTCCAGAGAATGGCACATTTAGCATAGCTGTACTTCGAAATTTGAGAGAGAAAATGATGAAACTTGAGCCAAGACCTAGACCGACACAGTTTGAAGCGTTAGGTGAATGGGAAGACGAGATGTATGAGCGGGAAAGACACAGAGGTGCAAAAAATTATAGTTTGGTTCCTGGAAGATTATGGGGAGTGAATCATGAGGACAGGATGAAGCGTTGGAGATATGCTAACATGACAGAGGGTTTGTTTCCAGTCCTGACAGTTGAAGAGGGTACAGGAAGGAAGCGTACAAAGAAAAAGAAACATACAGTTACAGAGAGGTACGGGTATGGAGGTAGCGAGACAGAGGATGAATTGCTGGAAGATATTTTAAACAGAAACCCACCTCCATATCAACAGAATTCTGCGGTGGTGACACCTAATGCACCGCCGATGGAAACTGGGAGGAATAAAAGTCCAGAACGAAGATACGATATAAATAGATCAAATGAACAGCTAAAAACCCCACAAAGTGAAAAATCTGATAATGGCAATGCAGCAGAATTAGCAAAAACCACAAGAGAATTAACTGAGAAAATAAGAGAGTTAACAATGAACATGGAAGCTGTGACTGTGCCAGTGACAATAGGACCAGTAATACCAGTTTTTGAGAACCAGAGAATAGATGAGCATTCCTTAGTCATTCCAATGAATTCAAATGTGCAAAGAATGAGAGAAGGGATGGACATAGAGGCTGAAGGAGCAAGAAATTTGGTCAGCTCATATAGACCAAGCCCGCCTACTAACCTGACAGTAAATGAGAGTGAGATAAAAAGGATTCCTATGGGAACTGAGTCTGCATCTGAAACGCCAGAGAGGAATAGAAACTGGATAGAAATAAATAGTACACCTGTAGGTCCAACTCCTGAAGAATTAAATAAATGGGTGAGAAATCTGCAAAAGAAAGAGACAGAGCCGAAACCATTGGATGTAATCAGGCTAAAAATAGATATGGAAGAGTTGATTTTAGGGACTATTGGTACAGAAAAATTGAAAACATACCAGGACGACGAGATAATGTTCCTGTGTAAGAGCATTACATGGAGAGCTAGAAATTTACATGACAAATTGGAAGAGACAGCGAATGAACTAGGAGTAGAATTTGTAAAAGTCAGGAGTTTGCAGAAACCGTATAGGGTAGACTTTTGTGAGAAAGATATAGAAAATCTGAACACATCAGGACGTTTAACCCAGATAAAAGAATCGATAGTTTTGTTGAGAAAATGGGGCGATGTGGACAGATGGAGAAGCAGATGGTCTAAAAGAAATGAGAAAACAACCGACAAAGCGTCTTTGGCTTTTGCGGTAACAGACAAGGAGTCAGTTGTACGGGAGTATCCAATGAGAGAAACTCCAGGAGGTAGTTATGTACATGTCCCATGGTCCAGACAAGATATACTGCCATTTACAAATGACTTTCCAAAATTGAGAGAAAAGCCTGTAGAATGGTACAGACAAGTGGAAAGATTTGTCAAAGTTTCAAAAGTGTTGTGGGTAGATTTGGATGGACTGTTTGACATTGTAGTACCAGCCGATTTATGGACAGAATGTAAGATTACCATTGATTGACCAACAGTAGAATACCCAAGAGACGCAAAAACAGGAGCGCCAGGACCAGAAGTAATGAGGAAATATGAACAGGTTATTACCTTTTTGAAAAACAAAATTCCACCCAAAGAAACTGATTGGGTAAAGATTGACAGAACCACACAAGAAAGTAAAGAGTCTGTACATGCCTACTATGAAAGACTACTTTTAGTTTTTAAACAGTATAATGGTTATGAGACTCTGAATGAGAAGGACATGAGTCATTTCGTATATAGGTTTGTTTATGGGTAACCAGAAATAAGCGAGATGATTAAACAACACATGTTATGCTGGCAAAACAGCACAGTGGATGAGGTGTTGAGGTATGCTAAGTATTGTAGTGATGACATTGAATGAAGACAAGCGTAAACTAAAGAGAAAGCGATGTGGGCACAAGTAAAGGTTGCAGAAAAACAAGAAGCTCAATTGAATAATCAGGTTAATGAGACAGGACAAATTAAATCTAAACCGAATATAGGTAAAGGCAAAGGTCAGATGAGTATAGAAGAGGCAAAGAAAAAGTGGCCATGCCACAATTGCGGAAAATTAGGGCATTGGAGAAACGAGTGTAAATTTCCTCCAAAAGCTAATACAGAAAATCAATCATTAATTCCACAGGTGCAGAATGAGGTGAGTTACCAACAGCTGCAGCAACCGCAGGTAGTTACTCAACAGAGTCAGGTGCCACAACCATCACTTCCCAAGAGTGTAAACCCACAGAGATACAGTGCAGAGACAGGATTCTACGGAGGAGAGCAGGTAACACAATTGCCGCGCGCAGCTGCAATATCGCAGTATTGGTTACGCCAGGATGGGAATGAATCGGATAAAAGTTTATGACGGTGCCTAGGAGAGGAGGAAGAGTGCGTACTTGGCGCAACTCTAGAGGTAGATCAGACAGGTCCATTTGTGGATGGAGAAGTGAATGATGCAAATGTGACATTCCTTGTGGACACTGGAGCTACTCGTTCTACTGTTAGATCAGTAGAAATTCCAAACCTTCCTCTCTCAGTTGAATCTATCCAAGTCATAGGTGTTTCGAATCAGCAGATTAAGGCGCCTCTTACCAAACTAGTGGAGGTAAAAAATGGACCATTCAGAGAAATGCACCGATTTGTGGTGTGTGATTGCAGTCCCGTAAATTTACTAGGACGCGATCTACTTTGCAAAATGAATTGTACCATTTATTGTACCCCGGATGGGATTGCATTCCAGACACCAGATGAAGATGTACTGTATAAAATGACAATGGCAGAACTAGAGCCAGGAGTGAATGACATGTTCCCTGTGTTTGATGTAGAGAAAATTCCCATTGAGTTAAAAGAAGCAGTCAAACTTGAGGTATGGGATTTTACAGGCGAAGGCATTGGGTTAATGAGAGGAGTAGACCCTGTAAAAATTACTGTAAGAGAAGGAACAAATTACCCAAATACTCCACAATATAAATTGACGCCAGAAATTATCGAAGGAATAACACCTGTAATAAATAAAATGATTGAACAAGGAATTTTGAAAGAAATAATGAGCAGTCCATGTAATTCACCTATAATGGGACTGAAAAAGCCGAATGGGACATATAGGATAGTGCAAGATTTACGAAAGGTCAATAAAATTGTCATTCCTTGTTGTCCAATTGTACCAAACCCTGCTGTAATACTATATCAGATTCCACGTGATGCAGAATGGTATACAGTCATTGATTTGTGCCATGCATTTTTCTCTATTCCGTTACATCCAGAAAGCCAGCAATTATTTGCGTTCCGGTTCGGAGAGCGTATTTTGGCATGGTGCCAAATTCCTCAAGGGTATGCAGAAAGCCCCTCAATTTTTAATCAGATTTTAAAGAAATCATTGGAAGATTTAAAAATGCCTGAAAAATCTGTGATGGTTCAGTACATTGATGACCTATTGGTGGCATCAAGGACCAAAGAAGCATGTGTTACTGACACAATTGCTTTACTGAATCATTTAGCTAAAGGAGGACATAAGGTGTCTCCGTCTAAATTACAGTTTTGTCAACAAGAAGTTCAATACCTAGGTCACAAGATTGAAAAGGGAGTGCGAAAGGTAACGACAGAGAGAATAAAGATTATCCGAGGAATGAGAGCTCCAATGACACAAAGAGAGGTGAGAATGTTCCTGGGAATGGTTGGGTATTGTCGACAATGGATACGTGGATTTTCATTAATTGCGAAACCATTGCAGCGATTGACGAAAAAGGATGTTAAAGATCCGTTTGAATTGAATGACGAAGAAATGAAAGCATTCAAAGAACTGAAAACGGGACTGTGTGAAGCACCGGCACTGGGAATGCCTGACTATGAAAAAGAATTTGAGCTGTATTGTAGTGAGAGAGATGGATGCGCACTTTCAGTTTTAGTGCAAAAACATGGAAGAATGAAAAGACCTATTGCATATTTTTCAGCTGTTTTAGACCCGGTAGCAAAAGCGTTGCCCGGATGTCTGAAAGCAGTAGCTGCTACTTGTGTAAGTCTGGAACAAAGTGAAGGCATTGTGATGGGATATCCACTGAGAGTGTATGTTCCTCACTCTGTTGAAATTCTCTTGACAAGAACCAAAACTCAATACATGACACATAGTCGGCTGACTAGGTACGAAAAAGTAATTTTGAGTGCAGACAATGTAACCATTGACAGATGCACAAGCGTGAATCCTTCGACATCATTACCGGATGAAGAGAGTGTGGTAGACAAAGATGAAGTGGATCACAATTGCTTGGATGTACTTGAATATTGTACGAAACCAAGGCCTGACATTAGGGATGAGCCTTTAAAAGAATCAGATTATGTGATGTTTGTGGATGGTTCATGTCTGAGGACGAATGAAGGAATTTTGAGTGCGGCGTATGCTGTGTGTACAGTAGCAGAAATAATGGAAGCATCTTGTTTGAGAGGGATACGTTCAGCTCAAGTAGCTGAACTGATTGCTCTGATTCAGGCATGCAAACTGGGAAAGAATATTCGAATCACAGTGATCACGGATAGCCAGTATGGCTTCGGAGTGGTTCATGATTTTGGGCAGATCTGGTCCCAAAGAGGTTTCTTGACGTCTGCAGAGACTCCAATTAGAAATGGTGAGTTTGTGAAGAAATTGCTTGAGGTGATACAGCTGCCTAAACAGATCGCAGTGGTGAAGTGTACTGCGCACAAAAATGGGCAGGACTACATAACCGTGGGCAACAAATATGCCGACGAGATAGCCCAGTATTGTGCTAAAAATGTAGTCTCGTTGAATCGAAGAAGAGAGAGAGAGCATGTTCCATGTCCCTTGCTGTTTACTAACATTGTTGAAACATGGAATGAAGTAAGACAATTACAGGAAGCAGCAAATGAGGAAGAAAAAGATTGTTGGATAAAAGCAGGATGCAGGACAAGGGAGGAAGATGACATTTGGGTGTATAAAGATGAAAGACCAGTTATGCCTGATAGCATGATTTCTAATATGGCACGGATGTACCATGGACAAGCTCATATTGGAAGGGATGCCATGATCCGACTTTTCAGACAAACCTGGTATAACCCAAAATTCAGAGCCATAGCTGAAAGTTTTTGTCAAAGATGTCTAATTTGCCAACAGATAAATCCAGGAAGGAAAACCATTCCATTCCATTCCGTAAACTTTATTTTGACCGCAAAAGACCATAAAAGTACATTTGACGATAAAACATTAATACACTTGAAAATATTTACAATAACACATTCAATATTACCGAGTTCATTGTCATTAAATTCACAACAGATTTACAAAGATACACATAGAAAGGGAACTCGACTATACATGTGGTTATTATTCTTTTTTTTTTTTTTAAATCGTAAAAGAGATTAAAAAGGATTTAATAAAAACGAAGATAAAAGTTTTACAAAGTTGGGAATGGATATAGTCTAGATCCGGGAGTAACGCATGAATGGTGGAAAACAATCCTATGCGTAATCAGCTATTTCTCTCCACCCGGAATCAACTACTTTAGAAGAGCCCGCCTAATAAACCACATTGAATTTAAAAAGCGTGAGACAGCAAACACTATTGGCGGGTGAGTTGCATATTTTAAAACCCTCAGTGCCTCCATGCAACGCACAAAGCCAATGTTCTTGCATAGTTGGATTAACCAACGCTTGCGCGGCGTAAGATAGGCTGGACAAAAAAAGAAAATGTGAGTGATCGACTCTTCCTTATGCTTACAGGCGGGACATTCGCTATTGCACTCTTTAGCCCATTTGCTGGTAAAAGAGCGAAGTGGGAGAGACCCTATCCTAAACTGGACATAAAGTTTCCTGGCCAAAGGGGTTCGATGGTATCCAGAAAGGATTCTCTGTTATACACGTCTTTGACTTGGAGAAACTCCATGGTCAAACGACCGAGAGAGGAACTTTCCTGGGTGGCCGCTAGTTTGTAGAATCTATAGCGCCCAACTAGAGCCGCCCTGGGGGTCATTGGGCATGTTATATCAGGTGACCTCCATAGATCTGGCATACCTAGCTTAAAAGCGTGGTCTCTTATATGGTGTAACCAGGGAATCTTCTTGAGAGTGCAGGGAACTAAAAACTCCTTAAGCTCAGCCCTAAAAGTGGACAATTCCGGGGTCGCCCATAGACGGCGCCAAAATGTAATGGGTCTAAGGGCGATCTCCTCATCTATGGGCCTAATACTCAGGTCCATGCGGATAGGCAGCAGGGGAGTACTGCGAGGAAGGCCTAGCAACTGCCTCAGGAAGCTGTTCTCCACCTTACTCAGATCGAAAGAGGGGCGATGCCCCCACTGTTCTGCCCCATATAATGTAGCACCCTGTGCTTGTGCCTTATAAACTTCCACCACAGGACCCGCCGGTTTAAATGCAGAGGAGCTATATAGTTTCATAATCCCACCCACCGTCTGCGTGAGCCTGAGACTTGCCTTCGTCATCTGTGGCCCCCATTCGAAGTGTTCGGACAAAGTTACACCCAAATAATCAAACACCTTAACTCTCTCTAGGGGAGTTCCATAGAGAGATGGGTTGGGGCGAGTGGTTTTAGGGGGGTTGAAGACCATGTACTTTGTTTTTAGAATATTGATCTCCAACCCCCGGAGCTTGCAAAAATTGGCAAACCCATCAAGAATATGCTGAATACCCATTGGTGTTTTAGCAAGTAGGAGGGTGTCGTCAGCGAACATCAGTGCCGGCACCCTCCCAGAGGCTAACTTTGGGGCATCATTGTCTTTAATTCTATTAAGATGGTCGATGAGCCCGTTGATAAAAAGGCAGAATAAAGTGGGGGCTAAGACACAGCCCTGGCGAACCCCTTTCCTAACTGGAAAGCGCGGGGTAAGCTCCCCGTGTTTTCCACATCTCACTTGGGCAAAGTTGTCTTGATGGAGCCTTACAATGACATTAAGGAGGTAAGATGGGATTCCCAGGTCTCTGAGCACTTCCCAGAGTCGTTCTCTAGGTACGAGATCAAAAGCTGACTTCAGATCAACAAAAATTAAGTAGAGGCTGCCACCCTCTACTGTCACCGTTTTCCAGAAAAGAACTTGGAGTCTAAAAATCTGGTCCACGGTTGACATGTTTGATCTGAAGCCAGCTTGATACGGGGTCAAGATCTCCTTTTCTTCCATCCAGCCCTGGAGTCGATCTAAAAGGACCCGACCGAACAGTTTTTGGGTGATATCAATTAAACTGATCGGCCTGTAATTTGTTGGGAGGAGAGGGCAGCCTTTTTTATATATGGGAATGATATCTGCCCCACACCAAGTGTCCGGAGGCTTCATGCCCTTCATAATGGCATTGAATAGAACCCACAGGTAGGGTACCCAAATTTTGGGTTCCTCTCTGAAAAGGTCACCTGGTAATTTATCTAAGCCCGGCGCTTTATTGCTGTGGAGTCTATTAATAGCATTACCCACTTCGGTCATAGTGATCTCAGTGATCCCCTCGCTGTCGGGTTCTAATATTGCAGCGGGGTTACCGGTACAATCGGGCCTGTCTTCCCTGATCGAGTACAGCGACTCGAAGTGGGACTCCCATACTTCGGGAGCTATATTTGGATCTATCAACGAGCTCCCTTCCCTATCGCCAGAGCTTACTATTGCCCAGAAGGTTTTCAGATCCTTATTGTCTAAGGCAATCCTAAGAGATTCCCATCTGTCACTTTCCCACTTTTTCTTTTCCTGTTTGGTTATCTCTTTATAGCCGGCCCGGGTGGATTTAATTAAGGGCTTGTCCTTCACTTTCAGTGCCTCTAATAGAGCTTGCTTGGCCATACGGCACTTGTCATTGAACCAGGGACATTTGGATCATTTGGGTTCCCTCCTGCGCACCATGGGATGGAATACGTCCACCAACTTCTCCAATAACTCTTGGTGCGTAGGGCCTGCCTTGTCCAGCTCCGGTAGAGGACCCCCCACCTGCACTATCTCCCACATTTTAGTCATCGACGGGATGACTGCCTGGTAAACTTTGGCCAGCTTAGGGGGTGAATGTTGAATATAGCCCCATCTAACATCTCTTCTATTATTTGTCAGTGTTAGTGCTCGGGGCGGACTATCTACTGGGACAGCAGAGTTAAAAATACCCAAATCCTCTGCTTTCATGCTCAAGATCAGGGCGTTATGGTCACTATCGTGTCTAGTAATAATTCGAAAATCAAGGACCCATCCCCACGATCTTGTTTCCACTAGAATGTAGTCAAGTAAAGATGCTTGACCTACTCGATTAAATGTAAGTTGTCCAGGGCGGTCCGATTTAGTACGCCCATTACATGCCCTTAATGACAGAGCCAGCGAAAGTGAATTAATTTGTATTGCCAGTGGTGACCAGATCCTGATGGGACTGATCTGGGGATCAGGGACTGACCAGAAAACGTCCTCCTCACTGGGCATGAAGTGATCCTGATCAGTAAGGGGTTCGTATTGGCAATTAAAATCGCCCCCTACAATGAGCCGGAATGGCTGGATCCAAGGTTGGAATAAAGTGGCCTAACTGATTGATGGTAACAGATTCCTGGCTGTTGCTGACAGGTCTGGAATACACGTTAATTAGGGCAATTTTTATCGTAGAGGGAAAAGTGAGCAGAACGCACTGGATATCTATTGAAGGGGTTACCAACTGTTCGGCTCTGCAACCCAAATGGGTGCCCACCCAGATAGACAAACCACCTGAGGGTCTCCCCCTTCCCCCAAAGGTCGCAAAAGAATTAAAAGGGGTAAAGCCCACCTGCTGGAGCTCTTCCCTCGCCCATGTCTCCTGGAAAAGACAGATGTCCTGCTCTGCCACAAAAAGCCCCCATTCTGGACAGGATAGTTTATTTTTAAGGCCCGCCAGATTCCATGATAAAACCCTAATACTGTTGTCTGAACCTCTTCTCCTTCTCAAGGCATCAGCAGCGCTATCATTAGGGGCCTCGCTATCACCTTGTTGTACTAGATGGGGATTATCTAAAGCAGAATGGGACTTACTGTCTTTCCTTAGCTCACTATCTAGGACGTTGGGGGTGGTAACAAGGAACCCCCTAAGATGGATGCTTTCACAAGGAGGGTTTGTTAACTGGGGGGGGATAAACTCCTAACCCTAGATGTTCGCCTCAAACACTTCCTAGCATTACACTTCGGGTCCTGGCTATGCAGTCCTGGGTTCCCTTCCATAATTGTCCCTTCCCTCAGTCAATCCACCGCCTCCAAACTATCATATCTGTTGTTAACCGGGATGTTAAACAGAAATCGTGGATGGGAAACATCCCGGCATCCTTGAATTAGGGGTCTGGGACCCCCAGTCAAGGTGGGAGTTGAAGCACGGCCCCCGTGGATTGCCCTGTGAGAAGAATAAAAAAATTCCAGAGGGCGAAGATTCATTCTAGTTGGAGCGTTGGAATAGTAAGGAGGGGATCTGAGTAAGTTAGTGACAGTGCTTGGCTTTTTAAAGTTGATAACTGCACACTCCCCAAGATCTGTTTTTTCACCATTGCCCACCCACCCTACCCTACGGACCATTATGATCTCGTCGGCTTGAGCGTAATCAAACTGCTTATGTCTAGCGAGCCAGAATAAGCATTTGTTACGAAGCTCGAGGTGAGTTTCCTTACTACTATTTTCAATTGAGGGGATTCCTGTCAGAATTGCCACGTAGGGGGAGCATGGGTGGGGGAGGTTTATGTAGGGCAAGTTAGAGCTTGTACTTGCATGTTTCTCCTCCATATCAACGAGTGGTGGTTGCCACATCCGGTTAATCTTGGGACCTGGGACGATTGGCCTCTGAGTGGCCAAAGATCTAGGGGGGTCAGAGCTAGGGTTGGCCCTACCCTCTAAACTTAAATTCGTGTTGCTCTGCTGTGTAACAACACTCTGACCCTTCGTTTTGTGTCTGACTGGGGGAGCTTCATAGTTATTGTGGGCTCCCTTTGCGAGGGGGGTAGTGGTAGTTTGAATAGCTGCCTGACAGCCCGAGTCAGTCCCTCCCCTGGGCATGTTAGAAGAACATGTTTGCTGTTCTGTTCTACTAACTTCCCTTGCTGCAGAAATCCTTTCTAAGTTGGCTAAACGACTAATGACAGGGGCCAGTTCTTCTCTAATAGTGGCTCTCACTATACTCTGGACATCGTTCATCAAGTTCTTAACCCATATAGGGTAAGAGTGATCAGTATTAACATCCTGAGAGTCACCCTGGTTATGGACTTCCTCGCATGCTCCCTCAAAGTTGGGTATAGGGCCCTCACAAGTTCTTTTTTTTTTTGGGCCAATCTCCGATTGTTGTTTACGTTTCCCTGACTTGGGGATGCTGGATGTGATTGTCCTCTTCCGAACTACTCCCTTAGTTGGAGCTTCACTTAGGGTTGCTAGAAGGGGAGCTTCTAACTGGGGTGGGGCCGCAATAGCTGAAATGGAGGTGGTTGGAGATAGGGATGGTAAGGGGTGAACTTCTAGCTGGAGTGGGATCTCAATGGGCAGGGCGGGGGCATTTGAGAGTGGAATAAACAAGTCCGGAGTAAGGGAGAGCCTCCTTTCCGTAAGCTCGATTTCCGTATTAACCACCCCTATGGCCCTCTGGAGCATTTTATCTATAGAAATTTGAGGCACTGAGGATTCAAACCTAGTTGTAGATCTGGGAGGCCCCAGCCTCTTCCCCATTCTACGATGTACAGGAACCCTGCGACCCAGCGTTGGGAGTATCAGACCTGAGCACCTTTTCCTATAGAAACAGAGCCCACAACCAGCTTGTAACCTAGGGATCGGTTAGCACAGAAGTCCTATAGCTGGTACCCCACTCTCCTTAAACCCAGTAGGGGGCCCCAACCAACCACTTACAGCTGTGCCAAGGCACCGAAACCAATGACTTTGAGTCCTGCACAGCCTAACAATCCTTCAAGGGCCGGTCAATCGTTAGGTCTTTGTTAAGCCCCTCAAAAAGGGCGTAACGACGAGTCTCAGGAGCCAAGGCTAGCTAGATTGGCTAAACGTGCAGAAGTTCAGACCTCTTGGAGCGCCAACACACACAATCTGTTCAGCAACAAGCAAAGAGAGGTCCAACAAAGCAAGAAGCAAGTCTGTAGCAAGAAATACCTTGTGAGTTGGGAGCTCGCTCGCTGGTGGTAACACAAGCTGATGTGAGATGGAACCAAGGGAGCTGGCCCTGCCCTGCCTCTTCCTGACGCTGATGGGTGCAGGACGGGCCTGCCCTTGCCCCGGGCGCGTCCCGCGCAGCGGGAAGAATGGCGGCGATGATAAGCACAGGTAGGGCTCCTCCCCACACACCTGTAACAGCGCTTAGCTTGCGGGGCACCCTGGGACTGGAAGTCCCACCAGGGATTAGCGCGTGCCTGTGGAGATGCAGAGCGGTCGGTTCACTCCCCAGGATGGAACTTCTATGAGGGGGCAGAGATTCCAGCCGGTTTCCCCCGATGGGGCAGCAGAGATGGACAGCAGGCAGCAGACACAGCGTCCTGGGACCCACAGTAGTGAGTCTAGGAACAATAGGGCGAGAAGGAGGTCCTTTTACCAGAATGCAACTTGACTTCATTGAAATGCCCCCAAGCAATAGACTGAGGTACGTTCTTGTGGTTGTTTGTTTGTTTTCTCGTTGGGTGGAAGCCTATCCGACAAGAAGGAATGATGGAGTTACTGTAGCTAAACTCCTGTTGAGAGAATTCATTCCAAGGTATGGTTTTCCAGTAACGATTGAAACAGATAGAGGAACACACTTTCAAAATGAGCTAATCCAACTGATATGTGAAGCTCTAGGCAATCAACAGAAACTACACTGTGCATACAGACCAGAGGCTTCGGGAGTAGTAGAATAGGTGAATGGAACAATAAAGAATAGGTTGGGGAAAATGTGTCAAGCCACAGGACTCAAATGGCCCGATGCCTTACCATTGGTATTAATGACTATCAGAAGCATACCTGACAGAAAGACAGGTCTTAGTCCACATGAAATAATCATGGGACGAGCAATGAGACAAGCACATGTACCTGTCAACAAACTGCTGACTATAACTTATGATCTCATGTTGGATTATTGCAAAGGATTGGCTGATGTGGTACATTCTGTGTTTCATCAGGTTGGACCGGATGCGACCACTCTCGAAAGAAAACCAGCTCATGATTTGAGTCCAGGAGACTGGGTCCGCATAAAAGTACACAGAAGAAGAAACTGTTTGGTTCCTCGCTGGGACCAACCACGACAAGTGATCCTGGTGACAACAACTGCAGTCAAATGTGCAGGAGTGAAAAACTGGGTACATGCCAGCCATACTATCAGAGTTCCAGATCCTGAAGCTCGACCTGTAAGTCGACATCTGGAGATATCTGATACCAATTCAGCATCTGATGCAGAAGACGAAACGAACAGGGTTCCAGAACTTGAAGATCGACCTGTAAGTCGACATCTGGAAGACCCAGGTACAAATTTGACAACAGGAGAAGAAGTTGAAATAGCAAAGGTTCCAGAACTTGAAGATCGACCTGTAAGTCGACATCTGGAAATATCAGATACTAGTTCAGCATCTGAAACAGACCAATCAGATTGTGATGAAAAACGAAAGAACAAATGGAAAACTGACCTCATAAACGAAGAAACTGAACCAAGAGATAGTGACAATGATCAGCCAAGCACAAGCTATGATAGATTTCCTTCAAAGGTTGTTGAACTAGACGAGGAAGGGATAGATTCAAATAGAGAGATAGAAGAAGAATCGGAAGAACTCCGAGGAGCAATAGGGACAGATCAACAAATAAAAGAACAGGGAAATTTAGAAATAGACAGAGAGACCAACGAGAATCCGGAAGAACCTCGAGGAGGGATAGATACAAGTGTCACAACAGAAAAGATACAAGAAGGTTCAGAGAAAGAAGATGAAAACGACATCATAAAGTTTAAAATAAGAGGGAGTGAAATAAGGTCTGAAACAGAATCGGAAGAAAGTGAAGAAGAGAGAAAACAGAGATTAGGACCAAGAAAGAGAACTTGGGGAGCTGAACGAGAGGAAAAAGAAAGTGAACCGAAAAGGCCGAGAAAAGGAGATAATTGGCCCCACGAAGTTAAAAGACTGAGATACAAAATTATACATTTAAATAGAGACAATGCAGAACAAGTAAATGAGATAACAAGTCAAAGAGATCAAGGAAAACATGGTGGAAAACATTCGCAGAAAACGAAAAGAGTGAAGAAACCTAATTTGAAATATAAGTCACCTGAGTGGCTATACATCGCATTGACTGACATTAAAGAAGAAGATAACACTCACGAGAGCCCAGAAGAAAGCAGTAAACCAATGGGTGAAAGTGAAGTGCAACAAGTCTGAAAAGACAGAGAAAAACCCGGACTGGACATTAAAACCTGAATAAGACAAGGAAGAGTTCTGAGAAGAACTGAAGAAAGTACCAAACGAGACAAAGAAAAAGGGTAGAGAGGCTGATACGTCATTCTGAGGTGTGGTGACACATTTTCTGTACATATATATATATAGGGAAATTAGAGACAGAATGGTAGACATAGAGAATAGAAGATGTAGATGTGATTTCTTACGTAGATGGTGTAGAATGTGTTTTTATTGTACCGGATTAATAATGTTTGTCTGGCTTATTTTAGCAATCACCATTCCAATTAGACTAGCTGTAGAAGAAACTGCCATTAGGGAAAATAACACGAAAAAGGATAAAGAAGCTAACATACAGAACACAGCAACATTAATAGATAGTACCGAGTTGCATAAGGATAGATCCATAACTGATTTTTCAAAGAACGTTTTCACAAAATTATTATATGAATATGTAGAAACAATGGATGTGAGAGATTATGTTTGTATGCAATTACCCGCGTCTGTTTCAGAAGGTGTAACCTATCATCACCTTCCTTTGACGTATGGAATAACATGTAGTGTTTTAGCTAGTTTGTTTTATAAAACAGGTAGATTAGAATATTATTATACTGACTTAAATAAGGTTTTTGCGAAAATTCCTATAATTCCTGAACTAAACAAAATGAAAGAGGCAAGAATGTTTGGTGAATTTTTCTTAGAAAATAAAGATCTAACACCAGAGTATATAGTTAAACATAATCTCACATGTGAACTAAAGAAAGAAGAAAATGTATTTTTAGAGATGGTAGAAGACAGGAGAGTTAAGTTTCAAAGGAAAGTAATAGAAGAGGAGACAAAACCACCCCTTTGGGAATTTGAAGGAGATAGTAATGATAAGAAAAAGACAAATGCAGCTATGACTTTAGATTGGCCCCAACAGGGAAAGTTGTGCATTAGCAGAAATAGAACTAGGTATGATAACTATTTCGTAGGTTCCAGTGACTGCCGAGACAATTACAAAATTTTAGGAGGATGGGGATTCAAAGGAGGAAAAGATCCGATCTTTCCAGGGATCTATTATATTTGTGGGAACAGGGCTTATTACAGGTTGCCGGACCATTGGTATGGGTCATGCTATTTAGGCCTGGTCTTTCCAAAGATTTTCATGTAGAGAGAGGAGAAAGGGAACACACGAAATGGGTACAACATCTACACGTAGAAAAAGGAAAGTTTTTCAGAAATAGTAGGTGACATTTTTGGAGCAATGATACCAGCAGTGGGTATATCTTTGAATGCATTTAAAATTCGGAAATTGTCCACAGTAGTAGATCATTTATCAACGAATAGTGCTGGAGGGTTCTTGATGGTAAATACCGAGATGGTTGCCATGAGAGCTATGGTGATGCAAAATCGACTTGCCCTTGACATTCTTTTGGCAAAAGAGGGTGGAGTCTGTGGAATGCTGAAAGTCCAACATTGTTGCACTTACATTCCAGATAAAAATGAAAATACACAGAAGTATATAAAGAATATTACTGATTTGCACAAAGAACTTGCTCCACTGGAGGTTGAAAATGCCTGGGAGAAACTTGGTAAGAGTTTTTCCATAATACCAAAATGGTTCACTGAAATAGGTAGCTCTATTGTAGGGAAAGTTTTGATATCAGCAACAGTAGTAATATTAGTGATGTTATTAGTGAAATTAGTGATTATATGTATTAAAAGAGAAAAAGACAAAATAAAATAAAAGAGAAAATAAGATAAATAAAGAAATAGAACTTGAAGAATTTAAAGAAAATATGTATGAAAGAACAAAAAGACAAAATGAAAGGGATACTGATGTGTGAAACTAACAAAAGCAAGTGGACAAGAAACATTCTATCTGAAAAATTGTGTAACATGGTTTTTTTTTGTTGGTGATATTAAAAATCACCAAGGGGGGGGAGTTGATGGAGCGAGGTAAATGAAAAAAAAATTTGGAACCCCCTAACATACAAGATAATAAATTAATAGTATTAATTGTTTGTCTGATTAATCAACATTTTACATCTTTTTATAAGTGGTAACCGCAATTTATGTGCCAAATTAACCCATTGACATTTGTCAACGTGAATTAACACTAACATAATGGTTTACGTATTAATTAGAGTGATAGTGCATGTTTTGTGCTATGTAGTAAAATTGTAGTGTGGCAAAAGAAAGTGGATGGTAAGTAAACATGGCTTTACATGTCGCTTTTGCTAGGTAACACCTAATTGGGGTACTTAGAATGACGGGTGGGAAACACAAAGGCTTATTTTCTCTATTTTAATTATGATTGTGTTTGTTTTCATAATAGTTCTTTCGGGCCTGCTAGGCCGTGCTGTAAAAATGGCTGCCGAGGTAGATGAGCTTAATGCGCAGATGCAAAGATGGCTTCCAAGCGGAAGAAAAACCGCAGGAACATGTCACGTGGGTATGAGTTGAGCCCAGAGTGAGAAGTGTCAAGGACGGGCCAAACTTAACCTGCAGTGTATGCCAAGAAAGACTCAGCTTGGATCCGTGAGAACGGGACCAGTAACAGTGAATTAACAATGGACTGTTTAAAATAAGTTGCAATGAAAGAAGAAACATTTAACGGATTGTCAATCAGATTGTTATTAACCTAAAGCCGTGTGAAAAGACAAAATCATAAACAAATTCAGAACCGGTTTGAACAAGGAGGGCAATGGGATGATTCTTGCCACCCCTCCAATGGACCAATTAGCGTGATGCTCGCCCCCAAAGATTGTAACTTTATGTGTAGTAAGCTAGTAGTAGGGTATAAGAGGACCTGCTCTTAAGTAGGAGGAGCGCTATTCTATCTATATTTTTTTTTTGAGCACGGAGCGTTGATGCTGAAGAACTGCTGCTATCTTTTATAGGCCATTTTCTTAATAGAATGAATCATTTTTGCCTTTAACTTGACTGGGAAGGAACGAGACCGATGCGGGAACCTGTATAGGAGGTCCGTCGAGGAGGCCTGTTTAGCGGGACAGTCAGTTTGGGAATTCTATGCTGTGATCTGCTTTGGTGAACTTTTATTCTTCATCTAAATGGGGTATGCATAAAATTCTTTCTAAAAACGTATTCCGTATAATGATATTGAAATGTATTAAAACGATTAATAAATTTGAATTTTATTCATGCATTTAAAGAAAGTAGATAAAACTTTTTTATAATTAAAACTATGAGTCTGTGGTTCTTTTAGCTCAATAAAAGTGTCATGTTTAATAAGTTTTAAATTGATTGAGCTGGCAGGATTGAACTGATTATATATGATGTTTGAGAATATATCTTGTCAATTTCAATAAGGTATCCCGTTCCTCCAGCAGTTTAATCCTTCTCCTCGGTGGAAGTGGATGTAATCCAGGGAAATATTGAGTGAGTGAATGTTTATGCGGTGTTATGGGCCCCACCGCCATATGGTATAATTGTTAAAGAGTGATTTACCTGGATGTCATGTCCAAAGAGAGAAGAATTTATATTAGCTGCGCTGGATCAGTAACCTTGGGAAACTTTTTGATGAAAGCTCTGTTAACAAATACATTGTCTCATATTGCTCAGATGAAGTTAAACGTCTACCTCTGTTTTTATACTGACGCACTAACACCCCCCGCCACCCCCACACCCATTAGGAGGAACAAAGGAAGAGGGCCGGTCCTAGGACTTGTGGGGCCCTGGGCGAAAGGGAAGATGTGAGGCCCCTCTAATTTGCATGTGACATCACACGAAGTGACATCCTAGAACACCGACATCACAAGACTATTGATCTTTGTCATTGCTGAAGAGACATTGTGTTGATATCAGTAACATGAATTAAAAGATAAATATCCAAATGAAATACGTCTATCTATTTTGAAACTGTATTAAGTGGACTACACAGTCACATTGTATGGGAAAGCTAGACGCAGTTCTCACAAAGATGGCTATTCTAACTCCTAGTTAACTGTGCGTTACCAAATTAGTGCATAGTAATAATTAGAGAGCATTGCAGAAAATAGATCGAATGGCATCCCTGGTAAAAATTATGCAACAGGGTATAGCGAGATGAAGTTGAATTCAGATACAAATACCTTTTTTATTCTTTTTGAGAGCTTCATAAATCAGACTGGAACAAAAAAGGACAGCAGAGTTCTGTAGAAAAAAAGCTTTCGGATTTAGGATTCAGAATGATTATATTCTCCTCACAGGGGATGTAAGCCATATGAGGAATATATACATTTCTTATAAAAAGCAGATAAAAGGAAACATTACAATCTGACAATGAGGAGATAAGTAAATTGATAAGTGCATAAAAAGACAATTCCAGTGAAACATAAATAGAGTAACTTCAAAGTTCTAGGTTATTGCTATTGGGTGGCTCCCTGGTATTGATTCATTATGGAAAGTTTAGTATCTGTGTGTTTAAAGTAAAGGTATGCTGCAGATTTAAGGGGTTTTCATACCAAGGTTTTCATTTGGTGTCAGACCAGTTGAAAGTGGCAGTGGCAGAATGGCATTATTCTGATGAAAATCCATCAATCGCCCTATTCTTCTATATATTCACAACTTTATGTGGTCGTCCAACTTGAAAAAAATATGGGGTAGGGCAGGAATGTGAAAAAAGAAATTGCCATCTTCGTATTATGTCCTGTACACATCTGGAAGTTATTGGTAGAATGTGCCCTGTTTCGCCTACATCCTAATACAAACATATACATATAACAGGTTATCAGAAAGCTCATTCATAACTAACAGGGAAATAATACAAGGCCAGAAATTAGTGTTCTACTTACCTTCTCCTTAAATGATTAGGTGGTGACGATCCTCTGAGCCGATCAGGATATTACTCAAGACATTGGAGATCTGAAGTAAAGTTAACTTGTGGAGACACACAAAAAGTGTTTTTCACAAGGCTCTCAGGCTAGAGAAGAGCAGTTACATCAAATGGGGGGGACCAGGAGTCGTTAGGTCCAGCATATAAGCTCCTTACTATATAATGGTCCAACAGTTCTATGAAAAGATCTCTTGTAAAGTGCCCCCTTGTGGGTGCCTGTTGGGCATTACAGTGCTGGCCCGACAAGGAGCTTGCCTGATGATGAAGCATGACCCGCATACAGGTGTGTGAGGGCACTTGCTCCTATTGCAGCATATTCCCCCTCTGATAAACGGTATTTCTACACACTTATTCCACCGTCTTTAAAAGGAACTGCATACTCTTGTTGGATCAGGGAAGAGCAGTGCCAAGATTGAAAAAATTGAGAAATACAAATCTGTGCCATGATGCTCTCTAGACAAAATAATGGAAGCAGGGTAAGTCTTATTTCTTCAATTGTGACTTTTTTACCCTGATATGTCATTCACTACTAATAATGAAGGTGAACATTTCTGGGAAGAAATTCCTAAAGGTCATGAGGATGTCTCGTCATGTTAGCTAGAATGAACAAGGGTCCCTGGGACTCCAAGTAAAATATTGGGCTTGCGTGGAGGGGTGATGCCAGCAAGGCAACACTAGGCAGCACAATTTCCTCTTGTGCTCTCAGGGCAAAAACCTATCAAGCGCTTTGTCACTCACCCTTCCATGTGCAGGGTACCAGTGTGGCTGGGGTCTGAACCACAATACGAATAAGACCTGTATGACTGGTGATTGTCTGCTTTTGATAGCCTTCTACAGCTTGAGAGAGGCTTGTGTGTAGTCCTGCTAAAAATGTTGGCTTCCTTCGGGCCCGTAGAAGTAGGTGGAATTTGGATGTTTTAAAGTTTGTGTTGTTTCTGCTGAGGTTGTCGGCCTTGATTTCTCTTCGGCTTCCTTCCTCCTTCATCAGGTGTACTTTTTTTAGCATTAGGCCATATCTCTGCCTCTAAATAAATAAATAAATAAAATAGTGCATGGCTATAGCTTATGTCACCAATTACCATTCTAGCGATTTTGGCATCTTTTTACTCATTGGAAGCCTTTGCTACCAGGCACCTGTCGCCATGTGGATTACTGGGCCTTCTGTGATTATCACCCTTTGTGGGGTACAGGCACACATCATTCCACTATCACTGTGGCTAAGCTGGGAATACGTTATTATAATTACAGTTTGTGAGTCTCCCTCTCACATACCCTCACCCATCTCACCCCCTGGTGCTGCTTCCCATAACGTAAGCTCATCCCATCACGCATGACATAAAACACATTACACATAAGCTCAAAACAACACAACACCCTTCCAACCACACACTTCCAACTACATGTTGTAGCTTGCTATCTATGTTGGTAAGTGCTTCAGCACCTCACATATGGGTAGTAAGCGCTAAACAAATGCTACAATACCATACAATATCTTAATTGGACACATCCAAGTAGACACACTTGAAAAGCTAAAATCCCATTAAAATGAATTAGAAATGCTTCCAAATTGCTGCTGTGGGTTACAGAGCATTGAATATTAATCTATAAGGCTGCTTGGTGGGGTAACGTGATTTCTGTTGTGATCAATGTGCAACCTCGAGCAGGCTAGCTGACATAAGGTTGGCATGGAAGTTCAGACCTCTCATCTTTCATGTAGAATTTCATAAGTGTACCTATTTAATTGCTCACTTAACAGGCTGTCCAGCCTACGATTAACATATCCTTAAACTGGGTAACAGTAACGTATGCTTTTCGCAACACTACAAATTACGTTTCTCAAGGATAAAACTTTGAAAAGGAAAGCTCCAAATGGCTGCCATCTTGCCAATGTACAAAAACCAAAGTATGAAGATGGGGATTAAGGGATGAGTTAGTGAGCATCATTGCCATACTATGGCTACACCTTTACATGCAAGGCCAATAGGAACCCCTTGCACAATGTCCATCTTCTTTCTGATCCCTCCGTAAAGTGGATTTGTGCTCAGTACATGCAACAAACAAGGATAAATACGTGCCGGGCCTTTATCATTGTGTGTTGACGCTAATAATTGGGGACTAGGATTGGATAGTAAATCTGTTGACCAACAAAGCCTGGAGAGGAGGCAAGCAAAGGCCTCAGTTTCTTCACAGTTGATAGCAGAATAGTTTTGTGAGTTGCACCCTGGCTGTATAACTGCAGATCAGCAGTTTGAATCTATGCATGGCACAATCGTCCTTCCAAGATCCATTATCTGAGCGTCATTTAATAGTACAATAGTAACTCCTTAGAAAAAGTGGAATGAAACACCTTTATATGTACGTGATAATTCAAATGACAGCTAAAAATACCTTGTCACACTACCACATGGGTATTGTGCGTTTCACCACTGCGCTAATATCCAATGTGTTGTGTGCCTCTTTTCATGCTAAATATTATAGGCAAAAGCTCAGAATAACATCACCATTAACAAGCATTGGCAAAGCCAATAGGTCTCGCCTATAAGAAATGTTGGCTTTGACAATGTTGAGTTGCCGTGTTGAACACCAGTGTGGCTGCTGTTCAGCATGGTTAAAGGTTAGTGGCATGGAGTGTCCTTGAGTGGAGTGGTAGGAGTAGAGTGTCATAGACTGGATTTGTTGGAGTAACAGTTGTAGAGTGGAATAGGGGGTGTAGAGTGTCATACAGTTGAGTAGAGGGGAGTAGAGTTCAGTGGTTCAGTGGCAGAGAGTGTCGTAGAGTGCAGTGTTATCAAGTGCAGAGTCGTAGAGTGGAGTGTCGTGGAGTGGAGTGGGGTGGAATCGGGTGGAGTGGGTTGGGTGGACTAAGATAGTGGGTGGATTGGATTGGGGTGGATTGGGTTGAATTGGGATAGAGAGAGTTGGAGTGAGGTGGACTGGGTGGGTGGGGTGGATTGGAGTGGGATGGATTGAAATGGGGTGAGGTGGATTGGAGTAGGGTGTATTAGATTGGTTTGGGGTGGGCTGGAGAGATTGGACTAAGTGGGGTGGTCTGAACTGGGGCGGATTGGATTGGGATAGAGTTGGGTGGATTGGAGTAAAGTGGAGTGGATTGAACTGCAGTGGAGTGGGGTGGACTGAATGTGGTGGATTAGACTGGAGTGGGTGGATTAAAATTGGGAGGGAGGACTGGATTGGGGTGGGGTGGATTGGATTGAGGTGAATTGGATTGGGGTGGGGTGAACTGGATTGGGGTGAGGTGGGTTGGATTGGGGTGAGGTGGGTTGGATTGAATTGGGGTGGGTTGGATTGGAGTGTGGAGGTTTGGATTAGAGTGGGGTCGATTCAATTTGGGTGGATTGGATTGGAGTGGGGTGAATTGGATTGGAGTGGGGTGGGGTGGAGTGGATTGGAGTGGGGTTGAACGGAGTGGGGTGTATTGTTTTGGATTGGAGTGGGGCAGACAGGAGTGGTGCAGATTGGAGTGGGGAAGATTGTTTTGGATTGGTGCTGATTGGAGTGGGGCAGATTGTTTTGGATTGGAGTGGGGCTAATTGGATTGGAGCACATGGTTTTGGATTGGAGTGGGGCAGATTGTTTTGGGTTGGAGCGGGCAGACTGTTTTGGGTTGGAGCGGGCAGATTGTTTTGGATTGAAGTGGGGCAGATAGTTTTGGATTGGAGGGGGGCTGATTGTTTTGGATTGGAATGGGGCAAATTGTTTTGGATTGAGTGGGGCACATTGTTTTGGGTCAGAGCGGGGCAGATTGGAGTGGGGCAGATTGTTTTGGATTGGGTTGGGGCAAACTGTTTTGGATTGAGTGGGTGAGATTGTTTTGGATTGGGGTGGAGCAAATGTTTTGGATTGAGTGGGTGAGATTGTTTGGAGTGGAGGGGGCAGATTGTTGTGGGGCAGATTTTTGGGGGATTGGAGTGGGGTGGATTGGAATGAAGTGGGATAGATTGTTTTGGATTGGGGTGTGGGGCAGATTGTTTTGGATTGGGGTGTGGGGCAGATTGTTTTGTATTGGGGTGTGGGGCAGATTGTTTTGGATTGGGGTGTGTGGCAGATTGGAGTGCGGAGATTGGAATGGGGCAGATTGGAGTGCGTAGATTGGAGTGGGGCAGATTGGAGTGCGCAGATTGGAGTGCGGAGATTGGAGTGCGGAGATTGGAGTGCGGAGATTGGAGTGCGGAGATTGGAGTGGGCAGATTGGAGTGGGCAGATTGGAGTGGGCAGATTGGAGTGGGCAGATTGGAGTGCGGAGATTGGAGGGGGCAGATTGTTGTGGGGCAGATTTTTGGGGGATTGCAGCGGGGTGGATTGGAATGGAGTGAGATGGATTGGGGAGGGAGTGGGATGGATTGAGGAGAGGTGAGGTGAGGAGGATTGGATTGGAGTGGGTCGTTTGGATTGGGCTGGTTTGGGGTGGATTAAATTGGTGTGGGGTGGGGTGGATTGTGATGGATTGGAGTGGGGTGAATTGGGATGGAGTGTGGTGGATTGGAGTGTGGCGTATTGGAGTGTGGTAGATTGGAGTGTGGCGGATTGGAGTGTGGGGCAGATTGCTTTGGATTGTGGTGTGGGGCAGATTGTTTTGGATTGGGGTGTGGGGCAGATTGTTTTGGATTGGGGTGTGGGACAGATTGTTTTGGAATGGGGTGTGTGGCAGATTGGAGTGCGGGGATTGGAGTGGGGCAGATTGGAGTGCGGATATTGGAGTGCGGAGATTGGAGTGCGGAGATTGGAGTGGGCAGATTGGAGTGCGGAGATTGGAGTGCGGAGATTGGAGTGGGCAGATTGTTCTGGATTGTATTGGGCCTATTGAAGTGGGGCAGATTGGGATGTGGGGTGGGAGGATTGGAGAGTGGTGCAGTGGGGTGGTTTGCATTGGTCTAGGGTGGATTGGATTAAGTGGGGTGGATTGGTGTGGGGTGAGGTGGGATGGATTGGCGTGGATTAGAGTGGGATCAATAGGAGGTGTACTGAACCATTATGTGTTAAAGCATTGTCTAGCTACAGTACTTCCCTTCTGCCTTCCACCACACCCCACCATCCCTGCCCTGTTAAACAAGACCCAGGTGCAGCACAATCATGGGCTGTCAAAACAGTATCTATGAAATCCCCTACAAGTAATTAAATGGAGGAGAAATTCACAGCTGCTCGGACATAAGTGAGGGACTCAAAGTGTGTCACAAAGCAGTCAACCTGCTTCATTAGCGATAAGAGGGGCCATGGAGGTCCCTGCTGGGGAAATTGGGTGGTAATCAATTTTTACGCACTTAGCTGCATTTACTAGACAGCCCTCTAAGTTTATCACTGTTGGCCTAGGCTGGGAAGCAAGCATGCTAGTCTCTCTGGGAAATAAAATGTAATGATCTAACAGTATAGCGCTGTGAGGCCAAGGACAGGGCCCCCCTGTCCTGGGCCTCCCAGCACTACATAATGGCTACAAAGCCCTGCGACGGGGACCCCACATCTGGACCTTGGAGCCTGATGGAGAGATGTGAGGCCCACCTGCCCTGGACATCGCAGCACTAGATAATGGCTCAAGTCCCAGTGAAAGGGGCCCCACACGTCACTTTGCAGCCTGATTCAGTGCTTCGAGGCCCAGGGGAAAAGGACCACCTCCTCTGTGCCTCAAAGCAATAGGGAGACACTTTACTAAACACTGCCCTACTGTGCCAGTCTGAGCTGGATGCTCCCTCCTCCCCTCATCAATCTCCCCTTACCTGTTAATGTCCGGCTCGTCGTGGAAACAAAAGAGCCTTCTGTCGTCTGGAGACGGAATACACAAAGGGCAGACAAGTTCTTTGCCACAGGTTTTAAACAGAGGTGCTGCCCCGCCCTTATCCCTGAGAGCCGGCATAATTGCTGACTTTGCTAATCTCACGTCCTCTACCCCTTGTTTACCCTCCCCCCACCTTTCACACCCAGGAATGCCACCATGCCCTGACCAGCGAGGTCAAGACCCCCTCCCCAACTCGATCACATTAGCAATGTGATTGAGTTGGGGAGGGGGGCCTGGGGGAGTGACTGTGAAAGTGTGAAAGCGGGGCCCCATGTTATTGAGCTTAGCTCAGGGCCCTGGGCAGCTGCCCACACTGCCCATGCCTAGCGCCGGCCCTGCAAAGGAACAATTAACCGGCTCTGTGGAAAGATGGTCACCTTTTCAAGGTCCAAATCCAGCAATTAACTGGGGATGGGTGCAAGCGAAGATTTCTGAAGTTGTGTTGGAGGCAGCTTGGTTTTTACCAGAAGTTTATTTTTTTAACTTTGACTCTTGGGAGCTAAAAACATGTTTTGCTTAATCCACTTGCATCAGTGGCTGACTGCAAAAAGTGTGGAGCAAAGGAGATAACACTTTGTAGCATGGCATTAAAAAAATACAACTTAAAAACTAGAGGTGCTACTTAGGTTTTTCTTTACTGTGGAATTTAGACTTTAAAAGTAAGCAGCTGTTAGACCTCTGCCATTTCTATACATGCTGGGCCTTATTTACAAGGAATTAACGCAGCGCGGTGCCGCAAGACATTTGGCTGTGCCGAGCTGCATTAATTCCAAAGCAAAGGGATGCGTCATATCTACAATGATATGATGAATCCCTTTGCTCTCCCCTGAGCTGGCGCACAATTAGCTGCGAAGTGCCGCCGCAGGCACCCTTGCACCATGGTGCAAGGGTGCCTGCGTTACGGTAATGATTGTTTTTGTGCAGGAAGGGACACCTTCCTGTACGAAAACAATCACAAGAGGTCATTTCCTCTTTCTATGTGTGCTGCAGAAAGCAGCATGCATAGAAAGAGGAAGAAAACGAAGAGAAATTAAAACATTTCTCCTCGTTGCGCCTCCCTAATCCTCCCTTGGGGAGGCTTAGCATTCTGACGCATTTCCAGGTCTCGTAAATCTGGAAATGCAGCAGAAGCCATGGGTGTTGCGTGGGAACACTCACAGCAACACCCATGGCACGCCCCTTTCACGCAAAGTGTTGCGTTTAAAGGGGCCATATATTACAAAGACACGAAAAACCATGCTGCGTGGCTTTACGTGTCCTTGTAAATATGGGGCAGCAGGTTGCGCCGCCAGTGTGTCACAAAAAGTGACGCACTGGCAGCGCAAGTGGATTGTAAATAAGCCCCGTTGTCTCCAACTTACAAAGCCAATGAGAAGCAGCACCAGCAGGATTATATAAACATAGCATCCACAGCGTTTCATCCATGGGCAAGTCACGAAAAGTAGAGGCAAAATGTTAAAGCAAGGCCTAGATTCTTGTTGCTACACTCCATGCCACTACGTAACACTCCACTCCACTTTACGACACTTCACTCCATACCACTCTTCTTTACCCCACTAACTTTTAGCCATGCTAAACAGCAGCCATGCTGGTGTACAACATGTCTACAACATATTGGCAAAGCCAATAACTTTTGCATTGCCTTTGCCAGGGCTTGTTTCCTATGGAGTTACAGTGGAAATTTGTGAATATCATTCTACTATTAATGCTGAGTGGTAATTAAAAGTTAAAGTTGCCTGAACAACACGCAATCAACTCACCAATGTTCTGAAAAAAGAAGTTGTCAGACACATAGTTTGCCTATGTGTCTGACAACTTCTTTTTTTAGAACATTGGTGAGCTGATTGCGTGTTGTGCAGGCAACTTTAACTTTTAATTACCACTCAGCATTAATAGTAGAATGATATTCATAAATTTCCACTGTAACTCCATAGGAAACAAGCCCTGGCAAAGCCAATGCTATTGGCTTTGCCAATATGTTTTAGCCATGTTGTACACCAACATGGCTGCTGTTTAGCATGGCTAAAAGTTAGTGGGGTAAAGAAGAGTGGCATGGAGTGAAGTGTTGTAAAGTGGAGTGGAGTAGAGTGGAGTGTTATGTAGTGGCATGGAGTGGAGTGAAGTGGAGTGTCGTGGAGTGGCATGCAGTGGTGTAGAGTGTTGTGGAGTGTCGTGGAGGGAGTAGAGTGTCATGGAGTGGAATGGTGTACAGTGGAGTAGAGTTGAGTAGAGTGTCAGAGTGGAAAAGAGTGTCATAGAGTAGAGTGACAGAGTGTTGTGGAGTGGTATAGAGCAGAGTGGAGTGGCATAGACAGTGTTGTAGAATGGCATAGAGTGGAATAGAGTGTTGTAGAGTCACATGGTGTAGAGTACAATGGAGTGGCATAGAATGAAGTGGAGTGGCTTGAGTAGAGTGGGGTAGGGTGTCGTAGAATACAGTAGAGTAAAGTGGCATGGAGTGCCATGGAGGGAGTTGTGTAGAGTGTTATAGAGTGGAGTAGTGTTGTAGAGTGGAGTAATGCGTTGTAGAGTTGAGTGGCATAGAGTGGAGAACAGAGTCATTGAGTGAAATAGGGTTTAAAGCATTAGATCATCATAGAGTGGAGTATCGTAGAGTATAGTGTCGTAAAGTGGAGAGTCGCCAAGTGGAGTAGAGTGACCTCGAGTGAAGCGGTGTAAAGTACAGTGGTGTAGAGTAGATTGGTGTAGAGTGCAGTGGCATAGAGTGAATTGGTTTTGAGTAAAGTTGTGTAGAGTGCATTGGCAAAGAGTGCAGTGATGTAGAGCAAAAATGGAGTATAGTTCAGTGGCATAGGGTAGAGTGGTGCAGAGTAGATTGCAGTGGCATAGAGTGCAGTGGCGTAGAGTAGATTGTTTCATTATCATTGCATACTACCTGTGTGGAGACTTATACATTATAACACTTACATTTTGGTCTTAAGTTTAACTGATACCAAGATCCATTGGTCTCAGTTAAACATAAGACCAAAACTTAAGTTTAAATGAGATAATAGTCTAACTTTACTACTCGTAAATGCCCTTTGTGATTACTGAAAGTCATAAAGTTAGATTTTCGTCTCAGTTTACCTTTGTGAATAGGGCCCTATGTTGGTAGGACTTTATCACCACTATTATCACACAGTATGCGGAGGCTTGAGCATGCCTGTAATCATACACTATTTTTGTGGGGATTTGAATATCATTATCTTTACACACTATCAATTTATTACCTTGACCATGGTACTCTCCACATACTATGCCATAGGGACTTGAAGAAAACCACTACAATCACTCACTATCCGTAGGCTTAAACATGCCAGATCATCATTATCTTTACACACTATCTGTGTGGAGACTTGAACATTATAACATATATACTTGAATATGCTTACCTTCGCACACTACCTATATAAGATTTTGAACATTCCGATAGCCACGCACTCTCTCTGTGGGGTCTTAAACATTCCACTAACCACACACTGCCACTGTGGGGTCTTGAACATCCCAATAATCACACATTATCTCTGTGGGGACTTGAATATCACTATAATCATACACACTCTCTGTGGGGACTTAAATATCATCATTTTTACACATTATCACAGTATGGCCTTGGCCATGATAATTTTAACACACTATGTTGGTAGAGACTACTACAATTGCACACTATGTGGAGGCTTAAACATCCCAGTAATCACACACTATATCTGTGGGGAATTGAATATCATTGTCTGTTCACACTGTGGCGGTATGGGGTTCACCATGATAATAAGCTCCACACACTATGATGGTAGAGACCTAAGCACCATAATAATCACACACTATGTGGATGCTTAAAAATGCCTCTGATCACACACTATCTCTGTGGGGATTTGAAAATCATTATCTTTATACACTATCACTGTATGGGCATGATAATCTCCATACACTGTGTTGGTAGGACTTTATCACCACTATTATCACATAGTATGCACAGGCTTGAACATGCCTATAATCACTCACCATTTGGTTTGGGATTTAAATATTATTATCTTTACACACTATCAATGTATGAAGTTGGCCATGATAATCTCCACATCCTATGTCAGTAGGGACTTGAAAATCACTGTAATCACACACTATGTATAGGCTTAAACATGCCTGAGCCTCATTATTTTCACACACTATCTGTGTGGAAACTTGAACATTATCTTCACACTTTATCTGTATGGGGACTTACCTTCACACGCCATCTATGTGAGATTTTAAACATCCCAATAAACACAGACTATCTATCTGGGGACTTGAACATCCCAGTAACCACACATTACCACTGCGGGGTCCTGAACATCCCAATAATCACACACTATCACTGTGGGAGTCCTGAACATCCCAATAATCACACACTATCTCTGTGGGGACTTGAACATCCCAGGAACCAAACACTACTACTGTGAGGTCTTGAGCACCCCCATAATCACATTCTATCTCTGTAGGGACTTGAGCATCAATATAATCACACACTATCTCTGTGGGGACATCAATATCAATATCTTTACACCACATCACTGTATGGCCTTGGATATAATAATCTCCACATACTATGGGGCCGATTCCGATGTCGGACAGACTCAGGTCCGTCCGACATTGTCCAGGAGCCGTAACCGACCGACCTGCTGTCATCGGTTACGGCCCTGCAGAATGCGATGCGACCGAACCCTGTTCGGTCGCACTCAGTATACTGCACAATGGGAGCATGCATTCCGAGCGGAATGCATGCTTGCATAGTGAAAGCAGAGGTGCAGTTCATCCCTGCACCCTGTAGCCGGCACCCCAAGGTGCATGCCACCGGGTGCAGGGATCAACAGAGGGGCACCATAGGTGCCCCAGGCCTCCATTCGGCGGGCCTCCGCACCCATGGGGGCCCTACTAGGGGCCCCCAAAGACAGTTACCAACTGCCTTTTCGTGCCGGAAAGACCGGCACGAAAAGGCAGTGACATCTGCCATCGTACTCCCTCGGTCGTGAAGAGGCGGCCGGGGAGTACTGAAGGATTTCCGGACGGCGGACGGGCTCTCCGAGCCCGTCGTAAGCCATCCGGAAATCCGAGTCGGATTCCTTTCCGACCGGGCCCATCGGAATGGCTCGGTCGGAAAGGAATCCGGCCGGCACGTTCCGATTCGGTCGGAAGGGCTCCGACCATCGTTCGGTGCCCTTCCGGCCGAAATCGGAATTGGTCCCTTAGTTGTTAGGGACATGAACACCACCATAATCACACACTATGTGGAGGTTTGAACACGCCTATACTTGCACACTAACTCTGGGATGTTGTGAGCATTATTGGCTTCATGCGCTAGCTGTGTGGAGATATGAACTTTATTTTCTCAAACTATCGTTATGGGGACTTGTATATGCCTAACCTGACACACCTTCTCCATGAGGTCTTGAACATCTCAATAATAACACACTATCACTGTATGAACTTGAAAATTCCAATAATCACACACTATCTCTGTAGGGACTTTAACATCACTATAATCACACATTATTTCTGTGGGGGCTTGAATACCATTATCTGTACACAATATCACTTTATGGACTTGACCATGATAATATCTACACACTATGTCAGTAGAGACTTGAACACCACTAGAATCACACACTATGTGGAGGCTTAAACACATCTGTAATCATACACTATCTCTGTGGGGATTTAAATACCATTATCTTTACAGACTATCACTGTATGGATGTGGTCAAGATAATCTCCACACACTATGACGGAATGGACTATAACGGCACCATAATCACACACTATGGGGAGGCTTGAACATGGCTATAATCATGGACCAACTCTGTGAAGACTTGATCATCATTAACTCAACACACTATGTGTGGAGATTTGAATATTATCTTTACACACCATCTTTGAAGGGACCTGAACATGCGTACTGTTACACACCATTTCTGTGAGGTCTTGAACATCCTAGTAACCAAACACTAGCCCAGTAACCACGCTATCTCAGTCGGGATCGGAACATCCCAGTAACCCCACACTATGTGGGGACTTGAATATCCCAGTAATCAAACGCTAGGTCTGTGGGAACTTAAACATTCCAAAACCTTCATGCCATCTCTATGGGGACTTGAATATCACTAAAATCAAACAGTATCTTTGTGAGGACTTTAACAAGATTACTTTCATACACCATTTGTGTTAGGATTAGAACATTCTTATAATCATAAACTATTTTTATAGGGACCTGGACATCATTATCTTTACATGCTACTTCTGGGGGGAACTTACATCAAGGTTGTAGCCAGTGTCTCTGAAGAGTCTATGATACAGCTATGTTCGCATGGGACCTCTGTGGGTATCATGACACATCATCCCTATGTAGATATTAACATTATATGTTATTGCAAGGGAGAAATGGTCTAATAGCTACTTTGACTTAAATTAAAATAATCATACTGAGTTCTTCTGGGAAACTTTGATTGATTCCATCATTTAATTAATCCATGTGTTAGTCCCTTTTCTGTAGACCTGAGTGAAATTTTAGTTACGTGGTGTAATCGGAGTAATTTTGGTAATTGCATGCTACTCTTTTGAAGCAGCATTGCTAGAAATTATGCAATTATGCCCATTTGCATAATTATGAGTAATATGGCACAGAAATCCTACCGCAGGAGCACAGGAACGGGAAATTTAGTGAGCGTGAGTGGCTGCTGGCTGCTGCTATACGTATTCTGTTGCATTTAGAGCCATTTTGTAGCGTAAAAATGCATCCTCAGGTCCATTTTGGATGTAAAGGTAAATTTTTTGCTAAGAAAATAGCTCTAAGTGCAGGGATACACTACTTGCACAATTCTGCAAAATTTGCATACTTTGCTGTAATTTTGTGTAATGAGGCTATAGCAAATTAATACGATTTACACCCACTCCAACTTTTGTCCTAAAACTTTGAGCACGAAGCAAATAGTTACAAAGAGTTTAAATTTCCCTCCTGTAATCCTGATATATGAAATTTTCTAGCACTTCATTAACAGACTCCATCTATTATGTAGCCGTAGAATACATGCAGCCATTGAAATATAAAAATATTATGATGTTATTTGCATATCTTGCTGATAAAATAAACATTTAGCCATGTGTCAATGACTGTATTCAACAGCAAAATATAATTATGGTGTAAGACCCCACAAGGATGGTAACACACGTTAAAGTCCCCACAAGGATGGTTTTGTGCACGCGATTAAATAATAACATATTTTCACATTTATAGCAGGATCCTGTATTACCAGTTTTTTTCTTAACATTTTTCTGTTGTTGGTATATTTTTAAAACATTGGGAAAGGTTAGACCCCACAAGGCAGGTGTCCGCACATAGTTTCCACAAGGATGGTAACACATGTATATGTGTGTCAGTGGCTGCATTGATCTGTGCATGAAGTGTCAGTCTCTGTGTAGTTTTATCACTATATGACTGGGTATGAGAGTACCTGTATTGGTTTATGTGTTTGGGTGTGAGAGTCGGTGTATTAGTGAATAACTGGGTGTGAGTCACTATATCGGTGTGTGCCTTAGTGTGCGAGTTAATGTATGAGTGTGTGAGTCAGTGTGTGAATGGCTATATGGATGTATGAGTCTGTCTAAGTCGCAGTTTCTGTGTGTAAATGTGTATGACTGACTGCATGGGATTTTGAGTGGTTTTATGTGTGAGTGTGTCAATATCTGTGTAAATTACTCTATAGGTGTGCAAGTTCATGTATGAGTACCTGTGTGAGTGTGTTTGCGACCTATAACTAAAATTACTAATATACATTTTTATAACTTTACAAATACATTTTATTAACACGTTACAAAACAATTTAAACCAAACAATTAACAAACAAACATAACATAACTTAAGTAACTATTTACAAATACACTTTTGTGTACAAGTACTTCAGGAGGCACAAAAAAACTGATGTTTTGAAGCATCTTACAATACCATCAATGGAAAAAAGGTTATAGATAAATATCTGTACTACAATACTTGCAGCAAGCAGTTATTCAGGGGCACTACAAAGCATTATTTACATGGGAGAATGTCCACGTGGAAGCACTTAAAAACAATTCCAGAAAGGTGCCACATCTAAATCATGCAAGACAAAGTAGGCTCAGCAGGACAGTCCACCTGTACAGTACCCTTGGAAGAACCACCACCAGCTGCAGTCATTATAATTGCACCTGCCTTCAAACTTGTAAGTGATATGCTTACTCGCTGTGCAAAATGCCACACGCTTCTCACTGTACAAATGAATTCTGTGGGTGCATTTTTCCTTTTTTACTGTTCTCTGTTTCTATACTCATACACCAAAAGTGATGCACTGTTGAAAGAATCATCAATGAACAGTGGGGAAAAACAATCATAAATATTGTACAAACCATCTCCCCCTAAAACTTGGTTTCTAACTCTGTGCTGTGCAGAATATATATGGGATACGTTACATAACATTTTCACACAAACTGTAACATTAAATACATCAACTTCAAGACACCAGGAGGACTTTTCTCTCTGGATCTGGCAAATGTTTGCAGGTACTTTAAGCACAGATTTGAAAGTATGCTGTCCTTCACCTGCAACAAAAAAATCCACTTCTAGGATAAATTACAGATTTGTTTACGCAAAAAGAGTACCAAGCAAGAGGTACTCCTCATATTATTCATATGCTGTTGTGGGTAACAGATGCACCTAAATTTGGATCAGACACAGATGACTCTGTACTTTCTTTCATAGAACAGTATTTTACATGTACAATTCCAAAAGACACTGAGGACAAAGCATAAAGCAGGAAGTACTGCGTTTCCATTCACATTCATGCCCAAAGTGCTGTCAGCAGAAATATTTAATTGTTTTCTTAGCTACCAGTTGAACCTTCATGTTTTTCACAGTCTGAAGCCAGTTCTTTCTTCCCAGTTCTCTTTGAAAAAAACCAAAAAGTATAAAACTGTAAGAAAAAGATTCTTAGGCAAAGATGGCCGCCGAGAGGTTGTAGTGGCAGTTGCAGCCTTGAGCTCCCCTCCCTGGAGAGCTAAAATGAACAGATAACGCGGATGGTCATGTCATTCTGCACATATCCGGTACATTTGACTATACTGTTGGCGGACTGGCAAGTATCAGGCGATCTCAAACAACAGCAAGATCCACCACGCACCCCGAGCTGGGGGGAAATACAGAGGCGCAGGAGCGCTGTCTGCATCACCCGATCATCACACATAAACCGCAGAAGCATCGGAAACGGCAAGCAGCTGATAGCGCTTAAACACCACATTGTAGCGCTTGCGATCAGGATGGCCCCCCGGACCTGTAAGCAGAAGGATCCCAAAAGTCAGAAGGATCTGAAAGATAACCCCAGGGAGCCATTGAAACTGCAGGGATCTGCATCGGGACGTGACATCGGCCAGCAGCAGCGGCGTGCACCGCAGAAGCTAGTGGAAGCCGGGTTGAATGCCTCGCAGCGAAACAGCGGTGACCTCGGCCCCGCTAACAATGCTCGGACTAGTATCTCTCTGAGACAACCAACACTGGCAGAGCACTTCATACACGCCGCGAGCCTTACCAGTGAAGCCTCAACGCTGCTGGAGGGAAGTCAGGCACCAGCTACGGCAATAACGGAGGATGCGTTGACAGAGCCGCTGACAGAGCCGTCAGCTGCTCTCACACTGACGGCGAATGAGGTAACGCTGCAAGCATTCCCTGGGCCAGCCTGCAGGGGTGAGAAGCCGAACGAAGAGATCACGATCTTGCCTGACAGTGGTGCACAGCGATTCCCACAGGTAACGACACAGACCGGTAGCGATGAAGCGAAAACGATAATTAAATCTATCCCTTCTCCCCGCGTTCTTGAATTTGCTGGGCCTGCTGCGAGTCATCAAAGTGAAATAATAGACACTGGCTCATGTATTGGTCAATCGAGCGGTTATGAACAAATTCAAGTTAGTTACACTGGGGGTGGAGAGGCGAAAAAGACTGCCGGTTCGCCAGATGGAGGGTGTTTTTTCTCTTTAAATGATGACTCTGATATCCCTCACACAAGCGAAGACAATTTTACGGATGATACAGATTCGGGAGAGACTTCCTCGGGGCAGAAGGCATCAAGGGCATCAAGGGCAACAGTGGCAAGAGTCAGGTTAAGAACAAAGTCCAAAGGTAAAGGGAGTCCGACGGCCCCCGAGGGTGCAGCAGCAGCTCGTAGACTCACCTGGGATTATTCAGCCTCCTCCCAACTATATCCTGAAGATGGTACGACACCCAACCCTAACTCTAACGAGGATACCGGTCTGAAGGTAATCACTACAGCTCCTGCCACTAGCCCTACGTCAGCTCCTACGATAGAACTGATATACACTACATTAAAGCAAATGCAGGGAGAAGTTAGATCAGAGTCTCGCTAGGGCGCAAATGGCGACAAAGAAACTGCAAGGCTCACTCCGGAAAATAAATAAACTCTACGAAGGCCTAGAGAGCAGGGTTACCCAGGTGGAGGATCGGACTGGGAGGCTGGAGGATCAGGCCAATGAATGGCAGACTTTCAAGAATACACAAGAAAAGATCTCCGAAGACCTGCTATGGAAGATTGAGGACTTTGAAAATAGACAGAGAAGAAATAATGTTAGACTTTTGGGCTTGGTCGAAAACGTTGAGGGGAGGGATGCAAGAACATTTGTGGTTGCCCTTTTGAAGGGGCATTTCCGGATCTTGCAGAGTGGAATTGGGATGCGGAGGTCCAGCGAGCACATCGGTTCCCACTGACCCAAAAGAGAAGAGGGGCAGAGGTTCAGGGGGTACCCAAGGGCTATGCTTGTGTATATTGGTAATTACCTCCTTAGGCAAGCTATTATGGATAAGGCGAAGCCAGAGGCCAAACGCACGTTTGATGGGAATACATTCTTTGCCCGCCCCGATTTTTGCCACGCCACTGTTGAGCGGAGGTGGCGTCTTAGGCAAATGATAAGATCGTTTCAGGAGGCAAAAAGTGAGGCTTATCTGCTATACCCTGCCCGCCTAAAGGTTATCACCAACGGCCAAGTCCGCATGTTCTTCTCTGAGATCAAAGCGCAAATCTATCTAACGGAACTTTTACCTAAGAAAGGAGCAGATGGCACTTCTTGAGCTGTTATCAAATATTTGAAACTGACTTCCTAATAATGTTGCCACAAAGGGGGTGTTAATTTTGGGTGGTATTCTTCCTTTTACGGTTGGTGTGAATTGTGGTTCTAACGGTGGGGGGTATGTAAGGTAGTTTAGGTTAATTTACACTGACTGGCGCTCTAACACTAATACATGTCCTGATCACTCTCGAATGGGTATTATGGTTGTTTTGTTAGAGCAATGTCTGATAAGAAATAGGTAGGCTAGGATCGTTTTAAATTATAGATATGGCCTATATATGGATTAGTATTATGATAAATGAATAGTATGTGCAATATGACATATGAAAAGGCAGGGAAGGGGCGGCTGCGCTGCCCTCTTCGGATCTCTGCTGCCACACTTAGGTCATTCGTGACCTATTTGCCAACAAGAAGGGTGGGGGTGGGTGGTGGGTCTGGGGTTTTGGCAGGGGGGGAGTGGTAGGGACAGTCAGGGTGGGGGGGTCTAACACAGCACAGCAGAATGGTTAGGGGATACAAGGAACAGTGTAATGGATACAAGAGGATGGAATTTGCAAAATTGGGAGAAAGAGTCGGCAAGATGATCGGAGAGGGTACTGTATGGGGTCTCATTCCCAAACCGGATAAATGGAGTTGAGAATAGCTACAATGAATGTGAATGGACTGAATGATCCAGGTAAGAGACAACGAGTCGCATTAATGTTACGAACAATGCGGCTTGACATTCTATGTGTGCAAGAAACACACATAGAGGGGATGAAAGGCAGGCTCCTGGAGCAACTAGGTTTTCGTCTTTTGGCATGTACTAGGCAGGGGACCAAAACCCGTGGGGTGGCTATCCTGACGAAAAGAAAGGATATAACAGTAAGACGGAAACTTGAGGATAAATGGGGCAGATGGGTATTAGTAGAGTGTGGGATGCCGGCTGAGATTTTTACTATATGTTCGATATATGGGTCCACGGAAGACGACCCTGATATCTTTGAGTTCCTGGATACAGAGCTGGCCTCCTGGTCTCCCTTGGTTATCATGTGTGGTGACTTTAACATTAACGGCTTGGGAGGATTGTGGGATGAAGGAGGAGATAGGTATCAGGGCCGGAAGAAAAAAGTATTTAGAGCACTCTCTAGCCTGGTACGCAATAATGCATTGGTTGATATTTGGGATACATTGAAGCCGGATGATCCCGGTAGTACATTTTATTCAGCCCCACATAAATTAGTAGTCAGGTTGGACTACTTTCTTGCTTCTAAGTTTTTAGTTTCTCGATGCAGGATAGAAAAACTTCCCAGGGTAATGTCAGATCACAGCCCTTTAGTTTTAACATTAGATATGGCTGGGTTGGGAAGGCCTGTGAGATGTTGGACATTTGAGAGGGGACTTTTGAAGGACAACACATATATAAAATATATGAGAGACTGGATGATTGAATTTTGGGAGATCAATAGTGGTACCGCCAGTGTGGGGATAGTATGGGATACCTTTAAAGCAGGAGTAAGAGGGGAAACTTTAAGTTATTGTCTGCATCGACAGAAACAAGACCGATTGCTGGATTCTATAAAAAGTAATAAAGTAAGAGAGGTAGAGGAGGAGCTTTGCCAGGCAATTACCTTTGGGGTAGACCTAGATGGTATTTTACTTAGATTGGCCCTCGCTAAAGCAGAAGCACAGGACCGATTGGCAGCCAAAGCGGCCACGACCTTTCTGGTTAAAAGGGAGCAGTGTCACGAATTCAGCGAAAGGGTAGGGCACACCTTGGCGATACGTATAAGGCAAAAGGAGGCAGCTGCAGAGATCAGGGAGATTGAAGATGGAAATGGGGAACTGATTAATGATACAGTGGGGATCCAGGAGGCCTTTAGGAGTTACTACAGCAAATTGTACTATGAAGATCAGGATAAGGACCCCTTGGATATTCAAAGTTATTTAGACGAGATTATCATAGATCCGGTGGATGTAATTGACAGAGAGGCATTAGATGCCCTATTTACGTCGGAGGAGATCTCTGAGGCTTTATTTAGTCTTCCATCGGGCAAAGCGGCTGGCCCCGATCAAATACCCTTAGAATTTTATAAGGTCTTTATTGACGCCATAGGGTCTCAACTTATTGAGATGATTAAGCAAGTACAGACCGGGGGCCGGGCTCCAAATTCTTGGGCGGGGGCAGACATTGTGGTCTTTCTTAAAAGGGGAAACCCCCTAGGCAGCCCGGGTCTTATAGACCCATCACACTGATGAATGGGGACGCAAAGATCTTTTCTAAGATTCTAGCTTCTAGGTTAGGAAAGATAGCTTCCAGAATGGTTAGTCCGACTCAACACGGTTTTATTCCCGGGCGGGGGACGATACAACATATCCGTCAGGTTATAACGCTCTTCGATGCCGCGGCAGCCTCAGGAGACCCCATGGCGGTGCTATTTATAGATGCAGAAAAGGCCTTTGATCGGGTCTCCTGGGGCTACCTCTGGGCTGCTATGAGACGGTATGGTTTAGGGGAGGGGTTTATAAGAGCGGTACAGGTTATGTATGACTCTCCATCAGCTCGACTGAAGATTAATGGAGGATATACGGCCTTATTAGATATTAGGCGTGGCACCCGACAGGGTTGCCCTTGCTCTCCATTGCTCTTCGCAATTTATATTGATCCTCTTATTCGGAAGATGGAGGCAAACGAGTACATTCCCCCTATGAGATTTCATGCACTTGAATGTAAAACCTTAGCATACGCAGACGACATCGCGTTAGTCACCCCAAACCCGGTTATGGCTTTGAGAGCAATGGAGACAGAAGCGCAGAATTTCGGTCGGGTGTCAGGTTACGCTCTGAACAAACAAAAAACCCAAATAGTTAAGAACACGGTGGCAGTTTGTGCAGATACTCGAGTTACTGACTCTGCGGTGTATTTAGGGATAGAAATTACAGCTGATCTGGGGAACATAGTGGAGAAAAATATGACACCAATAATCAACAAAGCCAGGAAAGACTTTGATAGGGTACACAATCTCCATTTATCATTAGTAGGGCGATGTAATGTTGTAAAAATGGTTTTTCTCCCAAAAATTCTTTATCTATTCAGGGGTATCCCACTAGAGGTCGAGAAAAAGTGGTTTAGTGCATTAGAGAACTTAGTGAACAAATTTATTTGGGCTCACGGGAAAACTAGAAGGGCAGCAAGGTTCATGTCACTACCCAGGGAACGAGGTGGTTGGGCCATTCCGGATTTTAAACTATATTACTGGGCCACTGCTTTCCAACACATGCGGGGATTACTGGGAGGAGAGGGCATAGTGGAAGGGCCTGGGGACGGCTCAATGAATCTGTATACATATCTTATTGGAGAAAATGCTCAGAGCTGTTTGGTGAAATTTACTGACCCAAATTATTTCAAAAGAACACGTTTCAAGACACTACAAGCAGCATATAAAATTTGGGGAATATTCCGTAAAAAAATTGGTCTGGGCCGTCTGAATGCCTACACGAGATTATATAAAAACCCGACATTACCAGGGGAAATATTTGCAGACTCAACGATGGCAGAGTGGGAAAGATCGGGGATACAGAGGGTGGGGGATCTAATGGGACCTAGTGGTATAGCACAATTTACCGATTTACAGAAGACCTACGATATAGGTCGCAGCAATTTTTTTAAGTACCTACAAATTCGTAGATTTTTTAGTAGTAAGACAGGGGGAGTGCTGAATTTAAGGATAATAAAATTATTGATATCATTAGGGCAGGGGAAGACTGCACTATACGGAGGTTATACACGGAGCTATCTTCCCTGAAATCGGATGATCTTGAGAAACATGGTGGAAAATGGGCAGTTAAACTTGATATAGAGCAATCCATGGTAATGGACTCTCTAGAAATGGGTCAAACACTACTATGCTCAGCCGCCTTACAAGCTCAGCATTACAAGACTGTATTCTCTTTGTATCACACACCGGCAAGGATTGCGCAGTGGGGGGACAATCAGGAATTAGATGTCCACGGTGTAATAGTCTAGAAGCTGAGATTGTACATATGTTTGCAACCTGTCCCCAGCTGCAAAAATTAAGGAATGATATTTCAGAGTTTTTGGGTATCCATTTGGGTATCAATGTCTCCCTGACGCCATCGTTGATTTTGCTGGGAGTTATAAGTGGGGATAGGCTCAATACGAATGGGAGTTTTATGTTTGTTGCAATGTCGGTGTTGAGAATTTGTATAGCAACAGCCTGGCTTGATAGAGATCCTCCAGTGCTTCAACAGTGGCTTAACAGATTGCTATCTACCTTTAATTTGGAAAAAAATATATACGAAAGAAAGGGGAAAAAGGGCAGGCAACGTGGTAGATGTATCTGGGGCCCTATATATAGACTGAAGGATAACGCTTAGTAGAGTAAGTTTCATTGTAGGTGCCCTCCCTCTGGTTTATTTTGGGTTTTTCTGTTAATTAGCTAAAGTGATGTATGTCGCTGCAATATGAGTTTATGATAACAGTATTGTAAAGTATATTTTGAAATAAGCTAAACCTTGCTTTTTATAAATATGTGATTCATCTGCTGTGCTGTGAAAAAAACTTAATTAAAAAAAAAAAAAAAAAAAAAGAGCATCCTCAGCCATTGAACGTTATAATGAGGTCATTATGCAGATAGTCATCATGAGTCCATATTTTCCCAAACACATATGCCTAGAAGCCTGATTGTTAATTCCCATTTCTCATTAATAAGCGTTTCTCCTAGGAGTCTGTCCTCTAGGCAATCAAATATTGAGACAATTATGATGCCTAATGGTTTTACTCATGCAGGGCAGGTAATTTCCCTGATGCCAAAGTAGTAGAAGCAATTATACATGATAATGAAACTGGTGTGGTCAGGAGCCCTGATCCAACTTAAGACCAGTTTCTGTTGGCTGTAGTCTCAACTAAAACAATATAACAGAAAAAATAGGATGCCTTCTAGGTGTTAGAGAAGCCGGTTTATTCAACAATATTCTTTCATTCTACTATTTCTCAGGAGGATTTTTTTCAATACAAAGTCTTAAAATAATGATATGAATAAAGAAACAAAGCACAGGGTTAATCCAAAAGGTTGAATTAATTGTGAAGAGATGGAGTATATTAATTTGTACTCAGATTATTTACTGGTGTACTTGTTTGATATCTTCTGACTCACGGCACATGATACCATGTCACTTTCTGAATAAAAAAAGAGAAGAAAGTAAAAAAAAAAAAAAAAGATTCTTAAACAAGCATTGGTATTGCATCGGTTTTGCCTATGTGATGAATAATGGGCTAAGTCATAGTCCAGGACGAAGGGACGAAGGAAAGAGCTGCTCCTGCCAATTTGGTGCGTTGACATCCATGGATGAAAGGCTGAGTCAAACCTGCTCAGATGAAGATGACCCGTTGTTAACAGGCCAGTGTCTGCAGATGACAGACTTACAGACACGGCCATCTTGCCAGGATCAGTGCCAAGTAGTACAAACATTGAGCTCATGAATTATTAGTGTGCAACGTTCTGCCTCTCCAACCCTTCAACTGGTCCAGTCCATGCATGACAAAAGCACAAAGAGACAATACTCCAACATTGATCCTGAAGTATTAGCCAAAATTAGTTCGCTGTTCAAATAAAACAGAAGCTATAAAAAAGCATATGATATGGAGGTTCTATGACAAAGCATACAGTATGGATGCGCTGTACAGATTGATGCTTGTTATAACTGTTAAGGGTTTGAGTTTGGAATCCTGACTCCACTCTGACGCATTGCCTGATCTTGAGCAGATGCACATATATCTCTAGATATAAGGCTTCTGTGGTTCCTTCAGATCATACCAGGTGCCACTCGCAGTCTGTAGTGAGACCAGCTGGGCTGATTAATCTGTCTGTGTGTGTTTCAAAAGTGTGCATTTTTTCCCATCTGAATAACTGGATTTTTCCTGTGCTCTTCCCTTAGCCCCACCCAGATAAGTACATTCTGAAGCCTCTCCATCCAGGAGTAGGTCCAGAATGCACAGCTCCTACAACACCCATCTTCCGAATATTAGATAAACTCATAAACATGCCACCATTTTTGTGATAGAAGAAACTGTATCCCGCCCCACTTCCAGAGTTCTCATGAACATTCCAGCTTTTCTTAAGTGAAATATTTTTGACATGGTTCCAAAAATTGGAAAGGATGAACTTCATTAGCCTGCGTGAGTAGAGTAACAAATCTGGTCATTTCGTACAGTGTGCGCCAAAACATTTAGGGGCCGATTCACAGAACTAATCTGAGATAAAATCCTAAACTTACTACTTTTGGTATTCACAGAAGGCATTTAGTAGTAGTAAAGTTAGGACTCCTAACTTTACTACTACTAAACTGAGATAAAATCCTAAACTTACTACTTTTGGTATTCACAGAAGGCATTTAGTAGTAGAAAAGATTGTGAATACTGAAAGTCGTAAAGTTAGGATTTTGTCTCAGATTGGTTCTGTGATTCGGCCCCAATCTGTCTATTGGCGCTGTAGACGCTTATTTTATTCAGTGCGGACAGAAAACAGTGCTCAGATGGCCGTGGCAGCATGTTACACAAGCATTGGTAATTCATCGGTTTCACCTATGTGATCAAGAAAGAGCTGTTTATTTACTAAATGCCTTCTGTGAATACCAAAAGTAGTAAGTTTAGGATTTTATCTCAGTTTAGTAGTAGTAAAGTTAGGAGTCCTAACTTTACTACTACTAAATGCCTTCTGTGAAACCAAAAGAAGTAAGTTTAGGATTTTATCTCAGATTAGTTCTGTGAATCGGCCCCAGAATTTTTATTTAATAATCCATTCTAAGCACCCTTCTATTTTCCCTTCTAGTAGACTGTCTAGAAGCTACACATTTTGTTTTGCCTTACATACACTCACTATTATTTTTGAAATATACTTTTATGTACTACAACCTAATTGAGAAACCTGTGAAAGCCCTTTGCTGTTCTCTCAGTTTTACTTCTGTGTCTGGTAACTTCTGTTTTCATTTGAAATCTCCAGTCAGAACTCCTGCAAACCACCTCCTCTCTCAGTAGAAAAACAGGTAAAATGGCTACCCTTACAATGTGCTCTTAATTATGTTGCTTTAGTTAATAAATCACAGGCTTTCTTTCACTTTTTTTTTGCTACACTACTTTTAAATGGTCAGTATTTCTTTAACTCTTTCCATGTTTCCTGCAAAGAAGCTGTGACGAAATGCTGCATCCACTAACTGCACCTCCGGCCAGAGAAGTAAAATCGGGCTCTCCTTATTTGTCTCCCTGTCCCCTCCTTTGTTTTCAGGGTACATCTGCCGGGAATTGGCCCTGTTCCTTTGAGAACGAACTACCTTCAGAGTTGTATGCCGGTCACGTGACGGGGTCAGGTGGCCCGGTCTCCTCAAAGCCGGAAGACACAGTACAGGGAGCACGTTCTTCGTCTAGCAACCCCCGGACGGAGAGGAAGGAGTCGGAAGAGATCGAGAGGAGTGTGAGGACCTTCTTTATAACACCGGAGTCTGCAGCACTACAAAGGCCGGAAGACTTGGAGGGAACGGTACCAATACTGAAAGAAGAAGACGCCAGCGCCCGCCAGAACCTTGAGAGGGAGCCGGACCCCTTCCGGCACTACGCAGAAGCCGGCCACGTCCCTGGAGGGATGTAGCTATACAAGGTACGGGCACGGTTAGGAGCTGCATGGGGGAAGGGAGCCGCTTCTGCGAAAATAAACGTAGGATGAGGGGAGTGACTCCCTGTTGAGTGTCTGTTCTGAAACGCTGCGTGTAAAGAACTCAAACACTGGTGGTGGTACCGGGTGTACATTCCCTGCAATCCCTGATCCCGAATCTCACCGTATCCATTTAGAATCTCCTCCTTACTGGGTATTTTTTTTGTCTCTTTGTTTATTTTCCCCCTCATGCTTTGTCAACCGATGGTTCCGGTGTGACCTACCCTGGGATACCGTGGTGCAAGAGGCTGAAGCGTTAACCCCCCCCTAACTCTCTGAGGGAAGAGAGAAGGAAGACGAGAGACGTCAGAACAGACCCCGAGGAGTTCAGTTCTCACCTAGACTGTTTAGAGCACAAAAGCGTACTTGAAAGAATAAAAACCTTCAAAGCATATAAAGCATTCTCTGTCTGCTTCTCCACCACGCCACACGTGGTGTCAGAAGTCGGATAGTGACACCCCCTCATCGGCCAAAATGGAAAACCTAATCCAGCAGTTAATCCGCGGACAGGAGAAGCTGGAGTGGGCAGTGGAGAAGCAAATGTCTTCAGCCCAAGCAGACAGGGAGTTGCTTAGGGACACCATGATGAATCAGGCAGAGAACATGCAAAAGGTAGTGGATGATCGCCTCCACCTAACCGCACAAATACAAACACGCTCAGGGAGCGGCCCCAATGTGTCGCTACAGAAATACGTGCCAGGGGAGGTTCCTGACGCATCCCTGTGGAACTTTGAAAGGGCTGCCAGAGCGTCTAGATGGCCAGAGGCTAAATGGCCTTTTTTCTTGGCCCCTCTTCTCAGTGGGGAAGCACAGGCCGCCTATCAGGTGGCAAATGCAAATGGCAACATACCCTATCAGGAGTTAAAGGGTATCATACTAGACCATTTAGGAATGGACTCCAAGGCATATAGAATACGCTTCAGGAAAGAAAGAGGAACACCGGCTGACAACCCAAGACTTTGTACTTTAAACTTAAGACTGCTGCTGACAAGTGGTTGAAACTGGAAAGTAACACGAAAGAAAAAATCATGTCTCTGATCTACTTAGAGCAATACATTGAAGCCCTTCCCTTTCCCATTCAGCTCTGGTTGAAAAAGCACACCCACCTGACGGTTGAACAGGCGGTTGATATGGCCACATCCTTCTATAGAGCCCAACCCCGTTCCCTACCCTGGGATTCAGACAAGTCTACACAACCCCCTGGCCTTCCTAACAAATCTGATAGAAAACCCCTGAAACCTGGCCCAGACCCCATAAGACCCCGCCACTTCCGTCCTGATCCAGTCCCTGCCAAAGGTCCTCAATGCTTTGAGTGTGGGGATTGGGGGCACATAGCTCGAAACTGTCCCCGTAAGAAACCCCCGGAAGAACCAATGGACATAAGCTGCATACCCCGCTCCATTTTGTACACCGAGGAAATGGGACCCAGTTTTTATGTGAGTGTATGGGTAAACGGAATAAGGGTGAAGGCACTATTGGATTCCGGCTGTCGTCAGTCGGTTATCCTTCAGTCACTGCTGGGGCCCACAACTGACTTACCTGGGGAGCACGTCCCTATTCGGTGTGTCCATGGAGATATCCGGGTTTACCCCTTGATACAGGTACCCATTTCCCTGCCAGACGGGCAAACCCTCCAGGCCAAGCAAGGAGTATTACCCTCTCTCCCAGAACAACTGATTATAGGTCAGGACAACCCCTCATTTATGTCCTTGATAAGGGAGACAGTCTTATGCTCTCAGCCCCAAGACCCTGCTTACCCAACTCTACTCACTCAGGCTCCCTGACTTTCAGACAAAAGCTTTAGGTGTACTCAAAAGAACGATCCCACACTTAGGGCAGCCTGGGACCAGGCACAACAAACAGCTCCCACGGTACACTCAATCTTCCCATTTTTTCACGTCACCAATGATCTCCTGTATAGAATAGGGAAGTATGACGACCCACCCCAATTAGTGGTACCCCAAGCCTTCCGAGAACAAGTGTTGTTTTTCGCTCATTCACATCTCTTGGCAGGACATAGGGGCCCCCAAAAGACTACCCAACAGCTGTTAAAACATTTTTACTGGCCAGGTATCTTCTCACACGTCTGTAAGTTCTGTCACGAGTGTGGGGTCTGTCAAAGAGAATCCCTACAAACCCCCTGCTGTCCCCCTGCAACCTCTTCCTATTGTAGGTAAGCCTTTTGAGCGACTTGGTATGGATCTGATCGGACCCTTGCCTAGAACAAAACAGGGAAACCTCTATGCTTTGGTTGTTGTGGATTACGCCACAAGGTATCCCGAGGCCTTTCCCTTGCGAACCCCCACCACCCTAAACATCAGCGATAAGCTGTTAGAACTTTTTTCCCGTGTCGGGTTCCCTCGTGAGATCCTCACAGACCAAGGGACCCCTTTTTTTTCAAAGCTGATGGCCCAGATCTGTAAATCTCTTAATATAACGCACATCAAGACATCCGTTTATCACCCCCAAATGGATGGGCTATGTGAGCGGTACAACGCTACCCTGAAGTTGACACTTAAAAAACTACTGACAGTGGATGGGAAAGAATGGGATAAGCTTCTCCCTTTGGCTCTCTATGTTATCCGGAGTCAGACCCAGGGTAGCCTCGGCTGCTCCCCCTTCAAACTACTGTATGGCCGGGAGCAGCGTAGTTTATTGGAAATTACCAAGGAGGCATGGGAACACGAAACGCAAGAAGAAACCAGTTCTTTCCTTGAGTATACACAGAGCCTACGCACACGGTTACAGAAAATGAGAGAATTCGCAGATGCAAACCTAGAGCAAGCCCAGGTTAAACAACAAATTCAGTATAACAGAGGGAAGAAGTGGCAACACCTCAAGGTAGGAGACTGGGTCCTGGTCCTAACGCCATCCTCGTTACCTAAGGTCAAAACAGGTTGGCAAGGTCCGTATCGGGTAGTGGACAAAGTAGGTTTAACATCCTACCACGTACAGGTCACTCCCAGACGCACTCAGCTGTACCACATCAATCTCTTAAAAAAATGGCTAGGCCCACTCCCCAGGGACCTACACACTGTTACCCCCGTCAATTCCCATGACACCACCCTACACCATCTGGTAGTCAATCCTGACTTATCACAAACACAGAACCTACACTACAGGGCACTCTAGAGCCATTTTCTCCCCTGTTTTCAGACCTCCCAGGCAGAACTTTGCTCACAGAACACACCATCCCCACACAACCTTACCTGGACGTATTGTGAAACAAAAACCCTATCGCATCCCTGCGGCTCGCAGAAAGGCCATAACCCAAGAAGTAGAGAGTATGATCACCTTGGGAGTCATAAAACCATCCCAAAGCGAATGGTCATCTCCGATAGTGTTAGTGCCGAAACTGGACGGTTCCGTCCGGTTTTGTATTGACTTCAGAGCAGTGAATGCCATTTCCAAATGTGATTCTTATCCCCTCCCTCGAGTGGACGAGTTGATTGAGAAACTCGGGGAGGCACACTATATCACCACCCTAGACCTTACAAAGGGTTATTGGCAGGTGCCCCTAAGAAAACAAGACCAAGAAAAAACGGCCTTTTCCACCCCCATGGGCTTATATGAATTCACTGTGTTACCATTTGGCCTACACAGGGCACCTGCCACATTCCAGAGACTAATGAACTGGGTACTGATCAAACACCAGGTGTATTCATCCGCCTACCTTGATGACTTTATCATATTCAGCCCTACCTGGGAGACGCATTTACAACACTGTCAACAGGTCCTTCAGGCTCTAGAAGATGCAGGGCTACACATAAATGCGAACAAAATCCCGGGCAGGTTTCCAAAAGGTTAGATATCTGGGGTACCTCCTGGGGAATGGCCACATCGAACCCTGAGAAGAAAAAGTGAGAGCAAAGCAGAGGCCCCTTTTCCCACCACCAAGAAAGAAGTCAGTGCATTTCTGGGTCTTCTGGGGTATTACAGACGCTTCATTCCCCAGTATTCCGAAGTGGCCGAACCTCTTACCAATTTGTTACAGAAACAGGCAAAGACCAAAGACCTGTTACGCCCGAGAAGGCCTTTTCTGACTTGAATTCAGCACTCACCTCTAGTCCTATTCTCAAGTCCACTGATTTTTCGAAGCCATTTCTGCTCCAAACAGACACGTCGGAACACGGAGTGGGAGCGGTGTTGTCCCAAATCTCCCCTGAGGGTGTTGAACACCCAGTGCTTTTTATAAGCAGCAAACTCTACCCTCTGGAACAGCGGTACCCGATAATAGAAAAGGAATGTCTAGCGATTAAGTGGGCGGTGGATAAGTTAAGATAGTATTTGGAGGGTTCCCACTTCCTGTTGTATACTGATCATGCCCCGCTCCTATGGATGAGTCGTAACAAAGGGAATAACCCCCGAATATTACGCTGGTTTCTCTCCCTCCAGCCCTTTTCTTTTGAGGTCTACCACCGCAGAGGCTCTGACAATGGGAATGCGGACTTCCTTTCACGATTGTCCCTGTTCCCTGATCGTGAACAGACTGGGGTAGGGGTGTGTGACGAAACGCTGCATCCACTAACTGCACCTCCGGCCAGAGAAGTAAAATCGGGCTCTCCTTATCTGTCTCCCTGTCCCCTCCTTTGTTTTCAGGGTACATCTGCCGGGAATTGGCCCTGTTCCTTTAAGAATGAACTACCTTCAGAGTTGTATGCCGGTCACGTGACGGGGTCAGGTGGCCCGGTCTCCTCAAAGCCGGAAGACGCAGTACAGGGAGTGCGTTCTTCGTCTAGCAACCCCCGGACGGAGAGGAAGGAGTCGGAAGAGATCGAGAGGAGTGTGAGGACCTTCTTTATAACACCGGAGTCGGCAGCACTACAAAGGCCAGAAGACTTGGAGGGAACAGTACCAATACCGAAAGAAGAAGATGCCGGCGCCCGCCAGAACCTTGAGAGGGAGCTGGACCCCTTCTGGCACTACGCAGAAGCCGGCCACGTCCCTGGAGGGACGTGGCTATACAAGGTACGGGCATGGTTAGGAGCTTCATGGGGGAAGGGAGCCGCTTCTGCGAAAATAAACGTAGGAGGAGGAGAGTGACTCCCTGTTGAGTGTCTGTTCTGAAACGCTGCGCGTAAAGAACTCAAACACTGGTGGTGGTACAGGGTGTACATTCCCTGCACTCCCTGATCCCGAATCTCACCGTATCCATTTAGAATCTCCTCCTTATGGGGTATTTTTTTGTCTCTTTGTTTATTTTCCCCCTCATGCTTTGCCAACCGATGGTTCCGGTGTGACCTGCCCTGGGATACCGTGGTGCAAGAGGCTGAAGCGTTAACCCCCCCCTAACTCTCTGAGGGAAGAGAGAAGGAAGACGAGAGATGTCAGAACAGACCACGAGGAGTTCAGTACTCACCTAGGCTGTTTAGAGCACAAAAGCGTACTTGAAAGAATAAAAACCTTCAAAGCATATAAAGCATTCTCTGTCTGCTTCTCCACTGCGCCACAGAAGCCCAATTTGGTTGCTTTTTCCAAGAATCCGCAAATCCTCCGTGATGCTCAGCATGGCCCCCCATGTAACTTCACAGTGATGTTCGCAGATTTACATTGGGCTGCGCTGGGCCCTGCAACGGCATAGCGGACACTTTGAGAGTGTGTGCTAGTGGTTCTGTAGGTGTGTGAGTGGGTTCGTGATTAGCTGTGTGGGTGTGTGGCCAGCTTTGTGAGTGGCTGTGTGGATCTGTGAATGGGTGTGTGAGTGTCTGTATGGAACTAAAAGTCAGTGTGTGAGTTGCTGTATGGATATGTAAGTGGGTGTGTGAGTGGCTGTATGGGGGTGTGATTGTGTATGTGAGTAGTTTTCTGGGTGTGCGCGTGCTTGTATGGGTCTGTGAGTGACTTGCCATCCATTGTCCAAGTCCATGCCCTTGCTCCCTATTAAAGCCCTGTGTGGCCGTTGTTCTGCCACTGTCCTTCCTACCTGCCCTGAACAATTAGCTTGCTGTCCCATCCACCTCCTTCCTACCCTCTAATGTCTGAGTCTATGCACCAGCCCACTCCCTCCTGCCCTGCATGGTCTGATATGCTGCCACTGCCCTCTATATAGCTTGATGTCCCTGCCCACTCCCCCTGCCATTCATTGCCCAATGCTATGTCCATCATTGCCCTCCTGCTTAGCCTCTGAGCTTAGCTTGCTGCCTCTACCCTCCATCCCCCTGCCCTCTGATTTCTGTGTGCATGCCCCTGCTCCCTCCTTTTTGGCCACCGCGTTCCATGGACCTGCCAGTGCCCCTCCTATCTACTCTGAGTGTTCTGTTGATCTGCCACTGCCCCTCTCACCTGTCTAGTATGGTCAGATGGCTTCTGCCTGTCCCTGCCACCTCTATCGTTCCTGTCTGAGTTCCATGCCCCCACCCCCTCCCTCTCGTCCTCCATGGTACATTTTGCTGCCACTCCCTTTTTCCCTTCATGCTCTGTTGTGCTGCAACTGGTACTCCTGCCTGCCATGCGTGGTCTGTTGTGAATCCCATTCCCTGCCCTCTCTTGTCTGTGTCCAGCCCCACTCTGCCTTCTGTCCTCCATGGTCCTCTGTCCATGCCTCTACCCCTGCCCCTCCCTCCTACCCACTGTGGCCGTTGTGCTGCCACTAACCCTCTTGCTTGCCATGCATGGTCTTCTGTGCTGCCACTGCCCCTCGCACCTGCCCTGTGCAGTCAGCTTGCTGGCCCTGACACCCCTTCTGTTGTGTGTGCATACGCCATTATAGTCTCACTGTTGCCCTCCATAGTGTGTTGTGCTTTCAGTGCCCAACCCGCCTTCTCTCCATGGTCAGCTTGCTGCTCTTGCCCTGCCTCCTTGCCCCTTGCCTTCTGTTTTCCATGTGCAGACCCCTATCCACTCCCTCCTACCTTGTCTGGTCCATTTTCGTGCCCCTGCCCCCTCCCTCTTGCCCTTCAAGGTCCGTTATGCTGCAACTGCCCCTCCTGTCTGTGCGGTATGGTAAGCTTGCTGCCCTTGCCTCTTTCACCTATACTTTCTGTTGTCAATGTGCATGGCCCTGTTCCCTCCCTAATACTTTCCATGGTCTGTTGTGCTGCATTACCATCCCACTTGCCCTGTGTGGTGTATTTTGCTGCGGCAACCCCTGATGCCTGCCCTGTAAGGTCACTTTTTTGTCCCTGCACATCTCCCTCCTGTTCTCTGTTATCCGAGTCCATGTCCCTACCCCATTCCTCCTGTCCTTAGTGATCCAATGTACCATACTTGACAACATTTTGAACTTGGTTAAGAGGGAGATTTTAAAAAAAAACCCTGGGAATTTATTTTTCCTAGTGACTTACATTGAGAAAGAGGAGATTTTAAGCAGGAGTTAGAACATAAAGCCCTTTTGGGCTTAAACATAGCAAGAGTCTTCTGCCTGAATTGGGCATGTTGACATGTATGGTTGTACTGTCACTGCCTCTTCCTTCTGCCCTCAATTGTCTGTTATATTTTCACAGACTCTCTTGCCTATCCTGCATGGTTGGTTTATTGCCCCTGCCCCCTTTCCTCTGCCCTTCATGGTCCGTTGTGCTGCCACTGTCCCCCCCACCTGGCCAGCGTGGTCAACTTGTTGGGCCTGATTCACAGAACTAACTTACGTCAAAAACGTAAAGTTAGTACTTTTTGGTATTCACAGAATACACTTACTCATTTTGGTATTCACAGAATGAATTTACTCATTTTGGTATTCACAGAAGTTAGTAGTCCTAACTTTAGGACTCCTAAATGCCTTCTGTGAATACCGAAAGTCTTAAAGTTAGATTTTCCTCAGTTTAGGAGTAGTAAAGTTAGGACTCCTAACTTTAGGACTCCTAAATGCCTTCTGTGAATACCGAAAGTCTTAAAGTTAGGTTTTGTCTCAGTTTAGGAGTAGTAAAGTTCCTAACTTTACTACTCCTAAACTGAGAAAAATCCTAACTTTAGGACTTTCGGTATTCACAGAAGGCATTTAGGAGTCCTAAAGTTAGGAGTCCTAACTTTACTACTCCTAAACTGAGAAAAATCCTAACTTTAAGACTTTCGGTATTCACAGAAGGCATTTAGGAGTCCTAAAGTTAGGAGTTCTTACTTTACTACTCCTAAACTGAGAAAAATCCTAACTTTAAGACTTTCGGTATTCACAGAAGGCATTTAGGAGTCCTAAAGTTAGGAGTCCTAACTTTACTACTCCTAAACTGAGAAAAACCTAACTTTAAGACTTTGGGGATTCACAGAAGGCATTTAGGAGTCCTAAAGTTAGGACTACTAACTTTTGTGAATACCGAAATGAGTAAGTTCATTCTGTGAATACCAAAATGAGTAAGTGTATTCTGTGAATACCAAAAAGTACTAACTTTACGTTTTTGACGTAAGTTAGTTCTGTGAATCAGGCCCGTTGTCTCTGCACTCTCCTCCCTGCCCTCAATCCTCTGAGTCTGTGTCCCTGACCTCTGCCTCCCCACAATTTCCTAATGAACAACTATATTGCTAACATTCTATATTTATTACAAAAGTGTGGCACGCCTGACGTCATCTTGATGTAATCAAAACTGTAATATCTAAAACATTTCATTTAGAAATTATAAAAATGAGAGGGCCTTATTCCCATGGAAATTATGGTTAGTGCTCTAAAAAACAAAAATGAGGACATATTTTCAGAGTTCTCCTTTAGTTTTTTTTTATCCAGTTGATCACTTGGTTAAATGTTACACTTAGGGGAGAGGATGTGGCGTTACGGCCAGAGCTGCAGACTTTGCAACTGGGGAACCAGGTTTGAGTTTCGACATCCTGTGATTCTGGGCAAATCTCCCCATGCCTAAAACCAAAATGAATGTGTTCTTGTGTAATGTAACTGATGCTCATGTAAGGCACTCCAATACCTTCGGGTCAAGTCTGCGCTATACAAAACTTCAAAAAAAAAAAAAAATGAAATGTTTTGCACACTTCTGTCATTGGGCTATACTTGTGCTACATTTGGGCTCTTTTTTGTGGTGGCCATTTTGGGAGATTTATTTGTTATGAAGCTCCCTAATTTCTTCATTTACTGCAGTATCCTCAGCAGAAAATGCTTTCAGTTTTCCTCTTTGATTCCATCAAGATTCCACTCAGATGTGCCACACTTTTGACACTACACCAGTGGATTCAAGCTAGCCTGGCTGATGAAGGGTGATGCCCTGAAACTGGTCCCAGGATGCTTGTTTCCGGTCCAGGGAGGACCTGGCTTGGCAGTTCAGGCTGGACTGTTCCCACAAGGAACAGGGTCAAGACTGAATTGCATATGGCTGGGTCCAAACTGGGGTGGTGTGGTGAGCAAAAGAATGATGGATTTAACCCAGATCCTTGTGACTGGGGGTGAATATTTGCATTGTCCAGCATTCCGTCTATCAATTGTTTCTTTTGCATATGTAGCCCTAAGTGGGAAGGGTATGCCCAAACGTGGGTCCTGTGCTCACTACACCACTGGATTTAAGCTAGCCTGGCTGATGAAGGGTGATGCCCTGAAACCGGTCCCAGGATGCTTGTTTCCGGTCCAGGGAGGACCTGGCTTGGCAGTTCGGGCTGGACTGTTCCCACAAGGAACAGGGTCAAGACTGATTTGCATATGGCTGGGTCCAAACTGGGGTGGTGTGGTGAGCAAAAGAATGATGGATTTAACCCAAATCCTTGTGACTGGGGGTGAATGTTTGCATTATCCAGCACTCCGTCCATCAATTGTTTCTTTTGCATATGTAGCCCTAAGTGGAAAGGGTATGCCCAGACGGGGGTCCCGTGCTCACTACAACACTCTATTCAAGCTAGCCTGGCTGAAGAAGGGTGATGCCCTGAAACCGGTCCCAGGATGCTTGTTTCTGGTCCAGGGAGGACCTGGCTTGGCAGTTTGGGCTGGACTGTTCCCACAAGGAACAGGGTCAAGACTGATTTGCATATGGCTGGGTCCAAACTGGGGTGGTGTGGTGAGTAAAAGAATGATGGATTTAACCCAGATCCTTGTGACTGGGAGTGAATGTTTGCATTGTCCAGCATTCCGTCCATCAATTGTTTCTTTTGCATATGTACCCTAAGTGGGAAGGGTATGCCCAGACGTGGGTCCCGTGCTCACTACACCACTGGATTCAAGCTAGCCTGGCTGATGAAAGGTGATGCCCTGAAACCGGTCCCAGGATGCTTGTTTCCGGTCCAGGGAGGACCTAGCTTGGCAGTTCGAGCTGGACTGTTCCCACAAGGAACAGGGTCAAGACTGATGTTCATATGGCTGGGTCCAAACTGGGGTGGTGTGGTGAGCAAAAGAATGATGGATTTAACCCAGGTCCTTGTGACTGGGGGTGAATGTTTGCATTGTCCAGCATTCCGTCCATCAATTGTTTCTTTTGCATATGTAGCCCTAAGTGGGAAGGGTATGCCCAGACGTGGGTCCCGTGCTCACTACACCACTGGATTAAAGCTAGCCTGGCTGATGAATGGTGATGCCCTGAAACTGGTCCCAGGATGCTTGTTTTGGGTCCAGGGAGGACCTGGCTTGGCAGTTCGGGCTGGACTGTTCCCACAAGGAACAGGGTCAAGACTGATTTGCATATGGCTGGGTCCAAACTGGGGTGGTGTGGTGAGCAAAAGAATGATGGATTTAACCCAGATCCTTGTGACTGGGGGTGAATGTTTGCATTGTCCAGCATTCCGTCCATCAATTAATTCTTTTGCATATGTAGCCCTAAGTGGAAAGGGTATGCCCAGACGTGGGTCCCGTGCTCACTACACCACTGGATTCAAGCTAGCCTGGCTGATGAAGGGTGATGCCCTGAAACCGGTCCCAGGATGCTTATTTCCGGTCCAGGAAGGACCTGGCTTGACAGTTCGGGCTGGACTGTTCCCACAATGAACAGGGTCAAGACTGATTTGCATATGGCTGGGTCCAAACTGGGGTGGTGTGGTGAGCAAATGAATGATGGATTTAACCCAGATCCTTGTGACTGGGGGGTGAATGTTTGAATTGTCCAGCATTCCGTCCATCAATTGTTTCTTTTACACTTTTGACCTAAGTTCTGAATGTTAGCACTCTATTTGCTCATTAGAACACTGTAGTAAAGCTACAGATCACCTGAGAGTTAATTGGCAGTCTGCTGCTGGTTTTGAAGGTGGATGTTTCAGTCTGCATGTCAGAATTTTTTAATGAAATAGAAGAGGAAGATATTTGAGAAGTCACCTAAAATGTGTCCTAATTTTACTTTCTACAGCACTAACCAATTTCTGTAACAAAATGGACCCCCAAAGTTTGTTCCTTTCTATATTAAATGTTTTAATCTTTACCAGTTTGATTTTATGAAGATGGCTTCAGGTGTGCTATACATTTGTCATAAGTAAGACTGTTAGTGCTCTCGTTGTTCTTTAGAACACTCTAGGAGGCTGCAGTAGAACACAAGGGAATGGCGATTCTCAGATTTCCATGAAAAGAGTATCAGGATTTCATTAAAGACACGGAGGCCAGAATTAGAATTTTGCATCAACATATAATTGGCACTCCTGCAGCACCTCTAAAGAACCTTTCACAACAACAAAATAATCCAGAGCTGGAATCTTATCAATCCAAAAATAACACTGTCATAGAATGTTCCTCTTCTTTTAACTCCTTACGTGCCGTGGACGTAACAGTTACATCCTTGGCTGTGGTGCTGGTGTGCCAAGGATATAACCGTTACATCCTCGGCACACCAGTCAGAAATGCCTCCGCTAGAAACAGCAGAGGGATTTCTTTTTTTTCTTTTTGAGCCTCGGTAGCTGGGGAAGAGCTTCCCCAGTGGCCCGAGGCACTTTTTTTCAGTGTAATGATGATTGGCACGCATGGTGCGCCAACGTCATTACACAGAAAGTGAAATTAGCTGATCGGCTCACTTCACTTTCACTGCCTACATGCTCGCAGGGCTATCTCAGCCCCCTGAGCACCTAGGCAGACGGGAGAGGTAAGCACACTATCAAATTGAATAATAGAAGCCACTTATCTGAACAGGAGCAGCATTTAAAAGAGGATGAGTGTTCTGTGCTGGGGACATTTATTGACTTTGTTATTCCAATTCCGGATTGTTGTGGTGAAGTTCTTTAAAGGGGCTGCTCTTCCGGAGTGGCAATAAAAGGTTATGCATAATGTTAGCCTCCGGTCTTGTAATGAAATCTCACACTAAGCAGCAGGAATTTTTTTGTTTTGACTATGTAGGGGTGGGCGGCTGCCCAAAATGGGCATGTCAATGCCCCCACCCCACCAAACACTAAGTGAACAATCTTTCTGCCCCCTCCTGGCCATGGCTGCTGATCCTGGGACCAAAAACACAGGTGCCCCCTATCTATCACAAATAATCCTGTTTTTGCAAAGGTGGTACCTGCGTTTTTGGTCCTGGGCTCGGCGGCCATCTAGGGAAACCTACCAAACCCAGACATTTCTGAAAAGTAGACATTTGGGGGAGTCCAGGGAGGTGTGGCTTGCATGGGTCCCCCAACGTTTTTTTACCCAAAAAACCTGCAAACCTAAATTTTAGCAAAAAAAAATCACGTTTTCCTCATATTTCTGTGTGGGAAAGTTGTGGAATCACCAGGCCCGCACAAATGTCCTATCACCCAGTGTTCCCCAGGTCTCCCAATAAAAATGCTACCTCCCTTGTGTGGGTGGGCCAATTGCCCACGACAGGGAAGGGCCCAAAACGTATTGTGGAGGCATCAAAATTATTGCAAGGAGTCACCTGCGTTTTTGGTCCAGGGATCAGTGGCCTTCAGGGGAAACCTACCAAACCCAAACATTTCTGAAAACTAGACACCCGGTGGAGTCCAAGGAGGTATGGCTTGTGTGGATCCCCCAAAGTCTTCTTGCCTCAAATCACTTGCAAACCTCAAATTAAGCTAAAAAAAACACACATTTTCCTTGCATCGTTATCAGGAGACTTGGAGGAATGCTGAGGGGGTGGAAGTTTGTGGCTCCCCGTAGATCCCAGAACTTTCCATCACAGAAATGTGAGGAAAATGTGTTTTTCTGACAAACTTTGAGGTTTGCAAGGGATTCTGGGTAGCATAACCTGGTGAGAGCCACACAAGTCACCCATCCTGGATTCCCCTGGGGGTCTAGTTTTTAGAAATGTTCAGGTGTACTAGGCTTCCTTATGTGCCGGCTGAGCTAGGGCCCAAAATCCACAGCTAGGCACATTGCAAACAAAGGGTCAGTTTTCACTGGAAATATGTGATGTGTCCATGTTGCATTTTGGGCCGTTTCCTGTCGCGGACACCAGGCCTACTCACACAAGTGAGGTACCATTTTTATCAGGAGACTTAGCTTGAACACAGAAGAGTAGAACAAGTGGTATTACCATTTGTCTTTCAATGCATTTCTGCCTTCCAGATGTAAGACAGTGTGTAAAAAAGAAGTCAATTTGAAAAATAACCTCTAATTCACATGCTAATATGGGTAACCACAAATTCAGAGATGCACAAATAACCACTGCTTCTAACCTCCACATCTTGTTCCCATTTCATAAATACATAGGTTTCCTTGATACCTATTTTACACTCTTTGGGGCAGATTTACAAGCCCCTTGCGCTGCCAGTACCTCACTTTTTGTGACGCACTCACAGCGCATTTCCCTGCCCCATATTTACAAGGACAGGAAAAGCCACCCTGCGTGGCTTTTCCTGTCTTTGTAAATATGGCCCCTTTACACGCAGCATTTTGCGTGAAAGGGGCGTTCCATGGGTGTTGCTGTGGGTGTTCCAACACAACACCCATGGAACGAGACACATTTCCAGATTTACGAGGATTCGTAAATCTGGAAATGTGTCAGTATGCTACGCCACCCTGGGGGTGGCGTAGCGAGGCGCAACAAGGAGAAATGTTTTCATTTCTCCTCATTTTTTCCTCTTTCAATGCGTGCTGCATTCTACAGCATGCATTGAAAGAGGAAAATGCCTGTAGTGATTGTTTTTGTGCAGGAAGGTGCCCCTTCCTGCACAAAAACAATCTCCCCATGGCGCAGGCATCCTTGCACCATGGTGCAAGGGTGCCTGCACCGGCGCATGGCAGCTGTTTGTGTGCCAGCGCAGGGAGAGCACAGGAATGCGACACATCATTGTAAATATGTCGCATTCCTGTGCTCTGAAAGTGCTGCAGCGTGGCGCAGCCAAAGGGCTTGCGGTGCCGTGCTGCAGCACTTTCTTGTAGATCTGCCCCTTTATATTTTACCAAATTAATTGCTGTATACCTGGTAAACAATGAAAAACCATTGCAAGGTTCAACTCAATTATTGGCTCTGGTACTTGGTGACCCTACAAGCCCCATATATCCCCGCAACCAGAAGGGTCCCACAGATGTTTTTATTTCAACTGTTACTTTCTAAAGGAAAACCTTGAAGGATCTACACAAAGGACCCCTTGCTGGATTCAGAATTTTGTCTACTGTTCAGAAATGTATAGCTTTCCTGTACCCATCATTGGTTTTACACCCATTACTGCCACTAACTAGAAGGAGGGTGAAAGCACAAAAAATAGGAGAAAGAGGCTCTGTCCCAGTAAAATGCCAAAACTGTGTTGACAATTTTGGTTTTCTGACAAAAGTCAGCTTCTTCCTGAAAGCTGGGAGGATGGTGATTTTAGCATCACAAATCCTTTATTGATACAATTTGCAGGGAAAAAACAGATGCTTTCTACTGCATCACTTCTTTCCCATTTTTCCCAAAAACCCAAAATGTAGCTGTATTTTGCCTAATTTCTTAGTCACCTCCAGGGTAATCCACAAACCCTTGGTACCTTTAGACTCCTCAAGATTTTAGAAGAATAGAAGAAAAGGATGCAAATTTGGCGTGGATAACTCATGTGGACAAAATGTTTTGGGGGCCTAAGCACGTGGGGGGGGGGGGGTGCGAAGGGGTGAGGCCTGGCAGCGAAAGGGTTAAATGCAAAACTACGAAGAAATCCAACTTCTTATTTCCATCTACAACAGAACCGTCCATCTTCTTCCCTTTTTAAGACTGAGAATCTAGAACAAAGAAACAAATCAATGAACCCAACTTCACAAACGTTTTTTATGCAAACTCTGTATCAAACATTACTTTATTCTGCAAACTAACTTTTTTCCTCCAAATACACTTTTTCCCTTTTTTTTAATGTTGTACTTAACGGAGAGGAGGGAGGGATAATTCTAGCCTCCATGTCTTTAATGAAATCCTGATTCTCTATTCATGGTAATCTGAGAATTGCCACTTCATTATAAGACCGGAGGCTACCAATATGCATGTTGAAAGCCCTTTAACTCCAGCTTTGACGTGTTTAATTGGCCATAAGTAATGTTGTGCAAATGTGCCCACATTAGACCAATAAGTTGCCTTCATAATACCTTCCAATGTTCCACCTGACCAGCAGGCTTTACTCGCCAATGCTCCTCTTAAGGAGTGTGCTTTCAATTTTTCCATATTCATACCTGCCTTACCCATCACATCTAAAATCCACCTTGCAATCATGGTGGAACTCACTTCCTTAAAAGACTTCAAGTACGAAATCAACAGATGTTTACTGTCACTCCTATTCTCCTGAACTCTGCATTCATATTCTTTCAAACACTCCACCACACCTAATTTCCAGCTTTCCTCAAACTTTGGATAGAAAATTGAAGTAGCCATTGTTTTTGTTCTCTACTAAAACTCAAAATACCCACCATCTGGACTGAATATTCTATTACTCCCTACTGACCTTCCACCAACATGCGCATGACCTGCTAAAACTGCAGATCCATAACAATTCAAAGTTTGATAACTGAGACCTCACTCACTCACTTCACTACTTTCATTCACAGGTCTCCACGTGATCCAAACTCCTTTCCATGCACCAACATACCCAAATTCTCCAAATTCTTTTATACTTTCGCTTAGTACCTGATGCCTAATATTCTTTGAGTAACTCAGCAGTCCTATGCAAAATTTGCAGATTTCCTGAAACCTTCCAAACAAGACGGTCCAAAGTTTTGTTCCAAATCAACAGATGCTCTTTTCCTTCGTCATTCCTCAGCAAACCTTCTTCTGCTTGAATCAGCATCGGAACCTCACATGCCAGATCTATGACTGTTGGAAACCATGCTTGAGATACCCAAAAAGAAGTTACCAAAACTAAGAAACACCTCTTCTTTTCGCCTTCAAAAGCACCCCCTTTACCATTGCAAAAGGTGGAAAAGCATAACCTTTTATTTCTGACCAACCATGCTGAAATCCAGCTATGGCTACTGCACCTGGGTGTGGCAAACAACTGAAGAACTTTTCAATCTGAAATGTCAACCAGCTTCCAATCGCTGTAGTCTGTCAAATACATTGAATTCCAATCCGCGATAGTATTCATGTTCCCTGGTAGATACTCCGCTCTCAAATTTATCCTGTGCTGTAAACAAAAACACCACAGCTCTTTCGCAATGTCATTACAAATTCCAAGATTTGCTCCCTCCTAATCGATTTATGTACGATACAGCCGACGCAGTGTCTATTTTCATCAACGCTGTCTGCAGTGGCGGAGATAAGGGGGGTGGGGGTCAGCACTTTTTTGGGGGTGGCGGTGAGCGCAAGGTAATTTTTTTTTATCGTCATCTGTCACTTCCCCCTTTCATCGTCGTCTGTCGCCTCCAGACCCCCTTTCCGTTACCTGCACCGGCCGTCACTGCACGGCAAACCCAGGGATCGCTCCGGGTGGCAAAAGCTCTAGCTACACCACTTACTGTCTGGCCCTGTAATGCTTCTCTGAAACTCTTCAATGCAAGCAGACCGCTGTCAATTCCAAACAGTTTATGTGTTGACTCCTCTCCAAACCTGACCATGTTCCACCTGTCTCCTGCTCTCTTAGCCAAGCTCCCTAACCAGTCAGACTGGCATCTGTCTCTAGTACAAAATCCGGCCTGCACCCAACTATTGCTCATCCATTCCAAACCTCCAGATCATGCAGCCACCAATACAATTCCCCCTTTGCCTACTGATTCAACACCACTTTGTGACCATATCACAATCCCTTTATTAATGCGCCTGCTTTCACCCTCTGTAATGCACAATAATGAAATGGCCCTGGAAAAATCGCCTCGATTGACGAAGAAAATAGAACAATTATTCCCATCAATACCCTCAACGTCAAACTCTCCTTCTCAAAACATGCAATACCTCCTTTTTTATCATCTTTATTGTCTTTCCTGGTAACAATAACATTACCCTCATTGTATCTATCTGGAACGTTAAAAACTCCAACTTCTGAGATGGGGTCATGATGGACTTCTCTTCATTTATCAGAAACCCCAAACTCTCCCAGAGGTTCATCACCTTCTTCAATTGCTCTACCAACTCCTCAACATCCTGTGACATCAACAGTATGTCATCCAAATAAACAATCAAACAGAATCCTCTTTCTCTCAAATGAGCCACCACAACCGTCATCACCTTTGTAAAGCACCATGGCGCTGATGCCAAACCAAATAGGAGACACAAAAGCTGGTATACCTGACTCCTCCATCTGAATTGTAAGTATCTCTGGCTTTCCTCTTCCATCATTATGGTAAAATAAGCATCTTTCAGATCTAGTTTTACTTGCCAGTCCCTTTACAAAATCATATCCCTCAAAAGATGGATTCCCTCCGTCTTGAAGTGCCTGTCAACAAGAAACCGATTCAGAAACCTCAAAGTTATCACAGGTCTCCATCCTTTTTCCTTTTTTTCCACTATGAAAAGAGTGCTTGCAAACCCTTTTGACTGTTCTTCTACTGGTCTTATAGCTTCGTTTTGTAACATCACCTTTATTTCCCCGTCGACCACCAGCCTTTGAAACTGAGTCATATGCAACTCCATCAGTTCTTCTTTCTGAACCAGCAAATCTACAAAATCTATTGTAAACCCAAGGACTGTTTTTAACACCCAGAGATCCACTGTTATCCTTCTCCATTCCTTCACTAACATCTTTATACGTCCCCCTACTTTTATTTGGAAAGAATCAATAGGTGTCTACGTACTCGACCTCAAAACCCTGAAGATTGGCCTCTTCCTCGAATGCTCCTGGTTCTCCCTGATCTTCCTCTTTGTGGGAAAAACTCATTTGTTCCTTGGAAGCCTCTTCCAACACCTCTGAAGGCACAATTATACTGGGACCTTTGTAGACCTCGACTAGTATAAGGTCCTCGGCTGCTGGCCCTTCCAAAAATACTACCAAACACCTTCATCATGTTAGACTGAGCCTTATCTAGCATGGTAAATGATGCCACATACTTGCCTAGGCTTTTTACTAGTCCCTCACCAAAAAGCAAGCCTCTTGCATCATCACTGGCCTCCTTATTTGCCATTTCCCCTAATTTGGGATTGATTTTCAGGAGTATTGTCTTTCAGTGCTCTGCTAAAAGCCCAGCATTGGTATTAACTAGAAGTATGATAGCCCTTTGTCTCTATTCTCATAATAAATCCACATCAACTTGTTCCTCATTTAGGTGTGCCTCTTCTGCCATATCGATTATTTTTGCTAATGGCCCTAAAATGTCCAACAGATGATTTTGACATTGGTTCAATGATCGCTCTAAACCTTTTCTTGGATCTCTCCCCATTTTAAATAAAAATGTTATCATGTCAAGATTTAGATTCGGAGTATTGCACACCTTATTGTCGATCACCGTCCATGAACACTCCGCCCTAAGCATGTTTCTCACTTTTTTCTCCAAAGGTTTCCTTATCCATTTGTTAATGAATTTTCCTACATGTTCCTGAGGCCACCAATCGGCACTTCTAGAATGACGATTGTCATAAGGACTAATCATGTCTCCACTGAGTGGGTTCTTAATTGTAACCTGATGAACAACCCACATCATCTTTTAGATCATCATTTCAATTGTCATTCTGATTTATATCGAATATGTATTCATCCTACATCTTATCTGAACCATGTGTGATGTCACCATCAACATTCCTCAATATGTCAGCAGACAAATCTTATTTGGGTGGGCATGCCAGCCAAAATGGCGGATTCGAATTAACTCCGCTCCTCTTCCTTCCCCTTATTATCCTGCGTAATCCCCCTGAATCAAGACGATGCTGGACCATCGCCAATTGTGGGAACTGCCCATAAGCTGCCTGCCATGAAGTCTTGGTGGATCGCGCCTACAATCCAACCCAGGACGGCACCGCCAATGGTGCGTCACAGACCCGCGCCGGGCACCTGAGGCCTGGGGTCATCACAGCCCCACTTCCCTTTGCTGACTGAGGCCCGGTGCGGAGGTGAAGTTCGCCCTGACTGACCAGCTCAGTAGCAAACGAGGAGAGACTGCACCGCATTGTCAGGGATTGCCTGCTTGATGAGGTTTGGTGCCTGGAGAGCCACGACCCCACTGACTTCTAGGGCGGGCGGAGCGCAGACACTCAGGGCTGCTCCAGGGCCTTCTGTGGTGGAGGTGTGTGTGTCGCTGGCTCGCTACTCGCCGATCGGTGGATCGGGGCGTGCGGCTGGAGCGCGCCTGAAGACTACAGCTGGGACCTGGCCTGCGGCCCAGTTCCATGCCCCTGGCCGGAGACAGTGACAGCGGCCTGCCAAAGGCCGTGTAGGCATTGATGCTTATGGTGGGAGGCAATGACCCTGTGCCACTCCTGCCCCCCCTGAGGTGAGTCCCCTACCGCGTAGCTCCCGCCTGGGACCTGGGGTGGTGGGCAGGGACCCGGAGGTTGTTTCGGGCCTAGGCCCCTGCCCCCAAAGGCTGCACGCACCACTGAAGCACTGGCGGCACCTGCTTTCGCCTGGGCCTCCGGGGCCCCTACAGAACTACCCTCCACCTTAGGTGGCAGTGGCCCCCGTGGAGATACATCCCACAGCGGAGGGCATAACGGCTCGTGCTGCTCATGGACTGCCTCCTTGGATGCTGACCTTGGCTGGTCTGGGAGCGGCCAGGGGGCCGTGTCGCCACTAGGCCGCCCCCCATTATCTGCTCACTCTGGATCCAGCACACACCACCCTCCCTATTCTCCTTCTCCCTTTCCCCCCTCTGCAGCACCCTATTGGGACAATCCACACTCTTTCAGCCCTGGGTGCTCTGGCCGTAACGCTTTGTGAGTCCCACCGAAACGCATTGTAACTTCCACAGCTGGTCAGCACTGCTGTATTTTTGCCCGTGGTATACCCCAGACACATTGAATTAGGGGGCCACACTGGATTGTACTCCTCTACAGATCTCTTAGTCGAACCAGCCCCCTGCACCGCCCACTTTGCGCCATGGCGCCACCGGAGCTACTTTTGAACATTTGGCCACCGACTGCTGACATGGGGATCAGAGGAAGGTGGCTCTCTGCATCAAACCGGCCCCCCTAGATTGGCTCATTCTTCACCACGGCATTGCACAAGCTTCTTACAAACATTTAGCCGCTGTCTACACCCCTGGTGGTCAGAGAGATCATAGTCACCCCTTGAATTCAAATTACTGGCATTGCCTGTTAGCTGACAGCCCCGCTGGTGCCCCCTGGAATAGCATTGTACCTATTCGCACATGCCCTCTGCACAAAAACTCGCTATGGGTCGCCTACGATCTAACAATCTGCAAACAGTGGCGCACCCTGAGCCTGGCGACGCACCACAGTCAGATTGTGACAATATCACAGAAGGCTCATCGCTCAACGCTAGCTACCAAGCTGGATACGGTCTTGGCGGCTGTTGGAAAAATAGGCATGACATTAGACCATATGCGCACATCACTGGAGTAAAAAATTGATCAAGTTGCATCAGACTTCACGCTCCTGAAGGCTGATCATCAGAAGCTCGCAGAGAAAGTACACGCCAATAAACTTGCTCTATCGGATTTACAGCCCACGACTCGCACCCACACAGCTGCACTGCAAGACCTTGTGGATCATGTCTGCACGTTGGAAGAAAGGCTGGAAGATGCAGAAGGACATTCCTGCCGCAACAATGTGGGAGTGGTAGGCTTACCTGAGGGTACAGATGGCCATGACCCGGTGGCCTATGTGGAGCGCTGGTTGATGGAACTGTTTCCTGTGGGGGTGCTCTCGCCTCAAATTGTGGTGGAACGTGCGCATAGGGTACCTGACCCCAGGCCCCCACCTGGAGCTAACCCTCGCCCATTCTTATTCAAGTTATTGAACTTTAGAGACAGGGACACCATCCTGGGAGAGGATCGCAAACTAAATGACCTCAAAGTCCAAAATACCCAAGTCATGCTGTTTCCTGACTATACCGCCCAGGTACAGAAACGTCGGAGCTCTTTCAGTGCTGTGGAGCATCAGCTCTGTGAACTGAATATGCATTACTCCCTGCCGTTCCCGGCCCGCCTGCGGGTGGTAGCAAATGGCACCACCCGATTCTTTGACACTCCAACGGATGCGCTAGAGCGGTATCCCCTGGCTTATAGGTGGCGACTTCAATTCATTACTTGATGTGGGGCTGGACCGTTTGTTCCCTCTCCTGTCACGCACCTCGGCCACTTCCAATGCACAAACATTAGCAACATGGCTCACCTACTGGTCCCTGATCGACATATGGCATGCTCGCAATCCCAACACATACTCCTACTACTCCTCAGTCCGTGGACTCCAAGTACACTTAGATTGCATTGTTGGGTCTCTCTCCTTACTCCCCCTAATCAAAGGGATTGAATACCTGGGATGCACACACTCTGATCATAATCCCCAACTTCTACAGCTCAATTGGTAAGTAGGGCCACCACCAATTCCCGCTTGCCGTCTGCAGCCAGTAGCATTAGAGGATCAAGTATTCCGGGTGTCGCAAGGGGCCGCCACTGCGGAATACTTTGAAATAAACAATGGCGCCACCGGTACCACACTATTAGAGTGGGAAGCTTTCAAGGTGACTAACAGGGGGCACTGCCTCGGACTTACATGGAGTATTTGCAAACAACTGAATGACTCACTCAGTGCCATAGAGAGCGAGCTACTCCAACACAAAACAGATATTGCCACACGTCATGGGGACACAAGGCGTCTAGATGAATTACGCAGCAACCATATAACATTACTGGACAGGCTCCTATGTCAGAACTACCTGGCACATTCTACGTGCACGCATGCCTCATCAGACAGGGCAGGCATACTATTAGCTTGGCTGCTATGCCAAGAGCAACCTCACCGGCCCGTACACGCTATACGGGATGGCATGGGACACATGCCCTACATGCAACTTGAAATTCACGCAGCAATGACAAGGCACTATGCACGCTTCACACATCCTCAGGTTGCAGCGACAATGGGCGGCTGAGCGCCTTTCTGGATTTGGTGAACCTACCCACAATAACCCCTGACCAACACATGACGCTCGATGTGTTATGTTTTGTAATGTACCCCAATATAGGCCTGGGTAGTCACCTAACCTTAAACCTATATTTTCCCTGCCATTGTACTACATAACGTTGTTTTGGTATTGACCTTTTACCTAGTTAAGGTGCTGCATAAATGTCGTGTGGTTTTCTCAGAAAACTAGCCTCATTTATTATGCGTGAGGATTCTCAGAATCACAGCAGGATTACCGTCTTCTGCATAGTAACTATGTATAAGGGTCATCCCTTTCGTCATCCTCGGCCAACATGACACAGCAAGGCAGAACCCCTGAGGGTACCTTTTGGGTATATATATACCATATCTTTGCTGGGGCAGGTAGAGGAGAAAGACTTCCATGATGACACACTCACGCAAGACGATGAGGTTCCTTCATGCAGACACTCCAGCACGCAGTGGTCTGACATCCCTCGTGGGGTGTCCATCTTGAGACCAAGACGGGGTCCTTCATTCTCTCATACAAGGTAATTGGGTTGGCTTCAGCCTAGGGGGATTCTTGGCTTTACACCCACATACATGCTAGGTACACTTAGGTACATCTAGTTAGGGTTGCATCGTAGGAGTACTCATTATTATTGTCCTGTATTGATATACCTGCCTATATTCATTATTTCAGCACTATGGTAGGAACCTATCATCCATTTACTCTGTTGGTGCTTATAATCATTTATACCTGTTTCTGTCTTATGGTTGTTTCAGCACACCTGTTTTACACTAGAATGACGCTGGTTCAATAAATGCTTATTGAAAACGTCCCCACCGTTTATTCTGTGTGTGTTTCTCTGAGACAAAGTAAGCATGAGTGACTGAGCGAAAAGTGCTGTACTGTTTCCACGATCCCTGATGGGACAGGGTTGTCATGTTCGATAGTTGCCAGGAACTATTCTCTCCTTGGTAAGAGGAGTTTACAGTGGCACTGTGAGCTAGCTGGTATACAGGCGTACATACCCGGTGGGGGTGTCTGGAATCAGTCTTGACACCAATCCCACAGTTTATGTTGTCTAAACGCGCATATCCTCTATAGATTTATAGGAACTACATGACAGATGCCCCAATCACACCTGATGAACATCGCGATGCGATCACTGCACTGGTGAAAGGTAAAACACCTGGACATGATGGGCTCCCAGCTGAATATTATAAAACGTATGTCACTACACTGACTCCACATGTACATGCCCTCTACACTGTCGCACTAGAAGAATTGATACTACCCGCATCGATACATGAAGCTAGCTTAGTCTCCCTGTTGAAACCTGATAAGGACCCCACAGACCTAGGCTCCTATAGACCACTGGCCATACTGATCGTGGACTACAAAGTGCTGGCAAAAGTCCTTGTGGACCGGCTGGTGCCTCTTACCCCCACTCTTGTTCACTCGGACCAAAACAGGTTTGTTCCCTCCCCCAGCACCTCCCAAAATCTCCAGCATTTCTTCCGGGTCGCCATGTATGCGACACATTGCTGACCACACTCTGGATGTTTAGTACTGGACCCGTAGAGGGCTTTCGACTCCCTTGAATGGGAGTACCTGTTTGCTGCTTTGGCCAAATTTGGCCAAGGCGCAGCCTTCATTGGCATGGTTAAATTACTTTACAACCACCTGACTATTTGAGTAAAGACAGGTCCCGACATTTCTAAGCCTATTTCAGTAGGACGGAGAAACAGACAGGGATGTCCATTATCCCTGCTTCTCTTTTCCTTAGCCATGGAGCCCCTAGCGGAGGCAATTTGCACTAAAGTGGATGTTGGAATTCCCCTTGGGGATGGAGAACACACAATCTCACTATATGCGGATGATATACAGATGTATGTGAGGGATATCGATATATCGATCTATCCCTCCCTCGCTGGCACATATCCTAGGAGAATTTGCTGACCATCCTGGCTAAGATTTAATGCAGCAAAATCCTGCCTATATCCCTTTAGCGACACCTGCCAGGACCCTGTATATGTCCTCAATGGGGATTGGGTGCAATGGAATGCCGACACCTTACGCTACCTTGGCATTTGCATTTACCATCAAGAAGCGGACCTATTGGATTGCAATCTTGGTAGAGCATTGACTGCCATCCGCTCTCAAATCGCCTTCTGGAATACACTACTATTGTCTGTGACTGGCCGGATTGGACTCACTAAAATTGTGATCTTGCCGCAATTTCATACTACTTCACGAACTTGCCCCTATATGTCTCTGCCCTTTTTTTAACACTCTCGAAAGGACAGTCAGGAATTTTATTTAGGGCAACTCTCACTATCGAGTTGCCATTAAAAAACTCTATCTACACACAGACCGCTGCGGCCTCGCGGCACCCAAAATGTAACATTACTATCTCATAGCACAGCTACAGTGGGTGGCCAGATGACTAGCTTCCCACCACCTTTGTGACACGGTGACCACATGTCCACCCATTTCTCTTGTCTTTGTGCTACGCCTATTCCACCCTTGTGCAAAACCCATTGTACTTGAGCCTCTATTTCTTAGAGTGGCGTACAGATGCTACCGCAGATGTTTATACATTACTTGAAGCACGATACTATATGCACATGCCATACCACTCCAGGGAACACCCAGGGGTCACGTAGTCACCACAGCAGCTGAACTACACAGGTGGAGTGAATCATGTATCCAAGATGTAGGTGCCCTGTACTGAGATGGAGCCTTGATACCATATACTACATTAGTTGAGGAAGACGGGATACCCCCCCGGCCGATTCCTACGTCACCATTCACTCCTGGCAGCCCTCACTACCCAATGGGGAGAAATGACTAATGAACCTCCCACACACTTGACTATCCAGTAGTAGTAGCGGCTCCTGGAGGGAGTGCTGCGGGGCGGTGGGGCCGGGCGGGGTAGTAAACTCCGGCTTACGGCCGAACTGAGTTAAGTACTTAAATAAATAAATAAAACGAATTACATTGCGCGCGCTGCATCGCCGATTGCGATGTAGCGCGCGCAATGTAATTCGTTTTATTTATTTATTCATGTACTTAACTCAGTTCGGCCGTAGGCCGGAGTTTACTACCCCCACCCTGCCCCTCACCCGCCCCGCCCCACCGCCCCGCAGCACTCCCTCCAGGAGCCGCTACTGTCCAGTACTTACATGTAATGGGACATGTCAGGTACCTCACTCAGTGGTTTACAGCTTCCATTAGACAACACTCTGCGATCACATTGGCACCACTACGGCTTCGCTGGGAAGGGGACCTAACCCGACCATTCACTGACCCAGAATGGGCAGCAGTGCTAGAGAACTCCACCCATATCCTCCAAAACATGTGTTTCCACCAGATCCAGTGTCATATCACACATAGAGCATTCCCTCACTCCGGCTAAGATTAACAGATACTTCCATCGTACTGATGCTGCCTGCCTTTGTTGCCACCTAGTTGATACAGACCTTTTACACATGCTGTGGGAACGCCCCTCCCTTCAGGGATATTTGACCATGATTGCATATGTCCTCTCCCGATGCACAGAACGTGACATCCTGTTCACATGGTAGACCTACATACTACATCTTTATAGCAGAAACAATAAGCATAAAGTAACATCGCGTTTTCTAGACTTAGGCCTGGCAACAGGTAAAAGACTGATCACTAATATATGGAAGGCCCCCGAGCCCCCGCATGCGCAAGCCTGGCGTCACTTCCTACTGGTATGGGCTAAAGCAGTAAGCGTTGTTGTACATCGGGAGGACACGCTGGGCATTTGCAGACTCCCCATTGCCATAAATTGGGATGCTATAATGCTTGAACTACAAAACATACACAATGCTGAGATGGATGTGTCGGGTTTGGGAGGTGATAGCACCCCTGAACATGCACGTATGGGCTAATGTAATGCTTGTTGCGACTGTGGTGCAGTACCGCTGACAGGTGCACACGTATTGTCACGACTGCGCAGATCTTAGATTAAGCGCTGATTCATTTACACTGATAGTGCGTGGATGGGTCAGGTGGAAGGGTGGTGAGGGTTTAAAAAAGTGCTCCAGTTTCACACGCAAACCCTGTATTATGTTTATGTTGTCCTGGTTCATTAAATTCCGCTTCCCCTGTTCATGAACCGTTACTTACTGTACGTTTACTAAAATCGCTATTAAAGTGTTCCTAGATGCTTAAAAAGTGAAATTACCTTCTGCAGTTAACTGTGATATGCTTCTACTTTCATGTTGCTCACTGTGGCATACTGTTGGACAAAGATGCTTGTTGATATATCTCCTTCTTCTCTGAACCACTTTTCGCTAGCCATCAATGCTTCTTGCCCCTATGTTTGGGGTAGCAAGCATTTTAACCCTGTATGTATCTCTGTTGTTATTCCAAAAATCAAAAGTCAATAAAAACAGATTCAAACAAAAATCAGCCAAATCTTGTTTGCCGACAAGGACACCTTTGCTATGTGTGCCGCAGCGGACACCACTCTTTGTTATGGAGTTTATTCCATCTTTCTTTCTTTTATTCAATGGTTTCTCCTCTAAATGTTTAGTTTTTTTCTGTCTTTTCCCTATTCTCACACTCTTTTCAGCTTCCTTATCTGACAAAGACCAATACTCCTCACCAGAACAAAATCCTTCTTCCTTTTCTCCATTACAATATCCACTACTTTCTTTACAGAAGCCCTAACTTCCTTCTGAATCAAATTTTCAATACTGTCCTCACACATCCTACCTTCTGACACACCTTGATCCATACTGCTATCCTCAGAAGCCATTCCGTTTTACCTAAAACCTGTGTTTTTATTGTAATTTGCCTTTCCTGACTAGAATAATCCTCTCCTAATGCCTTCGCTGATCAGCTGATGTCCATTGCCAACCAATGGTAAAAAGGGTCTTACATGCTTATGTATAATGAATACTTTCCGTTCTAAGCAGCCCAATCCAAAATGGCTGTCAATTCACGCGATATCTGCGTGAACTCCTGTGCTCCCTCCATGGACGTCTTTGGAGGTAGTCAGGGGTCACAGCTGTGACCACTAGCTGGCTCCCTGCTACTCCTGGCACTTCCTTTGCTACCCCTGGCCTCAGAGGAGGCAAAGGTTTTGTGTCCTCTGAGGCCAGGGGTCCAAAGGAAGTGCCAGAAGTAGCAGGGAGCCGGCTAGAGTTGACAGCTGAGACCCCTGACTGCCTCCAAATGACATCCATGGCTCCCTCATGTTTTCAGCTCCTGACATAGAACTGGATGCTTGCGAGGAGCAGCAGCAAGGGCTTGTCCGCATGCTGCCATTCGATGAGACTGGCGGCATGCACGTAAGAGTGGTAAGCAATTGTCCTCGCGCTACCGTCTGTACTGAAATACTAAATGCGCAATGTTCCCTGTGTCACGTAGGGCTTGTCCGCATGCTGCCATTCGATGAGACTGGCGGCATGCACGTAACAGCGGTAAGCAATTGTCCTCGCGCTGCCGTCTGAACTGAAATACTAAGGGGCATATTTACAAGCCCCTTGCGCCACTTTTGCGCCGCCGTTGCGTCACGCATGTGACGCAGCGGCGACGCAAACCATGTGCCGCGTTGCGCTATATTTACAACGTGACGCATCTAGGGAGATGCGTCACGTAGTAAACCCCTGCGCCACATGAAACCTGCGTCAGGTTTCATGTGGGCGTACCGGCGCAGGGGGCGTTCCGGCGCAGGAACGCCTCGGAAAAGTGACGTAGTGAAATCTACAAGATTTCACGCAGTCACTTTTCTCGACGCTGGTGCGTCAAATCCTTACGCCTGCTTCAAGCAGGCGTAAGGATTGACGCACCATGTTAGGGATAGGGAAGGTTGGAACAGTGCTGGAGTTGCGTCGCGCTTGCTTATCCTTGCGCCACGATGCGGCGCATCGGACGTGGCGCAAGGGTAAACTTGCGTGACGCATTTTCCCTGGCGCATCCCTGCTGATATGCAGGGATGCGCCAGGGAACGTAAATATGCCCCTAAATGCGCAATGTTCCCTGTGCCGCATACTCACAAAACTAAGCGTTTTTGGCCGAATACCTCTGAAAAAACAATGCGGGCATAACATGGATTTAAAATGCGCTAACAGAGGATATTATTTGAACCTCTTGCCCTTCAAGCCGCTTGCTCTTTTTCACACCGCTGACCTTTCCAATGCCCAAATGCAATTGAAAACATATTTTCCTAACGCTTAACTTAAAGAAACCCATCATACTTTAAAAGAGCCATAATCCTGTTTTTACATCCTTTATGAATTTTAGTAACAACCAGAACAGAGGTGCTCATCTTGCTCCCACTGTAACCTAAACCTATAGGCTAAAGTAAACTATCTTTTAAACCACACTCGTACTGCTTCTATAAATTATAAGCTTGTAAACTTATCACCATACATCCTTATACTGCATTCAAAATAGACATACAGGAACTGAGGTACTTATGTGAACAGGAGCAGCATTTAAAAGAGGAGAACATTCTATTACAGTATTATTTATGGATTGATAACATTCTAGTTCTGGATTGTTTTATTGTTGTGAAAAGTTCTTTAAAGGTGCTGCAGAAGTAACAATTAAAAGATTGATATATAATGGTAGCCTCTGGTCTTGCAATGAAATCAACTGACAAACTGCTCCTGTTGAAAGTACATGATTTACTGAGAATGTCAGACTTCATTCTCATATGGACGAGAAAGATAGTGTGAATTTACAGAAAATATGCTCTCATTTTAGCTTCTGGATCACCTTCCATAACCTCTACAGGAAAATCAAGAGAAAACAGTTTTCACTCAAACATAATTCATGAAAACCCAGCAAAAAGCTTTTTCTCAGGGTAAAATCACCTTAGAACACACCAGACTTCCTAAAATGAGTATGGTACCATCAACAAATGATTTATATTGTAACTAAAATCTGTTATCACCATTTATACAGTCTCCTTTTTGTGACCCAAAAACCTGCCATTCACTGCAATGCATTTCAATGGGGCGCTATCATGTGTATTGGTCCCAAGATGGCTGGCAACAAGTCCTGGTTGATGTGCTGACAGCCAATCAGATCTCTCCTAGATATACATATTTATTTTTCATTAAATATCTAAAAAACTACTGAATGGATTTATACAAAATTTTAAAAAGCACTTCTTCTGGACAAAAAGCTATCTTCCTACCAAGCATGGTGTAATTCCGTCCTGCGGTTCGGGCTGTAGGAAATGTCTTGTGAGGAGGAAGACAAGGTAGTGTGCTGGCACCACTTTTATTTATTTTATATATTAACAATTGTCACCTGTTTTTAATAAATATGACTTCAGATGTTCCCCTAGTTAATGGCTCTCATTTTCCCACACTCCTGTATGCAGATGATGCAGTTCTACTGGCGCATGCGCCAAATGATTTACGGCGACTGGTGCAGGGCTTTGTTGATTTTATGGCCACTCTAGACTTACAAACAAATTAAAAAAAATATTTGATCATGGCCTGTGGTCCAAAGAAACACCGTTTATCTTCTATTTCTGCAGGAAGAAATAAGTTATTACAAATCAGCACTTTTTCCTATCTGGGAATGCCATTTGCAGCTACAGGTTCGTGGCTCCCCAGGTTGCGCAAAGCAGGTTAAAATTAGCAAAACTCTGGGGCATATTAGCAAGGCGATTATCGCCACTTTACCGGGACTTTTTCCCGCTAAAGCGGCGATAATATTATCGCCTTATCAACAAGCTGTCGCTAACTGCTGTTAGCGACAGCTTGTAGGCGATAGCGACCGGGTTGGGTGCCGCTTTGCATGCCAGCGATATTTATCGCTAATGGCATGCAAAGTAGGCGTTCCCCACCTAACAGCGACTGGAAACAGTCTCTGAGGTCGCTAACGCCTATCAGCGAGGCAGGGGCGGTGATTAGCGAACCAGCGCTAAACACGTTTAGCGCTGGTTTGCTAACACCTGGTCCCACCCTGACTTAGCCATGTAATCCAATGAGAGGTGGATTACATGGCTAAGTCCCCTCGCACTATCAGCAAGCAGAACTGGGGAACAGTGTGAATATCGCCTGTTTTCAGGCGATATTCACACTGTTCTCCAAGGTTTCTATCGCTTTGGAGATTAGCATTGCTGATTGCACGCTAACTCCGCGATAGAAACCGGCGATGCCTGGCGATAATTATCCAAGCGCTAATTGCGCTTTGCGATAATTATCGCCAGGCATTGCTAATATGCCCCTCTATTGCCACTTTATTTTCTTTAACGCAACCTAGGGGCAGGGGTGTTCTCTCTCCTGTAGTGCAAATATATAAAACGCAATGTTTTGCCCTCTGCCACATATAGCGATACCAAAGGGGATGATGGACGGAGCGTTAGAGCAAATCAAACACTCACCCCCAGTCAACTGATCTGGGTTTAATCCATCATCATTCTTTAGCTCACTCCACCACCCCAGTTCCGACATGGCCATATGCAAATCAGTCTGACCCTGTGCCTCATGGGAACAGTCCAGCCCGAACTGCCAAGCCATGTCTTCCCTGGACCAGAAACAAGCATCCTGGGACCGGTTTCAGGTTCATAACCCTCATCAGCCAGGCTATCTTGAATCCAGTGGCAAAGTGAGCAAGGGACCCACGTCTGGGCATAGCCTGCCAACTTAGGGCGAACAAAGCGATACCAAAGGGGATGATGGACGGAGCGTTAGAGCAAATCAAACACTCACCCCCAGTCAACTGATCTGGGTTTAATCCATCATCATTCTTTAGCTCACTCCACCACCCCAGTTCAGACATGGCCATATGCAAATCAGTCTGACCCTGTGTCTCATGGGAACAGTCCAGCCCGAAAATATGCTCTCATTTTAGCTTCTGGATCACTTTCCATAACCTCTACAGGAAAATTAAGAGAAAACAGTTTTTACTCAAACATAATTCTTGAAAACCCAGCAAAAGGCTTTTTATCAGGGTAAAATCACCTTAGAACACACCAGACTTCCTAAAATGAGTATGGTACCATCAACAAATGATTTATATTGTGACTAAAATCTGTTATCACCATTTATACAGTCGCCTTTTTGTGACCCTAAAAACCTGCCATTCACTGCAATGCATTTCAATGGGGCGCTCTCATGTGTATTGGTCCCAAGATGGCTGCCAACAAGTCCTGGTTGATGTGCTGACAGCCAATCAGATCTCTCCTAGATATGCATATTTATTTTTCATTAAATATCTCAAAAACTACTGAATGGATTTATACAAAATTTTAAAAAGCACTTCTTCTGGACAAAAAGTTATCTTCCTACCAAGCATGGTGTAATTCCGTCCTGCGGTTCGGGGCTGTAGGAAATGTCTTGTGAGGAGGAAGACAAGGTTGTGTGCTGGCACCACTTTTATTTATTTTATATATTAACAATTGTCACCCGTTTTTAATAAATATGACTTCAGATGTTCCCCTAGTTAATGGCTCTCATTTTCCCACACTCCTGTATGCAGATGATGCAGTTCTACTGGCGCATGCGCCAAATGATTTACGGCGACTGGTGCAGGTCTTTGTTGATTTTATGGCCACTCTAGACTTACAAACAAATTAAAAAAAATATTTGATCATGGCCTGTGGTCCAAAGAAACACCGTTTATCTTCTATTTCTGCAGGAAGAAATAAGTTATTACAAATCAGCACTTTTTCCTATCTGGGAATGCCATTTGCAGCTACAGGTTCGTGGCTCCCCAGGTTGCGCAAAGCAGGTTAAAATTAGCAAAACTCTATTGCCACTTTATTTTCTTTAACGCAACCTAGGGGCAGGGGTGTTCTCTCTCCTGTAGTGCAAATATATAAAACGCAATGTTTGCCCTCGGCCACATATAGCGATACCAAAGGGGATGATGGACGGAGCGTTAGAGCAAATCAAACACTCACCCCCAGTCAACTGATCTGGGTTTAATCCATCATCATTCTTTAGCTCACTCCACCACCCCAGTTCAGACATGGCCATATGCAAATCAGTCTGACCCTGTGCCTCATGGGAACAGTCCAGCCCGAACTGCCAAGCCATGTCTTCCCTGGACCGGAAACAAGCATCCTGGGACCGGTTTCGGGCTCATAACCCTCATCAGCCAGGCTATCTTGAATCCAGTGGCAAAGTGAGCAAGGGACCCACATCTGGGCATACCCTGCCAACTTAGGGCGAACAAAGCGATACCAAAGGGGATGATGGACGGAGCGTTAGAGCAAATCAAACACTCACCCCCAGTCAACTGATCTGGGTTTAATTCATCATCATTCTTTAGCTCACTCCACCACCCCAGTTCAGACATGGCCATATGCAAATCAGTCTGACCCTGTGCCTCATGGGAACAGTCCAGCCCGAACTGCCAAGCCATGTCTTCCCTGGACCGGAAACAAGCATCCTGGGACCGGTTTCGGGTTCATAACCCTCATCAGCCAGGCTATCTTGAATCCAGTGGCAAAGTGAGAAAGGGACCCACGTCTGGGCATACCCTGCCAACTTAGGGCGAACAAAGCGATACCAAAGGGGATGATGGATGGAGCGTTAGAGCAAATCAAACACTCACCCCCAGTCAACTGATCTGGGTTTAATCCATCATCATTCTTTAGCTCACTCCACCACCCCAGTTCAGACATGGCCATATGCAAATCAGTCTGACCCTGTGCCTCATGGGAACAGTCCAGCCCGAACTGCCAAGCCATGTCTTCCCTGGACCCGAAACAAGCATCCTGGGACCGGTTTCGGGTTCATAACCCTCATCAGCCAGGCTATCTTGAATCCAGTGGCAAAGTGAGCAAGGGACCCACGCCTGGGCATACCCTGCCAACTTAGGGCGAACAAAGCGATACCAAAGGGGATGATGGACGGAGCTTTAGAGCAACTCAAACACTCACCCCCAGTCAACTGATCTGGGTTTAATCCATCATCATTCTTTAGCTCACTTCACTCCCCCAGTTCAGACATGGCCATATGCAAATCAGTCTGACCCTGTGCCTCATGGGAACAGTCCAGCCCGAACTGCCAAGCCATGTCTTCCCTGGACCGGAAACAAGCATCCTGGGACCGGTTTCGGGTTCATAACCCTCATCAGCCAGGCTATCTTGAATCCAGTGGCAAAGTGAGCAAGGGACCCACGTCTGGGCATACCCTGCCAACTTAGGGCGAACAAAGCGATACCAAAGGGGATGATGGACGGAGTGTTAGAGCAAATCAAACACTCACCCCCAGTCAACTGATCTGGGTTTAATCCATCATCATTCTTTAGCTCACTCCACCACCCCAATTCAGACATGGCCATATGCAAATCAGTCTGACCCTGTGCCTCATGGGAACAGTCCAGCCCGAACTGCCAAGCCATGTCTTCCCTGGACCGGAAAGAAGCATCCTGGGACCGGTTTCGGGTTCATAACCCTCATCAGCCAGGCTATCTTGAATCCAGTGGCAAAGTGAGCAAGGGACCCACGTCTGGGCATACCCTGCCAACTTAGGGCAAATAAAGCGATACCAAAGGGGATGATGGACGGAGCGTTAGAGCATATCAAACACTCACCCCCAGTCAACTGATCTGGGTTTAATCCATCATCATTCTTTAGCTCACTCCACCACCCCAGTTCAGACATGGCCATATGCAAATCAGTCTGACCCTGTGCCTCATGGGAACAGTCCAGCCCGAACTGCCAAGCCATGTCTTCCCTGGACCGGAAACAAGCATCCTGGGACCGGTTTCAGGTTCATAACCCTCAACAGCCAGGCTATCTTGAATCCAGTGGCAAAGTGAGCAAGTGTCCCACGTCTGGGCATACCCTGCCAACTTAGGGCGAACAAAGCGATACCAAAGGGGATGATGGACAGAACGTTAGAGCAAATCAAACACTCACCCCTAGTCAACTGATCTGGGTTTAATCCATCATCATTCTTTAGCTCACTCCACCACCCTAGTTCAGACATGGCCATATGCAAATCAGTCTGACCCTGTGCCTCATGGGAACAGTCCAGCCCGAACTGCGCATCCATGTCTTCCCTGGACCGGAAACAAGTATTCTGGGACCGGTTTCGGGTTCATAACCCTCATCAGCCAGGCTATCTTGAATCCAGTGGCAAAGTGAGCAAGGGACCCACGTCTGGGCATACCCTGCCAACTTAGGGCGAACAAAGCGATACCAAAGGCTCTGGCATCTGGGGATTCCAGAATTGTAACCCAGTCCAGATGGAGGAAAAATGATTTTGTAGAAAGGCCCTGTCGGCTCCCATCTCGACTTCTACTTATATTTGTCATAGAGAAATAGACATCCCATATATTGAGTATCACATAAAGACTCGACCGCCGTTACTATGGCTTGCTATTTGGACAATTGAGAAAGCTTGTCTAATCAGGCATATCATTAATAATTGCCTTAAATGTGAGAAGGGCCTCGAGATTCCCTGGCTTTCCAGTGTAAGATCTACATTTTGTTCAGTTAATCATGAATGGATTTTTACCGATCCACTCAATAACGTAGACATTAATAAAAAACAGTTTCGCCAGTTATTATACGATCAGGTAGCCTCTAATAGGCTATACAAGGAATCTGTGAATAAGAGTGTGGCAATGTATACGTTGGTTAGCCCTCCAGTTAACATGGCAATGTAACAGACTAGAGTTAAAGGGTGGTGGGAACAAAGTCTTTTTTTTCGATATAGGGCATGCACAGTGAAATATCTGTTATGGTTCCCGTTGGGTTTAAACGTTAACCTGGATTCTCTACCATGTCCTTATGATGGCAATTCCAGACAATCTATGTCACATTTTATGTTCTTCTGTGGGTTTTATCTTATTTATTCTAAACATTTTCTGGTTCATTTTTAAAGAAAAGAGGAGTCAGACACCTAAAAGATGCATTAGAATTGCTCTTTAACCTGGTAGATCAAGACAAAACCATTTTTCTGGGTGCCTTTCTAAAAGCAGCTGTAAAAGCATATTGCTCAATAACTGCGGTCTAGGTCTGATGTTTGATTATGCACTTTATGCATTTTTGACTGGGGGATTTAAAATTATTATATGTCATGTTATTGTATGTTTTATGATTACCTTTTAAAGTAATGGATTGTATGATTTTGATTGTACTTTTATGGATACAACATGTATTCGAATAAAATAATTGAATTGGCAAAAAAAAGAATTGAACACGCTAAACACTCTTTTTTACCCCCCTTTTCTAGCCCCTGCTTGACAGATCACCCCAAAACTTCCCATGCACAACTAGATTCAGGAGGACACTGTTTTTTTGGAAATGTCATGAAGATTTGTAAAACGGCACCAAAGTTATAACCAAGTCAAAAAACGCTTTTCCTATGGAAACTAGGTCCAAACTATAGCTACCTACTGGTGACTGCCAGTAGGTAATTTATCTATCTATCTATCTATCTATCTATCTATCTATCTATCTATCTATCTATCTATCTATCTATCTATCTATCTAGTCACTGAAAAAACCAAAGGTTACAGTTATGCTCAAGTTTGACTCGTACACAACCAGCGGAATTCAGCAGTTATAGTTAGCTGAGCTAACTATAACTCGTGCCCCCACAATGCTCTGCTTATGACCTCACATATTACATCACTCATGACCTGGTCAGTGGCATCACTGATGACATCACTGAGGGCATCTCAAATGACATCACTGATGGCATCATCCAGTGACTGTGAGTGTTTTTAGAAAGTTTGAATGTTAAATTATATACCAAGGTGAATTGGTGAATCATTGGGTATATGAGTGCCTGATTGGATGATTCAGTGGGTGCGTGACTAACTGTAAGTGTGTGATTTGGTGTCTCAGTGAAAGTATGGGTGAGTGACTGGTTGTGTGAATTCCATTTCTATACAGGCACCTCACTCCGCCTTCCTTGTACCTGTTCTCCAATAACTTGTTCTACATTTGTAGGTACTATCACCTCCTTCACTATAGGAGTGCCATTCTTCCTCTATAATCAGTAGCATGAACTAATATATTATCCTGGAGATAGTTTTCTTCATTAAAGAAAGGCTCTGTACTAGAAGTATGTATGCATTTTCCATTAAAAAATATACAAAAGTTACTTCTATTCACTACTCTTTTTTCTGATTTTGTCTCCTCATGCTCAACACCATATTGTCAAGAGTCTTCATTCTATTTATAATCAAAATGAAAAGCTTCTTCAAAGTAAAGGCCTTATCATCTACTCTCTCAACTCATCCCTTCTGTTTCAGTGCCTCTCTCCTTCTTGTATACTTTTTCATAGTTCTCAATAGATTTATAACTACTCTGCTACAAAACATCATGGCTCTGATTTCTTTAAACTGCTTCTGTCTCCTGGTTAAGGCGTGTCCATCTTTGTTACATTCTTTCCTGTTCTTGTTATATAGATTTTGTCCACTGTAATTCTTTCTCATAGTTTGAATTTTATTTTCATTATTTTGTAATCTTTGGAAAGGTCCACATATATTTTTAAGAAAATACTTTGTCCTCTTAACGTTGTTACCTTTCTTTGTTTCTTTCACCACTTTTTCTTCATTTTGCCCCTTTTGTGTCTCAGTTCTGCGTAGATACTGTACTTGCTTCTGTTCCTTTTTCCTTCGAGCTTTAGTATGCATTCTGTTTGTACTTATGCAGATATTGTTCTGTAAAAAAATAAGTATATTTGAATTTTTATTCTAGCCAATGCACTAACTACTTTACTACTGACTTACACATAATATATGTTATGTTGCAGTTTTAAATCTACAGACCAACCTAGCTACATAACTACAAGCACTTACTTCAATGTACCAAACCCAAACCAAAACACAAAACTTAATTTATTAGTTACCTTTTATTATTATAGCACCCTCTCCTACAACACAGCTTCCCGATATCTCAGTTCTCACTTGTACACAGTAAAAGACCACTTTATCGCTTTTGTAGTAAATTAATAAAAAACATCAACGAAAGTGTAAATACAGTGTCTCAATACTGTAAATCCCAAAACACAACATAAGAGCTATTTGTGTGCCTCTCTACCACTGTGTCAATGGTAGATATAGTGTTTCAGTACTTCTCTACTTAGATGTGGAAGAATTAAATTGTGAGAAACACTGCATATAAAAATCTGCACATTAATCTGTATCACAGCATATAGCTCTCTAATTCTTCTGAGTGCATGTAAACAGTGTGTGACAGGCTACATATATAATTCACCAGATGGTTCTAAAAGAGTGCATATTTCTCACTAAAACTTGTAAATACATGTTGTAGTAACGAAGGTCCACGCAGGTAGGTTAACTTAAAGGTGATTTATTCAAGCAGGTAACAAGTAGTATAACAAGTAGTAAAGTTCAGAAGGAGAGCCCCACCAGGAGCAGCCTGTCAGCTGCTCAGCCCATGACCAATTGTCACTTCACTTCTCTGAGTCCCAACATTCCGAGGCTAGAAAAGACTCCAACATTCTATAGGGCATAGAGCACAGGCACTGGCTGAGCAGGTGATGGAGAATACATTACAATACATATGCAGGATACTACATATCCCCTTTCCTCCAACAGAAGAACAAATGCAATAAATGAATAAAATAACAAGTGTGAACAAGGGAGAGATACAAAGGAAGGAACAACGAAGTGATAGAGAGAACGTCCAGGAAAAGAGGAAACAAAGCAGAGCGAGGAAATAGAAGTGAGAAGACAAAGAGGAGAAGTTAAATTGAAAGTGAGCAAAAGGACAACCCAACCTCTACAACAATGAAATAGAAAGAAGAGGACAGTGAGGCGCAAGAGAGAAAATACGAAATAGAGAGACAGACGTACCAACGACAACCCCCACGCACACCCACTGGCCAGGCAGGCAAGCAAGGAAAGCAGGACAAGGCACGACGGGAACAGAACAGAAGACATACCCAAGCAACGGGAGAAGAGAAGGAAGGAATACCTCCTGAACAAGGAAGGACAAGAAGAACATTGCAGAAAGGGAAAGACTAAAGACCAAAGAAGAAATAACAGCGAAATGTGTATGGTGCAGATTCCAAAGATGAAGAGGAAAAGAACATCAATAGGAAATCTGAACCAGGAAATAGAGAGAAAGCAAAGAGACACAAACAATATCTATATGCTTCTCCCCATATCCAAAAGGACAATTCAAATAAGATAAAAGTGTAGCATTGCGTATAAACCAACAATGTGAAATCATAGAAAATTACAATGAAAGTAAATAGCAGTCGATGGGACAAATGCCCATGACCGTCCTCAACCCCAATGTTAAAGAGTGAGGAGCACTGTGAATGGGACAAAAGCCCATGACAAAGTAGGCCGTGTAAAGTAAACCCCCATGTAGAGGAAAACAGTACTGCCCTGTAAAGATGGGACTATAACCCATAAGACGTCCTGTGTGAGGGTGACAATGTAAATGTGAATGGGACTGTGACCCATAGGACGGTGCCCTGTGTGAGGGTACCTGTGTAAGAGTAAATGGGAATGTAACCCATGCTACGGTGCCCTGTGTAAGGGTAAAAACCGTATGTGACCCATTTAGGCAAATGTATGTGGGCAAAATGGGGCTAGACCCAATGCCATCCCTGTGTAGGGGAAAATATTGTGAAATACGTAAACATGTAAATAGAACCATGAACCCAAAGGAGGTAAGTACCCAGAGTCCATACCAGCAAGATGTAGCCCATGTAGGCAATAGTGTAGTAAGCAAAGTGGGAGTAGTACCCTTTGCCACCCCTGTGTATAAATGAGGTGTGAACACAGCAAATAATACAATAGGCTTGATAACTGCATCACATTAACGTTTGCTGACGGTCTAAGATAAAGGTGTGCGTGTCACTGTAGTCTTGTGACTAGCACCCATTCAGATCCCTAATGTAAGGGAGAGTAAAAATGTAATGAAAAATATACCCAGAGAAACCATGAATGCATATGGCATGTCAGGATGTGACAGAATGTAAAATGAATCACACCCGACATTCCCATGTAGTATATACATTGTGCAAAAAGTTCCTTAATTTAGTGCCAATGGCGAAATAACTGCCAGGCGTACACACAGCTTAAGAAGTGGCAACTTCTAAACTACATGGCATTGGTCAAGCAAAGGCTAGTAAGCACATTATTATTGTGGCAAAGGAAATTAGAATTAAAGAAAACGTGCATTATGTCACAGCCAGAAGACGGTGATTAACAAAACCTTTTGTTACACAGGAATGATAAAATTTAATACACTTGTATTACGTGGCATCCCCGGTTTGTTTCCAATGTCCGAGGTTGGTTTGCAGAGAAAGTTCCAAATGAAACAGGATTACAATGGGAGAGCGTAGCCCCGGAGGTTTATAGCAGAAGTCAGGAAGTAAAAGCATGGCTGCACGTACAATGCGCAGAGCCGGGTGGCTCACGGCGCGTTCGGGTGCCAAAAGGTGTCCCTCGGAGACTAGAGGCATGACGTCACAAAGGGCTCTAGTCGACATGAAAATCCGTGCGCTCCACTGAGAGAGAAGAGGAGCACGCCCAGCAGGCACTCTGTCAAGCAACAGAAATAACGGTAATAACGGTTGCAGCAACAGCCATTCGTTTAACTTTGTGAGGAGAAAACACGATGAAAGGGTTCTGACCACGAACGATGTTTAGAGGGAAAAGATCAAGTAGCTTAGGAGACTGACCAGCAAAGTCCCTCACCTGTCAAAGTAACTTCAGCGTAGGAAAAGATTAAACACCAGAACTTTCTAGAAGGGAGGAGGGAAATAAGTCACAGAATTTCCTTCAGAGAAAAAGCAGCTCCGTGGCAAAATCTCGAACGTGCACAATAATGAGAGAATGTGTCACATGTTGGATACTAGAACAAGGCAACCACGGACTGGTGTAACATACCTCCAAAATGTAGAAACAATATACCAGCAATGTGTCGCTTGGCAAGAGATGGTTGTAGAAATCCTATGGTAATGGAACTTTTCTTTACAAATTACTCCCATTCTTTTTGACAGCAATATGTAGCCAAGTACCAAAATACAAAATGTGCTGGGGATCACACAATGTAGCTGATGCAAAGTCCCAGAATCAGTCACACAGTTCCTTGACAGACACTAGAAATTACCATAATGCTCAATTTTGATTGGAGATAAACCTTCCACGACCATAACTCCTTATCTCTGTTTTGAGATGATGGTGAAAGCGTACAACAGACTGTAGTGGCAAATCCAAAGTCCAATTTATGTCTAGTATATGAGCACAGCACGCCAGGGCTAGGGCTGTCCGATGGTGAGGACACTGGTGGGGCTTAACGGCGTAGTGCTTCATCTTACTTGTGTTGTTGTCTTCTTTTCTTTTCTGTGAAAGGCTTGTTTCTTCCTTGTTGTCGTCTTAGTGGTTCTTTGTGGAACACACATGTTTCTTCTTCATGTTTCTGTGGATACCTCCTCGTGTACTACTTGTGGTTGTCGCAAGTGTAGTTTCTGTAGATTGCGCCATCTCCAGCTCCACCTGTGTTCGCCAGGTACCTTAGATCCGCTTGTTCCACGTAGGTACGTCACCAACTCGTCGCCATCAAATGTAGTAACGAAGGTCCACGCAGGTAGGTTAACTTAAAGGTGATTTATTCAAGCAGGTAACAAGTAGTATAACAAGTAGTAAAGTTCAGAAGGAGAGCCCCACCAGGAGCAGCCTGTCAGCTGCTCAGCCCATGACCAATTGTCACTTCACTTCTCTGAGTCCCAACATTCCGAGGCTAGAAAAGACTCCAACATTCTATAGGGCATAGAGCACAGGCACTGGCTGAGCAGGTGATGGAGAATACATTACAATACATATGCAGGATACTATACATGTGTTTGTGGTTGAGTACAACAATACTCCCTGGATGATTGGATGAGTACATAGATAGTGGCTACGTGATTCCCTTCAGAATATAGGTAGTGCCTGCATGATTCCTTGAGTATGTAGGAACTACATCGGTGTTTCCAAATCTGCATAGTTAGTGCCTGTATATTTGCAGGACTATATTGCTACTATCTGGGTGATCGGATGAATGCATGGGTGTTGCCTGCGTAGTTCAATGAGTACATAATTAGTACCTGCGTGATCGAAGAGTGCATGTGTAGTGCCTGGGTGATTGAATAAGTCTAGATATCACACTTGAGATATAATTGCATACATGGCTCTCTAAGAGCATACATTGCTCTGTTAGTCAGCGTGCACATGCATCAGTACGTTTCTAAAACTAAAAACAACAATTCTCACTTTTTCAAAGCACAAAACCTTTTCTTAATGGCATACCTACATCATTTTGCAACTATTTCTTGTGTCTTTAAAACATATATTCAGCATTTCCCAAAGAAAAGTTACACGCCAAGTAAAGCTAGCACAAGAACTCTCAAAAGACATTCTGCACTATTAACCCTCCTCAATTTTAAACATTGCATGTTTAAAGAAATACACCACCCTTACAATATAATACAAGACATTTTCAACAGCCATAAAGAACATAGATCACCATGAAAACATATAGGTAATTTCATAATAGATATACACCTTCAGGCCATCTTTCCAAAAAGATACAGTTCTCTGCATCTTTAAGTAAACTCAAGAGTCTCATCGTACATATAACTATCTGCAACCACAAAAACTATATCTCACCATCTAAGTATACGCAAACCAGTCCTATAAGTTAAAAACTACTTTGACAAACACTTCCTAATACATACCTAACAATTATAACTACTTTATAATTCATATACAGACACAGCACATTTTCTCATCTTTTCTTTCTGACTACCCTACTCCTGTTCAACAATGTGACTAAAACTACCACAACTCCCAGAATGTAAATACATTTTATTCACTTTATTGCTGACAGCATCCAATGAAATATATATATATATATATATATATATATATATATATATATATATATATATATATATAGATATATATATATTTAAAACACCTTCCTTTTAACAGCTTTTTATTTGGGAAACTACTTCATTCAGCTCCAGCCTATTCCTGACCGCTATTGCTCCTTCACTTCAAAATGCTTTGTTGCCACAGCTATGTCTATTGGGCTAAAGAGGCTGCAAAAAGAAAGGTATTGTCAGGGACTTGGGTTTGCCAAATGTGGAGATTACTTGGTTTGGACAGAGAGAGTTAAAATTTCATCAGTTGCTGGCTTTGGTTAAAACTATTGTGGATTGCCAAGCTCCTCACCTCATGACTGTGCCCTGTGGTGGCAATGACCTAGGCACATAGACTGGGGTAGGGCTGAAAATCCTAATGAAAGATAGCTTTGCAGAACTGATGTTGCTTTTTCCTCACACTGTCTTGGTGTACTCTAATATATGCCAAAGACAGAAATGGAAGTGGTCAAATCAATTCTGTCCACAGATTGACAAAGCCAGGAAACATGTTAATAAAAATGTTTCTGCAATCCTCAGAGACCATGGCATGGGCTGTATCTATAAGAACAATCTGCGTTTTGACATGCATGTAACTTATAGAATTGATGGAGTGCACTTTACAGACGAAGACAACAGGGTGTTTCTAAGTAGCCTGAAACTCTGCATCCATTCTTATATGTAGCTGTCATATAAACACAATCAACACAAAGGCTCTTGTTGGAGCCACTTTAGTACCCGAAATATTGTTAATTTTCTTTATAAAGATCCTTTTTTTTAGTTGTTGAGAAGTTTTGCGTCGATGTCACGATGGTCGCGAATACGTCGTGAAATCGCAGAACAAAAGCAGACATTCAACCGCCAACAGCACATCCGAAAATATTAACTAAAAAAACCCATTGTAAACATTGCGCTACCCATATTACTATATACATGGTTCTTTAAAAACATGTTTAAACTCATGTTTTTGTACCAAGTTTCTTTAAAATCCATCTTTAAGACCTATTTTCCGTTTTCGCGGTTATTCAAGAAGTCATGACGACGCCGTTAACCGCGACGATTGCGCCTTTTCCATAAAGTGAAAACCACATATATGCACACACATTACAGAATTTTACACACTAGGGGTTTAATACTGTACACTTCAAACTTATGATTCTCTAGCGGATTTCTAGAACAACCACCCTGTAAAACCTATATCCGTTTTCGTGGTGAGGCCGAAGATCGAGATGATGTTGGTAATCGCGATCCACGCGGATATGGCACAAAAGCGGAATGCAAAAGCAGGAATTCAATAGCCACCACCACATTAAAAAATGATAACTATATAATTAATTCTAACCATCACACTAGATAAATCACTATCTAAATAACTCTATAAAAACCATTATCAGAATCTCAATATAATACAATGTGTATTAATGATTCACTAATATATTTTTTTATATTTCCACCAAATATTCGGAGTGTTGCCGCAATACTCACGATGTCCCCGTGATTGTACATGGGAGCCCTCACTATTGGTCGCAGCGTCGTAGCAAAGATCACGTGCGATGAAAAAAATAAATTTTGGACACATAACTTGTGTCACTAACACACCCATTTCTCAAATATGGGGTCAGAGTATCGCCACCCTGACCCCTTATGTTAGCATTCACAAAAATGTTCAGCCCAGGGAACCGTTCCCGAAAGATAAAATGGCGGCCGCAACTTTCTGTTCAGGTTGCATCCGGCAAATCACAGCTTTGCCGATGGCACGCGCATCCGTGACTTATCGCAAAACCACCCCGAAATATCTCCGGCCAGAGATATATCTATAATTTTCGACTTAAATTTCTCAAAACTACTGGATGGATTTGCAACAAATAACAAAAGGCATAATCTGTGTAACATAATCTACCTTTCTGCCAAACTTGCTGTAATTGCATCCAGCGGTTCGGGCTGTAGGTATGACAACGTGTTCCTATGGGAATTAACATAACAAAGGCACCCTTTTTTTGTGTCCCTATTTCTCGGTCCCCACTGCACGGATCACCCTCAAACTTTTCCCCCTCGGAAGAGCCACACACAGGTAGGTAGAGCTTATTATCTTTAATGGAGGCTGCATCATAGATATGGAGATTCCTCACAGCACATCAAGTAAAGCCAACGCGTTTCGGGCCACCGCCCTTTGTCATAGGCTAAAATCCATCAAAAAGTGCAAAGCGTGTTCTGCATTTAAATTCATTACTGATACCCGCCCTTGTGGGCGTGGCCGCTCGCACAGCCTCCTGGTATCTGAAGTCCCTATTCCTCCCGTGAGTCGTTGAGCACCTAATAATTTCGGATAAATAACACCCTTGTGGGTAGCTGTGACTGTCCCATTAAAACTGTGCTGACATCTTGTAGTCTCCTTTAAAAGCACCTGTCCTGCACTCAGTGACCGCCGGTTGGCGTCACCACTCACAGCGGGGCTTCCTCCATGGCCGGGCCAGCCGTAAACAATCAATCCACAAAACAGGGTTGCCCCCTCGGAAGAGCCACACACAGGTATGTAGAGCTTATTATCTTTAATGGAGGCTGCATCATAGATATGGAGATTCCTCACAGCACATCAAGTAAAGCCAACCCGTTTTGGGCCACCGCCCTTTGTCATGGGCTAAAATCCATCAAAAAGTTCAAAGTGTATTCTGCATTTAAATTCATTACTGATACCCGCCCTTGTGGGCATGGCCGCTCTCACGGCCTCCTGGTAACTGAAGTCTGTATTCCTCCCGTAAGTCGTTGTGCACTTAATATTTTCGGATAAATAACACCCTTGTGGGTAGCTGTGACTGTCCCATTAAAACTGTGCTGACATCTTGTAGTCTTCTTTAACAGCACCTATCCTGCACTCAGTGACCGCCGGTTGGCATCACCAAAGGTCTGCACTAACAGCGGGGCTTCCTCCATGGCCGGGCCAGCCGTAAACAATCAATCCGCAAAACAGGGTTACCCCCTTGGAAGAGCCACACACAGGTAGGTAGAGCTTATTATCTTTAATGGAGGCTGCATCATTGATATGGAAATTCCACACAGCACATCATGTAAAGCCAAAGCGTTTCGGGCCACCGCACTTTGTCATAGGCTAAAATCCATCAAAAAGTGCTAAGCGTGTTCTGCATTTAAATCCATTACTGATACCCGCCCTTGTGGGCGTGGCCGCTCGCACGGCCTCCTGGTATCTGAAGTCCGTATTCCTCCCGTGAGTCGTTGTGCACTTCATAATTTCGGATAAATAACACCCTTGTGGGTAGCTGTGACTGTCCCATTAAAACTGTGCTGACATCTTGTAGTCTCCTTTAAAAGCACCTGTCCTGCACTCAGTGACCGCCGGTTGGCGTCACCACAGGTCTGCACTCACAGCGGGGATTCCTCCATGGCCGGGCCAGCTGTAAACAATCAATCCACAAAACAGGGTTGCCCCCTCGGAAGAGCCACACACAGGTAGGTAGAGCTTATTATCTTTAATGGAGGCTGCATCATAGATATGGAGATTCCTCACAGCACATCAAGTAAAGCCAACGCGTTTCGGGCCACAGCCCTTTGTCATAGGCTAAAATCCATCAAAAAGTGCAAAGCGTGTTCTGCATTTAAATTCATTACTGATACCCGCCCTTGTGGGCGTGGACGCTCGCACGGCCTCCTGGTATCTGAAGTCCGTGCACAGCCTCCTGGTATCTGAAGTCCGTATTCCTCCCGTGAGTCGTTGTGCACTTAATAATTTCGGATAAATAACACCCTTGTAGGTAGCTGTGACTGTCCCATTAAAACTGTGCTGACATCTTGCTGTCTCCTTTAAAAGCACTTGTCCTGCACTCAGTGACTGCCGGTTGGCATCACCACAGGTCTGCACTCACAGCAGGGGTTCCTCCACGGCCGGACCAGCCGTAAACAAGCAATCCACAAAACAGGGTTGCCCCCTCGGAAGAGCCACACACAGGTAGGTAGAGCTGATTATCTTTAATGGAGGTTGCATCATTGATATGGAGATTCCTCACAGCACATCAAGTAAAGCCAACGCGTTTCGGGCCATCGCCCTTTGTCATAGGCTAAAATCCATCAAAAAGTGCTAAGCGTGTTCTGCATTTGAATTCATTACTGATACCCGCCCTTTTGGGCACCCGCTCGCACGGCCTCCTGGTATCTGAAGTCCGTATTCCTCCCGTGAGTCGTTGTGCACTTAATAATTTCGGATAAATAACACCCTTGTGGGTAGCTGTGACTGTCCCATTAAAACTGTGCTGACATCTTGTAGTCTCCTTTATAGCACCTGTCCTGCACTCATTGACCGCCGGTTGGCGTCACCAGAGGTCTGCACTCACAGCGGGGCTTCCTCCACGGCCGGGCCAGCCGTAAACAATCAATCCACAAAACAGGGTTGCCCCCTTGGAAGAGCCACACACAGGTAGGTAGAGCTTATTATCTTTAATGGAGGCTGCATCATAGATATGGAGATTCCTCACAGCACATCAAGTAAAGCCAATGCGTTTCGGGCCACCGCCCTTTGTTATAGGCTAAAATCCATCAAAAAGTGCAAAGCGTGTTCTGCGTTTAAATTCATTACTGATACCCGCCCTTGTGGGCGTGGCCGCTCGCACGGCCTCCTGGTATCTGAAGTCCGTATTCCTCCCGTGATTCATTGTGCACTTAATAATTTCGGATAAATAACACCCTTGTGGGTAGCTGTGTCTGTCCCATTAAAACTGTGCTGACATCTTGTAGTCTCCTTTAAAAGCACCTGTCCTGCACTCAGTGACCGCCGGTTGGCGTCACCACAGGTCTGCACTCACAGCGGGGCTTCCTCCACGGCCGGGCCAGCCGTAAACAATCAATCCACAAAACAGGGTTGCCCCCTCGGAAGAGCCACACACACGTAGGTAGAGCTTATTATCTTTAATGGAGGCTGCATCATAGATATGGAGATTCCTCACAGCACATCAAGTAAAGCCAACGCGTTGCGGGCCACCGCCCTTTGTCATAGGCTAAAATCCATCAAACAGTGCAAAGCGTGTTCTGCATTTAAATTCATTACTGATACCCGCCCTTGTAGGCGTGGCCGCTTGCACGGCCTCCATCCATCCATCCATAAACATTTATAGAGCGTTCGGCTACCACCAACGGCGGTGTCCCGGCGCTAAAGTAGCAGCATAGTCAGACAGGGGAAAGGGACGAGCTAGGGCAAATCAAACAGCCATCTTTTCAGTGCCTTCCTGAAAGTGGATTCCGATTCTGCTTTCCGCAGGTGATCAGGCATAGAATTACAAAGAGCGGCCGTTCTTACTGCGAGGGCTCGCCCACCAATCCTGGCTTTGGCCAGCCTCCTGGTATCTGAAGTCCGTATTCCTCCCGTGAGTCGTTTTGCACTTAATAATTTCGGATAAATAACACCCTTGTGGGTAGCTGTGACTGTCCCATTAAAACTGTGCTGACATCTTGTAGTCTCCTTTAAAAGCACCTGTCCTGCACTCAGTGACCACCGGTTGGCATCACCACAGGTCTGCACTCACAGCGGGTCTTCCTCCACGGCCAGGCCAGCCGTAAACAATCAATCCAAATAACAGAGTTGCCCCCTCGGAAGAGCCACACACAGGTAGGTAGAGCTTATTATCTTTAATGGAGGCTGCATCATTGATATGGAGATTCCTCACAGCACATCAATTAAAGCCAACGCGTTTCGGGCCACCGCTGTTTGTCATAGGCTAAAATCCATCAAAAAGTGCTAAGCGTGTTCTGCATTTAAATTCATTACTGATACCCGCCCTTGTGGGCGTGGCCGCTCACACGGCCTCCTGGTATCTGAAGTCCGTATTCCTCCCGTGAGTCATTGTGCACTTAATAATTTCGGATAAATAAGACCCTTGTGGGTAGCTATGTCTGTCCCATTAAAACTGTGCTGACATCTTGTAGTCTCCTTTAAAAGCACCTGTCCTGCACTCAGTGACCGCCGGTTGGCGTCACCACAGGTCTGCACTCACAGCGGGGCTTCCTCCACGGCCGGGCCAGCCGTAAACAATCAATCCACAAAACAGGGTTGCCCCCTCGGAAGAGCCACACACACGTAGGTAGAGCTTATTATCTTTAATGGAGGCTGCATCATAGATATGGAGATTCCTCACAGCACATCAAGAAAAGCCAACGCGTTGCAGGCCACCGCCCTTTGTCATAGGCTAAAATCCATCAAAATGTGCAAAGCGTGTTCTGCATTTAAATTCATTACTGATACCCGCCCTTGTAGGCGTGGCCGCTTGCACGGCCTCCATCCATCCATCCATAAACATTTATAGAGCGTTCGGCTACCACCAACGGCGGTGTCCCGGCGCTAAAGTAGCAGCGTAGTCAGACAGGGGAAAAGGACGAGCTAGGGCAAATCAAACAGCCATGTTTTCAGTGCCTTCCTGAAAGTGGATTCCGATTCTGCTTTGCGCAGGTGATCAGGCATAGAATTACAAAGAGTGGCCGTTCTTACTGCGAGGGCTCGCCCACCAATCCTGGCTTTGGCCAGCCTCCTGGTATCTGAAGTCCGTATTCCTCCTGTGAGTCGTTTTGCACTTAATAATTTCGGATAAATAACACCCTTTTGGGTAGCTGTGACTGTCCCATTAAAACTGTGCTGACATCTTGTAGTCTCCTTTAAAAGCACCTGTCCTGCACTCAGTGACCGCCGGTTGGCGTCACCACAGGTCTGCACTCACAGCGGGGCTTCCTCCACGGCCGGGCCAGCCGTAAACAATCAATCCAAAAAACAGAGTTGCCCCCTCGGAAGAGCCACACACAGGTAGGTAGAGCTTATTATCTTTAATGGAGGCTGCATCATTGATATGGAGATTCCTCACAGCACATCAATTAAAGCCAACACGTTTCGGGCCACCGCTGTTTGTCATAGGCTAAAATCCATCAAAAAGTGCTAAGCGTGTTCTGCATTTAAATTCATTACTGATACCCGCCCTTGTGGGCGTGGCCGCTCACACGGCCTCCTGGTATCTGAAGTCCGTATTCCTCCCGTGAGTCGTTGTGCACTTAATAATTTCGGATAAATAACACCCTTGTGGGTAGCTGTGACTGTCCCATTAAAACTGTGCTGACATCTTGTAGTCTCCTTTAAAAGCACCTGTCCTGCACTCAGTGACCACCGGTTGGCGTCACCACAGGTCTGCACTCACAGCGGGGCTTCCTCCACGGTCGGCCCAGCCATAAACAATCAATCCAAAAAACAGAGTTGCCCCCTCGGAAGAGCCACACACAGGTAGGTAGAGCTTATTATCTTTAATGGAGGCTGCATCATTGATATGGAGATTCCTCACAGCACATCAAGTAAAGCCAACGCGTTTCGGGCCACCGCTGTTTGTCATAGGCTAAAATCCATCAAAAAGTGCTAAGCCTGTTCTGCATTTAAATTCATTACTGATACCCGCCCTTGTGGGCGTGGCCGCTCGCACAGCCTCCTGGTATCTGAAGTCCATATTCCTCCCGTGAGTCGTTGTGCACTTAATAATTTCGGATAAATTACACCCTTGTGGGTAGCTGTGACTGTCCCATTAAAACTGTGCTGACATCTTGTAGTCTCCTTTAAAAGCACCTGTCCTGCACTCAGTGACCGCCGGTTGGCGTCACCACAGGTCTGCACTCACAGCAGGGCTTCCTCCATGGCCGGGCCAGCCGTAAACAATTAATCCACAAAACAGGGTTTCCCCTCGGAAGAGCCACACACAGGTAGGTAGAGCTTATTATCTTTAATGGAGGCTGCATCATTGATATGGAGATTCCTCACAGCACATCATGTAAAGCCAACGCGTTTCGGGCCACCGCCGTTTGTCATAGGCTAAAATCCATCAAAAAGTGCTAAGCGTGTTCTGCATTTAAATTCATTACTGATACCCGCCCTTGTGGGCATGTCGCTCGCAGGCCCTCCTGGTATCTGAAGTCCGTATTCCTCCCATGAGTCGTTGTGCACTTAATAATTTCGGATAAATAACACCCTTGTTCGTAGCTGTGACTGTCCCATTAAAACTGTGCTGACATCTTGTAGTCTCCTTTAAAAGCACCTGTTCTGCACTCAGTGACCGCCGGTTGGTGTCACCACAGGTCTGCACTCACAGCAGGGCTTCCTCCATGGCCTGGCCAGCCGTAAACAATCAATCCACAAAACAGGGTTGCCCCCTCGGAAGAGCCACACACAGGTAGGTAGAGCTTATTATCTTTAATGGAGGCTGCATCATAGATATGGAGATTCCTCACAGCACATCAAGTAAAGCCAATGCGTTTCCGGTCACAGCCCTTGGTCATAGGCTAAAATCCATCAAAACGTGCAAAGCGTGTTCTGCATTTAAATTCATTACTGATACCCGCCCTTGTGGGCGTGGCCGCTCGCACGGCCTCCTGGTATCTGAAGTCTGTATTCCTCCCGTGAGTCGTTGTGCACTTAATAATTTCGGATAAATAACACCCTTGGGGTAGCTGTGACTGTCCCATTAAAACTGTGCTGACATCTTGCAGTCTCCTTTAAAAGCACCTGTCCTGCACTCAGTGACCGCCGGTTCACATCACCACAGGTCTGCACTCACAGAGGGGCTTCCTCCATGGCCGGGCCAGCCGTAAACAATCAATCCACATAACAGGGTTGCCCGCTCAGAAGAGCCACACACAGGTAGGTAGAGCTTATTATCTTTAATGGAGGCTAGATCATAGATATGGAGATTCCTCACAGCACATCAAGTAAAGCCAATGCGTTTCGGGCCACAGCCCTTTGTCATAGGCTAAAATCCATCAAAAAGTGCAAAGCTTGTTCTGCATTTAAATTCATTACTGATACCCGCCCTTGTGGGCGTGGCCGCTCGCACGGCCTCCTGGTATCTGAAGTTTGTATTCCTCCCGTGAGTCGTTGTGCACTTAATAATTTCGGATAAATAACACCCTTTTGGGTAGCTGTGACTGTCCCATTAAAACTGTGCTGACATCTTGTAGTCTCCTTTATAGCACCTGTCCTGCACTCAGTGACCGCCGGTTGGCGTCACCACAGGTCTGCACTCACAGCAGGGCTTCCTCCATGGCCTGGCCAGCCGTAAACAATCAATCCACAAAACAGGGTTGCCCCCTCGGAAGAGCCACACACAGGTAGGTAGAGCTTATTATCTTTAATGGAGGCTGCATCATAGATATGGAGATTCCTCACAGCACATCAAGTAAAGCCAATGCGTTTCCGGTCACAGCCCTTGGTCATAGGCTAAAATCCATCAAAACGTGCAAAGCGTGTTCTGCATTTAAATTCATTACTGATACCCGCCCTTGTGGGCGTGACCGCCGCACGGCCTCCTGGTATCTGAAGTTTGTATTCCTCCCGTGAGTCGTTGTGCACTTAATAATTTCGGATAAATAACACCCTTTTGGGTAGCTGTGACTGTCCCATTAAAACTGTGCTGACATCTTGTAGTCTCCTTTATAGCACCTGTCCTGCACTCAGTGACCGCCGGTTGGCGTCACCACTCACAGCGGGGCTTCCTCCATGGCCTGGCCAGCCGTAAACAATCAATCCACAAAACAGGGTCCCTCGGAAGAGCCACACACAGGTAGGTAGAGCTTATTATCTTTAATGGAGGCTGCATCATAGATATGGAGATTCCTCACAGCACATCAAGTAAAGCCAACGCGTTTCCGGTCACAGCCCTTTGTCATAGGCTAAAATCCATCAAAACGTGCAAAGCGTGTTCTGCATTTAAATTCATTACTGATACCCGCCCTTGTGGGCGTGGCCGCTCGCACGGCCTCCTGGTATCTGAAGTTTGTATTCCTCCCGTGAGTCGTTGTGCACTTAATAATTTCGGATAAATAACACCCTTTTGGGTAGCTGTGACTGTCCCATTAAAACTGTGCTGACATCTTGTAGTCTCCTTTAAAAGCACCTGTCCTGCACTTAGTGACCGCCGGTTCACATCACCACAGGTCTGCACTCACAGCGGGGCTTCCTCCACGGCCGGGCCAGCCGTAAACAATCAATCCACATAACAGGGTTGCCCGCTCAGAAGAGCCACACACAGGTAGGTAGAGCTTATTATCTGTGTGTGTGTGTGTTGGAAAATGGCCCTCTGAAGGGTCAAACGGATGAAATTAACCTGAACCTTGACAGGCACTGCTTTTAAAAAAAATGTTTTTACTAATTTTGGGGAGGCATCAGGAGAAGCAGGCAGGGAGGGATGGATGCCTACTCCCAAACCCTCTAGGAAAGCTTTCCCAAGGAGACAGCTTCTCCTTTAGTAGTCCATAAGCACCCCAGCTTTTTTAAAATCTGAAAATAACTGAAAATTAGACCCTGCAGGGGCCCAATAATCATCAAAAAATGCAACTCTGCTAAGCTGCTAAACTGCCATTACAGTACATTTGACAGTAAAATCTCTGGGGCATATTACTAAGGTCCGGCGATAATTATCGCTCAGCGCGCTTAGCGCGAGGATAATTATCGCCTGACTAACGCTGAATTTTATCACTGAGATAGCGTGCTATCAGCAACGCTCATCTCAACAGTGATAAAATTGCAAGCGCTAACTGCCAAATGTGCGATTATCGCTGGAAATCCAGCGATAATCACACAACGTTTGGCGATAGCTTGCTGATAGGGCAGGACAGACTCAGCCATGATATCCACCTTCCATTGGATATCATGGCTAAGTCATACTGAGAGCAGGCGTTAGAAAAGTAGCGCTAACCGCGGTTAGCGCTACTTTTCTAATCGCTCTGCATGTTCGCCTGCAGCTTGATAATAGGAGAAATGTCGGTTAGCGACATTTCTCCTGTTATCCTGGGAAGGAACGCCCACTTTGTATCTCATTAGAGATGAAGAGCGAGGCGTGGGGAAAACGGGTGCTAACATGCGTTAATGCATGTTAGCACCCGCCTTGGTAATAGGGCGGTAATATTATCTCCGCTTTTTTGGCTCTTAAAGCCGAAAAGCGGAGATAATGGCCCTTGCTAATATGCCCCTCTATTCCTAGTTTGAATTGAATGCTGCAACTGAGGACACATCTCCCTGATCCTCGTGTTTCCTTCCCTCTGATGCTTCTGCTTGTTTATTCGCTGCTTGGAAGTTCAGGTAGTGAGAGACAACTGTGGGTAATTTATAAGCAAGTACAAAGTCTGCAGGATTCGTCCAAAAGCTCAAAACTCTGCAGGGAACTATTTACCTATTGGCCAGTCTGTATCAACAAGCAGCGGCCAGGAGTATGTGGTACAGGGGAGGGTGCCAAATTATTTGACCTCGCCTCAGAAATAAAGGTCTCCTGGAGAAAGATAATGTGTGTTTTCCATCAGGTTGTACAATGGCCTTCAGTGTATGGAATCGTTGTTCAGTAATATATTATTGTTTTCCACTTTCCACCTTCGCTTTTCAAAGATGATTCACTCTCATAAATGTACATGATTGAACATTGTGTGTTTCTAATTTTCTTTTTAAAAAAAATATGTGCAGTGCAGTAATTCTTTCACAGCATTAACAGCTTTTTAGTTCCATGCTGAAATCCCGCAACCATAAAGCTGTCACTTCTAAATCTATCTGCTGCTTGAGTCATGTTCGCGTAGGCTTCTGAGAAGGGAAGGAGATGCATTCTTTCTGACATGCATTTTATTGTAAATCACAGATTTATTGGGTTCTACAAAGAGTGATATCGACAGCTCCTAATACACAACATAAATATTTATGATGCAAAATAGTAAAGCATACATTTTTGCAAGTTGGAATGTCGATAAATACATGGCCCAAAAGAAAAATAGGCGAAACGGGGACATTGTTTTGGTTCATGGCAGGCAAACTGTACAGCGTGTAACAAAATCAACTGCCCATAAAAAAATATAAAAAATGAATAGTGTTACCACTTTTATTTGTCAAACTAACCTTACACAAAAACACGCTACACACAGACTATTGCCCGCGTACTTACTCACCTCTGAAAGTGTAGATGTTCTCAAAGGTTTCTTTTTGGCCGAGCTTTTGGGGTCCCTAATCCCTAGGGACGCCTGAAACTGCAGATCTGGTACTTGTCAAGGACAACCTTGCAGTGCACTCAGAATGGGAGGGAATGTCCCTTCCTTTGTATCCCTCCTTGAAGAGCCTCCTTGATGTCTTCTGCACTAGCCCTGGCTGGGTTTTTTGGGATGCATAGCTACATTCAGGAGAGTTGCTTACTGCCCCCCCACCTAAATTAAGTCCAGTTGTTTGGGACAGATGGGGCCCCTTTGTTATCATACTTTTTTAATGATTGTAATGTTTGTGAACTTTAAGCTGTAGGCAGGCACCAAGCTCTTCACAGACATTAGAACCAAGGCATGTGGTAAATGCGTTGTAAACATTAATGGGGCGCCTGTCTTTAGGATTACATTGAAATGACCAAAAACATTTACCTTAGTATAAAACTGAAGGCTGCAAGATGGAGACAACCCGTTCTCACACTTTCTTAAAGGGATCAACATAGTTTGACACCACAGCAACCACCCTTAAGAAGTGTTTATGCCTCTGCACATATTAGAGGTGTCATTCCTGACAACTCTCTGAGAAGCAAAACACTCAGCCTAACTGACTGGCTATTGGAACTGTGAGATAAACTGGGCATTGACAATGGATATATGCCCAACTACAAAACCTTGTGAATATAAGCTGGAGCTGTCCACCAGCTAACTGATCATCTTTTGACTTAAACCTGCATGGACCCCATTCATGGTGGTGTATCCAGAGAATGGAACTGCAGCGTGACCTTGCCCTCCTGGCTAAGATGAAACCTAGAGGCCCACCTGAAGTTTTGCTGTACTGCTCTGCTTCTGTGGTCTTGTCTGTATGCAAGCACACACCCATCCCAAGGAGGCTAGAGAAATGAACCAGTGCCTGGAAGCTCTCTCGAACCCTCTTCACGAGACCAGAGATGGGATGCAGAAGAAACAATCTTGAGGACTACTGATGGTGGAGAACTCCTATTTATACTCCTAATCATAGATGGAGAAGGGCTGTTGTGGGATTGGCGTGTATGAAATACCAATACGGACTGTGACTGTGCCTGGTGATCGCACCTCTCACTGCACCAACGGATATAATTTTGGCTTTTTCTCTGACCGACCAAGTACTTGACCCTATCACCTGCTTGAGTAGCCAGTTAGTAGGACCCAGAAACCCGTAACCTCTGTTGCATGCCTTCCATGCTCAGCTTGCCCCTTTCTTTGTTGATGGAAGCATTAATTCTGAGGCATGTCAGTTTATAAGGCCAAAATCACCTCTTCTTTAAGCTACGCGTGCAAGGTGCTGGACATGAGTTATCAGCACTCTTTTGAGGAGGCAGAAGGACAAATTTTTTGTCAGATTTACAATTTGAATAAACTTGCAGCTCCCCATGCTTTGTGCCTGGAGTTCGGCTTATTATCCACTTATGCTTTTACCCTTGCTTCAGTCTTGAGGTGGGGAAATGCACTCCTATGTGGGGAGGTTCTTTATGGGCAGCTTTAAAGGTAGAAATGTATTCCCTGTTGAAAGAGCGGAGTGCATTTTTAGGTCTTTTGAGCGGGTTAAGAACATTTTAGGGATTGATCGGAATGTGGAGTCCACTTTGCCCAAGTCCGCTCTGAAGGACTTATCAAAGGGTTCCATGTTTAAAGTAAATGGGGCTAGAGATACTGCCCTATGTCAACCAAAGCTGCATAATCAGATGGTGCAGGAGAGTAATCTGGGGAACAAACCCCAGCCCAATTTATTATGGAATAGGCCTTATTGGATCAGGAGGCTGATCCTACTGTTGAAACTGGTCATGCTCCCCTTCCGTATGATTACTGGCATTTGGGACAAAATCCAGAAATAGAACAAAAGTTGCAAGCTGTTTTAGACTGGATTAATTCAGGACCTCAACCATGTACTATTTGTTTGTCCTGTGCTACATATTGCTTGTTGCCATTTCTTAAGGCCTGTGTTTATTAAATATAACGTATGTTCTGCATTGGAGGTCCGCAAATTTGTATTGTCCCCTCCGAATGAAATTACTTGCAATAAGATTTATCAATTCTTCAGATCTTTTTTAAACATCTGTTAGAGCCATGGGGCAGAACTATCAAGGATCGGGTGCCATATTGGGTGGTGTGCCAAAGTTAACGCAATGTTTCAACCGAATGATTTCATGTTTGGATGTCTGAGTACAACTGACTTTTATTGCACTTTACTCAGGGTTGTTTCCCCTCATGTATGCTGCTATTTGATAAGGTTGAAATTATAAGCCTGTAGTATATCACTTTGCACAGCGCACATAGCACTTTATCATGGCTCGAAACAAAAGCTATGGATTAAGTTTCATATTCGATATAATCATTTACATTCTTCCCTTGAGGTTTCATACATTTTGTGAGGTTGGGATTATCTGAGAGTATGAAGTGTCCCCTGGGTTGAGTGATCCGAAATGTGATCTTTTTATATTTTTTATTACACTATGTCTGACAATACTTTTATGCGGAAGTACCCACAGAATGGCAATTGTAACACATTTTTTTGGGGATGTTACACAAATTGTTGTTACATATTGGACAGTCAATGGAAGTTTTATATTCTTATTCAACTGCTGATTTTAATATGTATCATGTATCTATGCTGTATTGTTTTATGTTATGTCGACTTCCATAGGAGTTCCATATCATAATAAAGGTTTGTATATATGCATGCGATAGTTGTTTTGCTGAGTTTTATGCTTTTCATTGGAAGAAGAACAAAGAACGCAACTAAAAAAGAAGTATGAACTTCCTTGACTCTTTGGAGTTAAAGACTATTGAACCTTTGTTGCTATTGCTTCTCCATTTTGTTTATGCTTCTGAGTGTGGATTTGGGACAGCTGATCCTGGGAGGTAGGCAATGCCATTACCTAAGTACTAGCGGACTCATTTACAAGAGGCCTGCGCCGCCAGAGCGTCACCTTTTTTGGCACTCCAGGGGCGCAGACTGCAGACCCATATCTATGAGGCCACACAAAGCCACCCTGCGTGGCTTTCCTTAGCCTCGTAGATATGGTGTGAGGCAAGTCACCGAGTTGCCTTACACTGCGTCAGGAGGGCGTTCCATGGGTGTTGCGGTGGGTGTTCCCACACAACACCCATGGGTTTTGACACATTACCAGATTTACAAAATCACTTAAACCTGGGAATGCCTCAAAACTGTGCGCCTCCCGAGGGGAGGGGTAACGAGTTGAAATATGTTTATTTCTCCTCGTTTTTTCCTCCTGCTATCTTTGATGCATTCTGCAGCACACATAGAAAGAGGAAAATGCCTCCATTGAATGTGTTTGTGCAGGAAGGTGTCCCTTCCTGCAAAAAAATAATCATGCAACATCGCAGACACCCTTGCAGGGTGTCTGCATTGGCACTAGGCACCAATTTCTGCACAGGCAGAAAGGACAGTAATGCACCATATTTCATTAATATGGTGCATTCCTACCCTTTCCGTTTGACGCAGGGCAGCTCTTCAAGGAGACTTGCGGTGCTGCCCTACGCCAAAAAGTAGTAAATGAGGCCCTTGACTTCTTGACAGGTACTTGTCAAATAGATGCATTGAAAAGCCTTTAAATGTTCACAGTTATTGAAATGTTTCCCACTGTCAATCTTTTTTTCCCAGACCGGCTCGGGCACTCACATTCATATTGTTCCTTCCAACATCTTTATGATCATCAAAAAATTCATCTTTCCTTGTGCCCTTATTTCTAATCGCATAAGGATGAGGAGCATAAATGTGATCCCATGTTTCTCACCTTACTTTTAACTGTCAAGAAATTTGGACTCTGCCTTGCACCGCTGCAGTATAATCAGGAAAAAGCATCACCTGGCTGTATTCATGCACGAAATGTCCACCGTCATTGGTCGTGGATTGGCACCAGGTGGTGGTGGGCGCATTGGTACCCTGGGCAGAAGATGTTCTACATATAGGTGGGCATTGTTCCTGTGCAATAAGCATTCTGCATCCTCTGCCCTATATTCCCAGAAGCGTGTTTCATCAATAACATTTTGCATGTGCTATTTCAACAACTCGGTTGTTTGTGCCTCAGCAATTGTGTCTTCAGAGTTCATAGCCTTATCTGCTGACTTTACTCGGAATCTCCTTGGAGTTGGTGATGGCATTCAGGATTTTATCTAACTTCTCCTGCATAGCACGGAGGTCTGGTGGCTGGCTGTTCTGCCAGACTTCTGTCAGTTATTGTGAGGGAACATCCATAGGACCTGATTCCTCTCTCACACATTGTTCCTGTTCGATTTTGGACTTCTGCCTCACCATGATGAGAAGGAACAATTCAGATTGCACACCTAAGTAGGTTGTGCCCTAACGAGCAGCATTGTTCCAGGTGCACAGCATAGCAATGCATCTGTAGGATCCTGAGTTTATTATTTGCCAACAAGAGCCTCTCAGCTGCCTCCGAAAGTACTGCACTTCTGTTCCAACTTTTATTCCTTGTTACACTGTGTACCTTAGACGCCAAGTCTCATGCTTAGGCACTGGCCCAGAATCATTGATGTGATAAGGTCAGTAATATGGTGCTAGGAGACACGTATATCCTCAGTGATATGGTGCTAGGAGACACGTATATATTCACACCCCAACCGCCTCAGTCACTGTTGTAGAAACCTAGGACCAGCGCGTGTCGCTTGCGTGGCCTAGGCGAAATGAATGGGACGCCACACAGTGTGCTCTTGAACTAGCGTGGTCCCGACTACCGCCGCGGGCCACGCCTCCCTTTATTTATAGCTGCGTTGGCGTCGTACGCCAACGCCAGTGCGTGCACTATGGGCGCGGGAGCACTAGACTGCTACCCGGCCCCTTAAACATTACATTCCTTCTAACCTTTAAATAAAACACAACCAAACAACCAACAGTCGATCTGTTACCAGTTCCTGGGTCGGGGTCTCACGTCCACCACCTGGCACCCTTAGTTCGATCAGCTGGGCATTCACTGTTCCTTATACCAGAAACCCGGCCAACCGGGATGACGGGGCAGGATTGCCCCGTAGGCCATAACCACAGCCGGCTCCACGTGTCATTGGCAAAACGACACCTCCCTCGGTGAGCCTCTGTCCAGTGTACCACTCTCCCTGGGACAACGCCGTCGACCCTCCGGTGTTCCGGTCGGCGACAGCTGGCCGTCACTCGCTCCAGCTCCCCAGCCGCTGGTTCCTCCTCCAGAGTGGTTTCTCCCACATCATCCTCCTCGTGTGCAGCTCCCGGAGTCCCTGTTTGGACTTTCTTGAAAAATGAGATATTTCTAGTGAGTTCCTCTGCTCCTTTTGGGCGGTCACCATCGTGCCTGTCCGGCGGGTCACCGTCCAGGGCTGGCACTCGTAGGGGAGACGGAATTTGCTCCCCGGATATCGGTCTTTCACAAACACCTGATCCCTCTCCTGGATGTTCGCCGGGCATGCTCTCCGGTCCCGGCTAGACCGTTCGTTGGTGGTGGTCCTCTTTGCCAGAATCCTGGGGCCATCAATGGGGTTTGGGATCCACGTCGGGTGATGGGGAAGAGTGTCCCGCACCAATCTGCCCAGACAGGCGGGGCCTGGTGCCCTTTCCGTCGTCGAGTGTGGTGTCATCCTGTATTCCCTCAGGAAACTGTAAATGGCTCTCTCCAGGGGGGCGTTCTCAGCATGCGCGATCCGGATCACCCTATTGAGGGTGCGCATAAATCTCTCTACTTCCCCATTTGCTTGGGGCCAGCGCGGGGTGACTTTGCGGTGTTGTATCCCCCAGGACTTTAGGTAGTCGGCAAACTCTTGCCCTTGAAAAGGGGGGCCATTGTCCGTTTTGACCATCTTGAAGATCCCATGGGTTGCAATGATCTTCTCGATCTTCGTAATGACCTCCGTGGCGGTCTGGCTTGCCACCACCTCTACCTCTGGATACTTCGTGTAGTCGTCAATGACTACAAGGGCATGTCGCCCATCTGGCAGGTGCCCAAAGTCCATGCTGACCCGCTCCCATGGTCTCCGGGATTATCCTCTGTGATGACTGGGTGAGGGCGGTCTGGTTGGCCCGAGACCTGGCACCACTGGCAGGTGCGAACAGTTTGTTCCACCAGGTGATCCATCCCCGGGAACCACACCTTTACTCTTAGACGTCCTTTGGTCTTCACGATCCCTTGGTGACCTCTATGGGCAAGGTCTACGGCTTGTTGGGCCAAACCTGATGGAATTACCAACCGAGGGCCTCTTAGTACACATCCGCTGTTGTCCACAGATAGTTCGTCCTTCACTCTGTGCAACGACTCCAACGCCGCCTTGGCTTGGGGCGTCCTCCGGGACAGTGTGGTCAGGATGGCCCGCCAGTCATTGGCCCTGACTGCCGCTTTAGCCAACTGTAGGCACTTGTCATTTTGGGTGGCCTCCACAATGGCTTCCAAACTGATGGGTAGTGGTCGGGACCTTTCCGCTATGAATCGGACATACTCCTCTGTGTCATTTGCTTCGTCTTCCTCGGCTCTTGTGGCCGCTCTTGGGTGCCTAGACAGGTAGTCCGCCGGGTTGGACGACCCTGGCTTGTACTCCACCTTGTAGTCATACTCCTGCAGCTGGAGAATCCATTTTTCGATCCTCGGTGGAGGCTTGGACACCGAACCCTGGAATAGTGGCACTAGGGGTTTGTGGTCCGTCGTGATGGTGAACGGTTTGCCGTACACGTAAATGTGAAAATAGCGGCACGCCCAGTGGATGGCAATCGCTTCCTGTTCTATCTGGGAATAGCGTTGTTCCATCTCCGTCAGCGACCTGCTCGCATACGCAATGGGGATCCACTCCCCGCTGGACCCCTGCTGTGTGAGCACGGCCCCTAGCCCGTGCGGGCTGGCGTCCACGGCCACGTTGGTGGGACTAGCCGGATTAAAGTATGCCAAAGTGGTGTCGGCGGATAGCGCTGCCTTTGTGTCCTGAAAGGCTTGCTCCTGGTCAGGACCCCACTGCCATACGGTGGTAGACTTGGTCAGTTCCCGGAGGGGCTTGGTGACATTGGTTAGGCCTGGCATGAAACGTCCACAGAAATTGACCATTCCAAGGAAGCTCCGGACTTCCGAGATGTTGGAGGGCGCTGGAGCTTCTCTGATGTCCCTCACCTTGTCTGGGTCTGGAGCCACTCCTTGGTCAGAAAAGGTGTAGCCAAAAACTGAGCTTCTTTCTCAGAAATTGGCACTTCTCTTTGTGGAGCGTCAAACCTGAATCCCTGATCCTCTGCAGGACGTTGCGTAGCCTCTGGTGATGATCATCCAGCGAGGTAGCGTACACCAACAGGTCATCACTCACGTTCAGGACCCCCGGGAGCCCGCTGAGGACTTCTCGGATGGTGTTTTGAAACACCTCCACGGCGCTCGATATCCCGAAGCTGAGGCGTTTGTACCTCCGGAGGCCCACATGCGTTGAGAATGTGGTGATGTACCGTGAGTCCGGGTGTAAGGGAAGCTGATGATACCCTGACCGGAGGTCCATCTTTGAAAACCATTTTGCTCCATTGAGCTCCCCAAGTATATCGTCTATGGTAGGCGTTAGGTGACGCTCTCTTTTTATCGCAGCATTGGGGAGTCGCATGTCGACACATATGCGAACCTGGCCAGGCTGCTTCGGCTTCCTAGCCACTACTATAGGGGACACCCATGGGGTCGGTCCTTCAACTTTCTCAATGACCCCTTGTTCTTCCAACGCTTCAAGTTCGGCCTCCACTTTCTGCCTCAGGTGGAAGGCTATGCGCCTGTGCCTCAACGCCACCGGTTGGACCGATGGATCAATGTGGAGGGAGACTTCCTTTCCTTTGAGGCACCCGATTCCTGTGAAGATGTCACCGAACTCGTCCATGATGGTAGACAACTCCTCCTCTTGTACCGCTAGTGCAAATGATATGAGCCGTAGCTCCTCAGCCGTCTGGCCGCTCACCAGCATGCCGTTGCCCTCTTTAGTGACGTACACAGTGGTAGGGGTCTCTTGCTCCTCATGTTTGATTTTCGTCGGGAAGCATCCCAGCAGTGGGATGGGCGTCTTCTGGCCATATGCGAATACGCGAATCTTCGCTTCGCGCAGTGATGGTCGGGGGTCCAGCCGGTTGAATACATCCTCTGCCATCAGCTCAATGGATGCTCCCGTGTCTATGGTGGCCTGTACTTCCTGGCGGTGGACCATTACCCTGCACTTCGGCAGCCTTCGTCTCTTCGGTATTGGTTGATTTGCTGCGAACACGTAATGGACAGGGTAGCTACCCTCGTCGTCGTTGTCCATATCTTCGGGCTCGCGGGCCTCTTCTACCGTCTGAGCCAGCTCTTTTTTGTGTCCTGTGGACCTGCAGACTGCTGCAAAATGATTAACCTTGCCACATGCTGAGCATCTCCGTCCTTTCGCCGGGCATTCCTGCATGCGGTGTGGCGTTCCTCCACAATAGCCACATTGCCTCTTTCTGTCCGGTGCGCGCTTCCCTGGGTGCGGGCGCGGCTTCGCTTGTGCCATATTCACTTGTTCCGTCTTGATGGGACGATGAAGGGCTGCCTCCATATGGGACGCTCTCACTCGCGCCAACTCTTTGGATCTCCCCATCGTGAGGATGTCCGCGAGGGGCTTCCCCGACTCCTGGAGGATATGTTCACGGAGTTTGGAGGAGAAACACCCTTGGATGATTTGGGCCCGGATCTCTTCCTGCTCATCGGTGAACCCACACGTGGTGGCTAACTCCTTCAACCGCCCATGAAAGGCGTCCAATGACTCCTCCACCTCCTGCTTTGCCTGACGAAAGATAAATCTTTCGTAGTCTCTGTTAGCTATGGGCTCAAAATGTGCGTTAAGAGCATTGAGCAGTGTCACGTAGGTCTTGGGGGTGGCCTCTACCAGTGTTTTGTAGATCCGGTGAATGTCCTTCCCACCCAGATGAAGGAGCAGCGCCCTGCGCCTCTCACAGGACATGCCCGCCCCCTCGAAGTAGAATTGGAGCCTCTCCGTCCAGTCTTTCCACCTTGGGGCCAAAGCAGAGGGAGCGCCATCGACTACAAAAGGCTCCATGGCCGGGATTGCCGCCATTTTGAGGTAATTAGTGGTCCTCCTCGCGGCACGTGCACTGTCCCTCTCCCTGGACCGGGGAACAGCCGCCTGGCCGAGGGCACTAAAACTGGGAAGACCCTGAGCGCTGCGTGGGGCGATGGGGGCTCAGAATCCAGGTCACTGCCCCTTACCTTCACTCTCTGGGAGCACTGGAGCAGCCTGCCCGATGCCTGCCGGTGATGATGGCAGCAGGCCTGTCTGGTTGCTGTGTGCCCCTCCTCCAGGGTGCCTGATGCTCAGGTCCAACAGCAGCTGGACCACCTTGTGAGGAGGCCTGTTGGCAGGCCTTCCCTGCAGCTCCACGTGCCTCGTGGTGGAAATCGGCCTGCAGGGTGCAGTACCGCTGTTCGCCACCGGGGGCCCACACGGTGCCCTCGATGACTTGTGCTGCGGTGCGGGCCGTCACCCGCCTCGTCGCCAGTGTAGAAACCTAGGACCAGCGCGTGTCGCTTGCGTGGACTAGGCGAAATGAATGGGACGCCACACAGTGTGCTCTTGAACTAGCGTGGTCCCGACTACCGCCGCGGACCACGCCTCCCTTTATTTATAGCTGCGTTGGTGTCGTACGCCAACGCCAGTGCGTGCACTACGGGCGCGGGAGCACTAGACTGCTACCCGGCCCCTTAAACATTACAACTGTTACGGCTCTGTTGCAATTATTGAGGCTTGTCACTGTGTGTCAAAATCTGGGCCGGTTGAGAGCTGATCTTCAGTGTTGTTAGTGCCACTCTGCAAACCCAGCTGCCATTTTTCATCGATCACTGTAATTCTTCATGCGGCGGAGTAGGGAATGCCCTGTTCCAGCAGGTGGTTACAATGGCGTGAGCTCACATTGGCTCCCCGTGAGCTCTGGCTCACTACAACATCCAATGAATGTTTCTGGGCCGTCTATAGTTCTAAATATTCCATATCTTCAGTTAACCCACAATCAGTGGTATTTTTCGACTCTGCTAATTGGGATACTTGCTGCAGCATCAGCAAGGTCGCAAACAATGTCTGGTGCATGGCCCATTACTAAACCTTACTCATGACTGTGCTCGGTGGCGTAACACAGGTCCCCGCAGCCCCCGCGGTGCGGGAGGCCCCCAAGTTCCAGGGGGCCCCCTCAGCACAGTATTCTGCCGGGAGAGCTCCTTAATGAGTCCAGAGGGGGCCCCTCCACGTACCTTGCAGGGGGGTTCCCTCAAGTTTCGTTACGCCAGTGACTGTGCTGGGTTTCAGACCTAGATTCTGCACCCAATTACCAACAAATGTGGGCTTTCCAGTGCAGGTCCATTTTTTACCCCATGCTCGAGAAAGGGCAGCAGTGAAAGCCCCTTCCTGCTGAGGGAGGGGACAGTAATTGCATCCACAGGTACACTATTACTGAGGGGTCCCTGGGACATACTGTGCTCCCTCCCAAGGTGCTCTCTTGGGAGGAGCACTAACTGTGTGCCACTCGCTAGATTGTGTACAGTTATTGTTCCTCCTACGAGCCTCTTTGCCTTCATGTCCACTTCCATAATATGTCACAGGGAAAAGTCATTTGCTTGGGACATAACCCATGTAAATGAGGGGACACCCCTTTCCAGTTGTGCAGTTATTTATTGTGCTCCTGCATAATGTGTTTGATAGGGGAGGCCACCAAGTGTGTGAGGCCTCTTATCTGAGATGGAAGTGATCCAAGAGTGAAAAACATCGGCATGGGAACTCTTTGATAGTCCAGCCCCTTATATATGTCCCGCCATTAAAAGGAAAGCCTGTTATTGTACTGCTCACATATTCTTAAATCCTGACATGTGCCTTGCTTTGAGCGCCATGAGTCACTGATCAGTAGCAGAGTTCTATTCTTGCATGCCCACTTGGGGTAATACATGGAGATGCTTCAGAACCAGGTAGGCAGATGGAAGCCATTGATTGGGATACAGCCACTGCACTGCAATTGCTTGTCATTTGATTATTATTAGAAGCAGGACCGGCTTTAGTGCTGGTGGCGCCTGGTGCAGCAATCTTTTTTGGCGCCCCCCAATGACCGCCTCCACGGATCCCCTCAATAACATCCTCCAACAGTGCCCCTCATCTCTCCATAGCCCCTCTCTCATACATTTCATTTGTTTTAAAGCTCTGGTTGGGGTTCAATTTACTAATAAGTATGTATTTCTTCCCAAATTAACCCTTTTTAGATACATTAGGATAATGAAAGACTGGGGGAAAAACCAAAACGCCCTAACCAATACCATGCAGTTTGCATGCAGCTCTTAATGACAGTTCATAAGTCACTGTTCTATTTTAGGATTGTAACTTATGAACTGCTGTAACAAAAGGATCTGTGACAAAAGCAGTAATCTACTGAGCTATCCATATAAAATACGGTGCTGTGATCTGCATGGTACATGTTCTTTGCAGCAGGGCTATTTTAATATGAGCCAAACTGGCAATAGACAAAACCCCATCTCTCTCCAGCAGGAACATTATTCACCAGAGATATCTTGACATGTTTATTGCCGCCTGAAACCTGCTGGACACACAAGGAACTCTGCAGCAGGTGTGTTAGAAATTGGGTTTCTGGTTAGCAGAGGTATCCACCCTGTCCAAGCAAGAATCACAGTCCTACTCAGGGTAAGTCAGATATACACCATTAATTAATCTGTGCTCCCCCTCTGGTAGCTTGGCACAGAGCAGGCAGGCTTCACTTAAGAGGCAATGTGTAAAGTGTTTGTGCAACACTTCAAACAATAACACAGTAACAACACCACAAATAGACTCCACACCAGATTAGAAAAATAGATAAAACAAGACCAAAACAACAAACATCCGATGAGTAGAAGTTGAGATATGAATTAAAAAAAATTAAATGTAAAAATAGCGCTTAGAAGCAATAAGCACCTAGGGGGTCATCTGTTCGCGGTGGGCCGGGGTAAAGTGAAGAGTTTAGGCCAACCAAGATAGAGTGCAGGCCGGATACAGGAGCCTCTCAAAGCCAGCTGAACAAAGTACCTTGATCTTGGTCGCAAGAGTGAGATGCACGGTGCAGCCTAGTGATGCGTCAATGTCGATTCCGCAGTTGAGGTGATGCGTTGATTTCCTCCAAGCAATGATTGCGATGCGCCGGTTCCAAAGATGAAGTGCCAAAGCCGAGGTACATTATTTCTGGAGCCAATGCATCAGATTTCTCCACGTAGTCGAGGGGATGCATCGATTGTCTCTCACTGCAGTGCCAGTGATGCAGCGGCTCCGATGAGGCAGTTCTGGAGGCAATGAGCTGGTTCCAAATGCGATGCGCCAGTTCTGTTCCCACAATAGTGGTGACGCATCAATTCTGCTATATGCAGCAGAGAAAGTGTAGGTTACACTAAAGCCACCACCTGGATCCAGTTCCAGTTGTCCAGGCACAGGAGCAGGACAGGAGGTAAGACTTTGATATCCCTGAGTCTCAAAACAGGAGGCAAGACAGCATGCCCTTGGAGATCACTCTGGGTTCAAGCAAGAGTCCAGTACTTCCTCAGCAGGGGCAGAGTGTAGCAGGCAGCAGGGCAGCACAGCGGAAAAAGCAATTCCTCCAGAGCAACAGTCCAGCAGAGTGGCAGTCCTTGTAGCAGCCCAGCAGTCATTCTTCCTGGCAAAGTTTCTTTACAGTTCCAGAAGTGTCTGAACTGGTGGGGTCAATGACCCAGTTCTTATACCCAGTTGTGCCTTTGAAGAGGAGGTGATTTCAAAGAGGGGCTTTGAAGTGCTCAAAGGTCCTCCCTTTCCAGCTGTGGCTCTAGAATTACTATAGGGGGGTAATGCCACTCTTTCTGTGCGGACAGGACACTGCCCATTCATGTGTAAGTGTTAGCTACTCCTTCCTATCCTGCCCAGGATGACCCATCAGGATGCAGATGGCCACTCAGTCACACCTAACCTTCCTTTGTGTGTGGCTGTCTAGAGGGAATGTGCAAAGTCCAGCTGTCACCCAACCCAGAAGTGTGTATTGGAGGCAGGCTATTTGGCACACAGAGTTTTAAGAGCAGGGAAATGCCATCTTTCTAAGAGTGGCATTTCTAAAATAGTAGTTGTTAGACTTGGCACCATTGGCGTGGGTCTCCCTTCCATTTTTTGCTGTTGCCTCTTATGTTTTGCTGGTTTTAGATATTTTTGGGCACTGTGCCACTGCTGTTCAGTGCCATAGTGCAAGTGCTCCCTACTGTAAATTGATGTGTTGATTAGTAACTCCATGATTGGGTTATTTGATTTACTTGTCAGACCCTAGTACAGCGCACCATGGGTGCCCAGGGCTTGTAAATCAAATGCTGCTGGTGGGCTTGCAGCACTGGTTGTGCCACCCACAGAAGCAGCTTGTAAAGTATGTCTCAGGCCTGCCATTGCAGAGCCTGTGTGCAGTCTGTGACTGCCATGTCGACTTGGCAAGTGCTCCCACTTGCCAGTCCCTAAACCTTCCCTTATCTTCATATCAGACACCCCTAAGGTAGGCCCAAGGGCAGGGTGCATTGTAAGTATAAGGTAGGACATGCCCTGGTGTGTGTGGCATGTCCTAATAGTGAATTACAGCCATTTTCGTTTTTCACTATTGCAAGGCTACCTGTTCCCCATAGGCCAGAATGGGCAGTTTGATTATTACACCTTATAATCCTAACTGACCCAGGGAACATGGTAGAAAAACGAATTTAGTATGCCTGAACTCAGAATGATAAAATACATCTTTTAGTGAAGTTGGTTTTAACATTTCTGTGTTTGAAAATACCACTTTTAGAAAGTAGGTATTTTCTTGCCTAACCATCCAGCTGCCTCTGCTCAGGTTGTGTATTGTATGTCTGGGTTTGTGAGTGACAGGGGCTGGGGGATTCCAGGAGGCAGGGTGAGTCAGCACTAGGCTGAATAGGTCTGCCTGACGGAGGATGGGTGGGAGGAGTTGCACCTGGGTCTGAATAGGGCTGTGCCTGCCTTCCACAATGCTGGCTCCACCTCCTGCCGGGCGTCTGATGGCTCTGCCCCTCACTCTCAAAGGAAAGAAGGAGTCATGTACACAAAGTGCTCCAAGACTGACCAGAACTGGTTTGGACTAGGCATAGGCCTCTCTGCCTTCAGAGAACAAAGGATTTCTGTGTATAAATACTGGGGCCCAGACCCCATGAAATTAGATCACTTCTGGGAAATCAAGAAACCTGTTGCCAAGGAGAAGAACCGGAGAAGCTGAAGGAGGAGTACTGCCCCTGTGCTGTTTTGCTGATTGGGGTTGGCCTGCAGTGGTTGCTTTCTGCCAAGGACAGGAGAAAAGACTTTGCTGTGCTTATCATCTTGAAGAAGAGAATCTCCAAGGGCTTGAACTGAGCTTGCCTCCTGCCTGAAGTCACAGGGACACAAAGACGTCACCCCTTCTGTTTGCCTGCATCTGGAACTGCTGTTCTAGCTGCTAACAGAGGGAATTTGCAACACCGACGCCGGCGAGCGACGCCGTAACCTGCACCGAAGCCGTGGGCACCGCTCGTGAAGAGCACGACGCACCGCCCCGACTTGCACCGTAGGCCCGATGCCTACCAACACCGTGCGACATCGACTCCGAAGCCGTCATCGAGGCCGCTGCCTGCACCGGAGCCGAGGACACCGCTCGTGACGCTCAAGACGCACCGTCCCGACTTGCACCGCAGCCCCGACTTCACCGACGCGAGGGCTTCATCATCGCGGAGCCGATCCTCGACGTGGGTGACCCCCGAATCCATCGACACCGCACCATCGTAAGGAACCGACGCCTCGCCGCCATCCGTGACATCACCTCCCGACACAGTAAGGAACCGACGCCTCACCTCCCCTGCGCTGCAGTAAGGAACCGAGACATCACCTCCCTGGGGTCGTAAGGAACCGGCGCCGCCGGCGCCAATGAAGCATCACCTCCCGACGCCATGCACCGTCTTTGTTTTCATCGAATTCCAGGTACTGTTCTTTGTGGGTCTGCTTGACTCCGGGCCCGACGCCGCGCACCTCGCGGTCGGCGCCGTACTTTGGGATTTCCACCAGTCACGACGTCGTGATAACTCCAAGTGGAGTTAATTGTTGCTACTAGCTTTATTTGATTGACTATCCTATTTTTGAAGATAACGTGAACTGTCTCTATCATTTTAAGTCTATTTTAGATTACAGTATTGTGGATTTTTGCTATTGGGTCTTGTGTTAAGTCTATATAAAGATTACTTATTTTTACATACAACCTGTGTGGTGTCCATCTGTAGTGTTTTCACTGTATTACTGTATGTGTTCACAAATGCTTTACACACTGCCTCTGAGATAAGCCTGTCTGCTCGTGCCAAGCTACCAGGGGGTGAGCAGGGGTTATTTTAGGAGTGTATCCCCCTTATCCTGACTAGAAGCAAGGGTCCCTATTTGGACAAAGGTGCAAACCGTTGCCAACTAGAGACCCCCAGTTCTAACATTGGTGGTCAGCGGTGAGGATTTGGACTTGCATTTGTGATTCATATACAGTGATTGGTGTACACTACTAGTGAGTGCAGACCAATACGCGACCACATACATTTTGATAGGACTTTTTTCCTTGGAACCTTTTATTTTGTTGAGCAAAAGAGGATCCATTGCACCTGCAGATATTGAATTTGAAGAAGATAGGGTTGATACCTACACTGTGCCAGAGCTCAAAGCCGTTTGAGAGGCCTCACCACGAAGGAGGAGCTTCAAAAGGCGCTGAGGGCCTGGTTGGAAGCACGGAATGCCGGTGGGCAGCCCGAGGAGCCTGTGGAGGAGGCAGAGAATTTAGATGAGCAGCTTGAGGGGCCGTTGGGCTTACCTGGGAGGAGAGTGCCTTCCAGGGAGGGCAGCAGTGTTTCTCAAAAGGGCCTGTCTCCAGAGGAGCTGGAGGACAGGGAGAAAAGCAGGATGCATGAAATGGAGATGGCCAAACTGAAACAGGGAAGCCATGATAGCCTTGAGCACAAGAAATTGGAGTTGGAAAGTAAGAGGTTGGCCATGGAAGAAAGGAAGATGCTTCTAGAGCATGAGAGAGTGGTGAGGGAGCTAGAGCTAAAGGCTAGGAGCCTAGAAATCACTCCCTCTGGTGGCAGCACACCTCCAGTGCCTGTAGAAGGAAGAGTGTACATCCCCAAGGAGGTTATTAAAGATTTCATGAAGGGGGAGGACATTGGGCAATGGTTTAAAGCATATGAGATCGCCATGACATCACACCGGGTCCCTGAGAAGGATTGGGGAGCGGGGTTGTGGGGCCGCTTTACAGGTGAGGGAAGGGAAACCTTGCTTGCCTTGCCCACAGAGGATCAGATGTCCTATGCCCACCTGAAGGAAGCTTTAGTGGCAAGCTATGGGTTAACTCCAGAGCTTTATAGGCAGAAGTTTAGGAACTGCAAAAAGCTGGAGTCTAGTACCTGGGTGGAGTATGTGTCTTATTTTTGCAGAGCATTGGATGGATGGGTGAAGGGTAGCAAAGTAGATGACTTGCAGGGGTTCTATGATTTAATTGCATGGGAGCACTTGTCCAGTAGTTGTTTTCCAGAGCTACGTCAGCACCTTGTTGACAGTAAGCTGACTAATCCTAGGAAGCTTGCTGAGGAGGCGGACCGCTGGGTCAGTACCCGGGTCCACAAGGGTCTTGTGGGAGACTCCGCCAAAGGTGGGCAGGGTCCCCAGCAGAAGAGTGGGGGGACAAGGGTAAACAGAAGGAGTTCCAAAAGGGCCCCAAAGTAAACCCCAAGGGAACCAAGGTAAGGGTTCCCAGCCTCCCACTGAGAAAAAGACCATGGGTCCCAACAGATAAGTCTGTTCAGAAGGGGCCCAAGGCATGTTTTAGTTGTGGTCAGGTGGGTCACTTTGTAGGAAGTCCCAAGTGCCCCAATACCGTGACCACTGCACCCACCGGTGCACCACCCTGGCAGATGGCTAGTGTAGCCCTGGGAGAGGAGTTGGGTGCCCAAGGTGGGTGGGGTCCCGCAGAGATGTCCCTGGTCTCTTTAGGAGACAGTGAGATGGTCCCTAGGACCCAGCTGCCTGATAACACTAAAAAATACAGGCAGTGGGTGACCATCAATGGACATAGGGTGGAGGCTCTGAGAGACACCGGGTCCAGTGTGACAGCTGTCAGTTGTCGGCTGGTGTCTGAGGAGCAGGTGGTCCCCAACGTATTCTACCCTGTAGTTGCCGCTGACAACTCAGAGAGCCACTGTAAGGTGGCCCAGGTTCCCTTTGAGTGGGGGGGGTCTCAGGTATCCTTCAAGTAGCTGTGAGGCCAGCCATGCCTGTTGACTGTCTGCTAGGCAATGATTTGGAGAGCTCCCCTTGGGCGAAGGTGGAGCGGAGGTCTCATTTGGAGATGTTGGGTCTGCCAGAGTGGGCGTGTGTGACCACTCGGTCAATGGCAGCCGGTAAGGGTATTCAAGAGGACCTGGAGCATGGAAGAATGGCCCAGGTGCCTGCCTTAAAGAGAGGAGGCAGGGGGCACAGGAAACCAGCCCCCGAAGTTCCCACGGTCCAGGAGGGGGCAGACCTTGAGGGGGATGCCCTGGAACCTACAGGGGAACAAGTGGCTGAACTGGGGGACCTGCCTGAGCTGACCCATTGGCAGCAGGAAGGAGGCCCCTCCAGGGAAGAGTTCTGCGAGGAGCAGAAGAAGTGCCCTTCTCTTGAGGGCTTGCGGCAACAGGCTGCAAGCCAGGCAGCAGGTGATCAGTCTGGATCACACTGGATCTACTGGGAGAATGGTCTCCTGTATAGTGAGCCTAAGGTTGCTGAGCCTGGGTCAGCCCATGTGCTGGTGGTACCCCAGCGCTTCAGAGCCTTCCTACTGGGTCTGGCTCATGATGTGCCTTTAGCAGGACATTTGGGGCAAGACAAGACCTTTCAAAGGCTTGTCACCCACTTTCATTGGCCCCAAATGCGCAAGAGTTCAGATACTCATTGCAGGACCTGTCAGACTTGCCAGGCAAGTGGTAAGAGTGGGAGGAAGCACAAGGCTCCTCTCCAACCTTTCCCTGTTGTCAGCACCCCCTTTGAGAGCATGGGTATTGACATTGTGGGGCCTCTGGATCCCAAGACAGCCATGGGCAACAGGTTCATCCTGGTCTTGGTGGACCATGCCACCCGGTACCCGGAAGCCATCCCTCTTCGGACAGTGACGGCCCCCGTGGTGGGACGTGCACTGATGGGGATTTTCTCCCGCGTGGGGTTCCCCAAGGAGGTGGTGTCTGACCGTGGTACCAACTTCATTTCCAAGTACATGAAGTCCCTGTGGCAGGAGTGTGGTGTAACCTATAAGTTCACCACTCCTTACCACCCCCAAGGTAATGGGCTGGTTGAGAGATTCAACCGGACCCTTAAAGGCATGATTATGGGTCTTGAAGAACCCATGAGGCGTAAGTGGGACGTCCTCTTGCCATGCCTGCTCTTTGCTTACAGAGAGGTGCCCCAGAAGTCCTTAGGGTTCAGTCCCTTTGAACTGCTGTACGGCCATCCTGTAAGAGGACCTCTGAGTCTGGTCAAGGAAGGCTGGGAGAAAGCTCCCAGGAAAACTCCCCAGGATGTATTTAGTTACATGCTGGCCTTCAGGAACCAGACTCGGCGTTTCAGACAACTCGCTGAGGCGAATCTGGAAGCCAGCCAGGAAGAGATGAAACGTTGGCATGATCAGAATGCCACTCTGATCAAGTTTCAGCCTGGACAAAAGGTTTGGGTCATGGCTCCAGTGGAGCCCTGTGCGCTCCAAGATAAGTGGACCGGACCATTTGAGGTGGTGGAGCGCAAGAGTGATGTCACCTACTTGGTGGACTTGCAGTCTCCCAGGAACCCCTTGCGGGTCCTGCATGTGAACCGCCTGAAGCCCCACTTTGAGAGGTCTGAAGTGGGCATGCTCTTAGCAACAGATGCTGGGATGGAAGAAGAGACTGAACCTCTTCCTGACCTCCTGTATGCAAAAGAGAAAGATGGGTCAGTGGATGGTGTGAACCTCTCTCCCACCCTGACCCCTGAGCAGCAGAATGACTGTCGCCAACTGTTGGGACAGTTTCCTGATCTGTTCTCCCTGACTCCCAGTATCACTGAATGGTGCGTCCATGATGTGGACACTGGGGACAGTCCTCCTGTGAAGCACAAAACTTACAGAGTGACTGACAGGGTGAGAGCTTGCATCAAGGAGGAGGTCTCCAAGATGTTTACCTTAGGGGTGATTGAGTCCTCTCACAGCCCTTGGGCCAGCCCAGTGGTCTTGGTCCCAAAGGCTGCCGCACCTGGTGCCACACCCAAACTCCGGTTCTGTGTGGACTACCGAGGACTCAATTCAGTCACCAGGACTGACGCGCACCCCATCCCCAGAGCTGATGAGCTCATTGATCGGTTGGGGGCTGCCCGGTACCTCAGCACGTTTGATCTAACGTCTGGATACTGGCAGATCGCCTTAACTGATGGGGCCAAAGAGAGGTCAGCATTCTCCACCCCAGATGGGCACTACCAATTCTGGGTGATGCCCTTTGGGATGAAGAATGCCCCTGCCACCTTTCAGAGGTTGGTCAACCAGGTGTTGGCTGGGCTGGAGGATTTCAGTGCCGCCTACCTGGATGACATTGCAGTGTTCAGTGCCACTTGGGAGGAACATCTGCACCACCTCTGGGAAGTGTTGGAGGCGCTGCGGAGGGCAGGCCTCATGATCAAGGCGAGTAAGTGCCAGATCGGGCAGGGTTCTGTGGTGTACTTGGGACACCAGGTTGGGAGCGGCCAAGTGGCGCCCCTACAGCCCAAGATAGATACCATCCTAGCTTGGGAACCCCCCAAAACCCAGACAGAGGTGAGAGCCTTCTTAGGACTCACCGGGTATTACAGGAGGTTTGTCAAGGGGTATGGCAACATTGTTGCACCCTTGACTGAGCTGACTTCCAGGAAGCAGCCCAGGAAAGTGAACTGGACTGATGCCTGCCAAAAGGCTTTTGATGCCCTGAAATCTGCCATGTGCACGGCGCCCGTGCTTCAGGCGCCCAACTTCTCAAGGGAATTCATTGTGCAGACAGATGCTTCAGAGCATGGTGTTGGGGCTGTGCTTTCACAGATGAATGAGGAGGGCCTAGACCAACTTGTAGCCTTTATTAGTAGGAGGTTACTCCCACGGGAACAGAGGTGGAGTGCGATTGAGCGTGAGGCATTTGCTGTGGTCTGGGCACTGAAGAAGTTGAGACCATACTTGTTTGGGACTCACTTCCGGGTTCAGACAGACCACAGGCCCCTCAGATGGTTAATGCAGATGAGGGGTGAGAATCCAAAACTGTTGAGGTGGTCCATTTCCCTACAGGGGATGGACTTCACGGTGGAACACCGCCCTGGTACAGAACACGCCAATGCTGATGGTCTGTCCAGATTTTTCCGCCTTAGTGATGAGAACTCCCAGGAGGGAGGGTAGTTCTCCCCACATTTCAGCTGGAGGGGACACGTGTTAGACTTGGCACCATTGGCGTGGGTCTCCCTTCCATTTTTTGCTGTTGCCTCTTATGTTTTGCAGGTTTTAGATGCTTTTGGGCACTGTGCCACTGCTGTTCAGTGCCACAGTGCAAGTGCTCCCTACTGTAAATTGATGTGTTGATTAGTAACTCCATGATTGGGTTATTTGATTTACTTGTCAGACCCTAGTACAGTGCACCATGGGTGCCCAGGGCTTGTAAATCAAATGCTGCTGGTGGGCTTGCAGCACTGGTTGTGCCTCCCACAGAAGCAGCTTGTAAGTATGTCTCAGGCCTGCCATTGCAGAGCCTGTGTGCAGTCTGTGACAGCCATGTCGACTTGGCAAGTGCACCCACTTGCCAGTCCCTAAACCTTCCCTTATCTTCATATCAGACACCCCTAAGGTAGGCCCAAGGGGAGGGTGCATTGTAAGTATAAGGTAGGACATGCCCTGGTGTGTGTGGCATGTCCTAATAGTGAATTACAGCCATTTTCCTTTTTCACTATTCCAAGGCTACCTGTTCCCCATAGGCCAGAATGGGCAGTTTGATTATTACACCTTATAATCCTAACTGACCCAGGGAACATGGTAGAAAAACGAATTTAGTATGCCTGAACTCAGAATGATAAAATACATCTTTTAGTGAAGTTGGTTTTAACATTCTGTGTTTGAAAATACCACTTTTAGAAAGTAGGTATTTTCTTGCCTAACCATCCAGCTGCCTCTGCTCAGGTTGTGTATTGTATGTCTGGGTTTGTGAGTGACAGGGACTGGGGGATTCCAGGAGGCAGGGTGAGTCAGCACTAGGCTGAATAGGTCTGCCTGACGGAGGATGGGTGGGAGGAGTTGCACCTGGGTCTGAATAGGGCTGTGCCTGCCTTCCACAATGCTGGCTCCACCTCCTGCCGGGCGTCTGATGGCTCTGCCCCTCACTCTCAAAGGAAAGAAGGAGTCATGTACACAAAGTGCTCCAAGACTGACCAGAACTGGTTTGGACTAGGCATAGGCCTCTCTGCCTTCAGAGAACAAAGGATTTCTGTGTATAAATACTGGGGCCCAGACCCCATGAAATTAGATCACTTCTGGGAAATCAAGAAACCTGTTGCCAAGGAGAAGAACCGGAGAAGCTGAAGGAGGAGTACTGCCCCTGTGCTGTTTTACTGATTGGGATTGGCCTACAGTGGTTGCTTTCTGCCAAGGACAGGAGAAAAGACTTTGCTGTGCTTATCATCTTGAAGAAGAGAATCTCCAAGGGCTTGAACTGAGCTTGCCTCCTGCCTGAAGTCACAGGGACACAAAGACTTCACCCCTTCTGTTTGCCTGCATCTGGAACTGCTGTTCTAGCTGCTAACAGAGGAAATTGCAACACCGACGCCGGCGAGCGGCGCCGTAACCTGCACCGAAGCCGTGGGCACCGCTCGTGAAGAGCACGACGCACCGCCCCGACTTGCACCGTAGGCCCGACGCCTGCCGACGCCGTGCGACATCGACTCCGAAGCCATCATCGAGGCCGCTGCCTGCACCGGAGCCGAGAACACCGCTCGTGACACTCATGACGCACCGTCCCGACTCGCACCGCAGCCCCGACTTCACCGACGCCAGGGCTTCATCATCGCAAAGCCGATCCTCGACTTGGGTGACCCCCGAATCCATCGACACCACACCATCGTAAGGAACCGACGCCTCGCCGCCATCCGTGACATCACCTCCCCGACACAGTAAGGAACCGACGCCTCACCTCCCCTGCGCTGCAGTAAGGAACCGAGACATCACCTCCCCTGGGGTCGTAAGGAACCGACGCCGCCGGCGCCAACGAAGCATCACCTCCCCGACGCCGTGCACCGTCTTTGTTTTCATCGAATTCCAGGTACTGTTCTTTGTGGGTCTGCTTGACTCCGGGCCCGACGCCGCGCACCTCGCGGTCGGCGCCGTACTTTGGGATTTCCACCAGTCACGACGTCGTGATAACTCCAAGTGGAGTTATTTGTTGCTACAAGCTTTATTTGATTGACTATCCTATTTTTGAAGATAACGTGAACTGTCTCTATCATTTTAAGTCTATTTTAGATTACAGTATTGTGGATTTTTGCTATTGGGTCTTGTGTTAAGTCTATATAAAGATTACTTATTTTTACATACAACCTGTGTGGTGTCCATCTGTAGTGTTTTCACTGTATTACTGTATGTGTTCACAAATGCTTTACACACTGCCTCTGAGATAAGCCTGTCTGCTCGTGCCAAGCTACCAGGGGGTGAGCAGGGGTTATTTTAGGAGTGTATCCCCCTTATCCTGACTAGAAGCAAGGGTCCCTATTTGGACAAAGGTGCAAACCATTGCCAACTAGAGACTCCCAGTTCTAACAGTAGTGTTAAATTCAACTTTGCCAACAGAGAGGAATTCTCGCTACCATTCCAACGATAATAAACAATATAGAGCTCCTCCTTCTTAATCAGAAATTAGAGCTTAAAAGTGTAATAAGGAATTCACAATGTTAACCTATGGAAGGGGCAGGCCTCACAGTGGTGAAAAACGAATGTACGTGTTTTTCACTAACAGGACATGTAAAATTCAAAAGTACATGTTCTACCTTTTACTTACAAAGCATCCCTGCCCTATCAGCTACATAGGGCCTACCTTAGGGGGACTTATATGTAATAAAAGGCGAGTTTAAGGCTTGAGAAGGGGGTTTAAATGCCAAGTCAACATGGCACTGTAAACTTCACACACAGGCTCTGCAGTGGCAGGCATGAAAGACATTTAAAGGGCTACTCGTGTGGGTGGCACAATCAGTGCTTTAGGCACACTAGTAGCATTTAATTTACAGGACTTGGGCACAGGTAGTGACCTCTACTAGCGACTTACAGGTAAATTAAATATACTAACTGTGGATAGGTCAATGAAACCATGTTTAGGGGAGTAGCACATGCACTTTAGCACTGGTTAGCAGTGGTAAAGTGCTCAGAGTCCTTAGGCCAACAAAAAGAATACAGCAAAAAGTGGAGGTAAGCAGGCAAAAAGTTTGGGAATGATCACTCTAAGACTGTCAGGTCTAACAAGATGCTTAAGTTATTTCTAAACACAGGCCTCCCCCTGCCTCAAGTTCGGTGCCAGGTGGGGCTGCACCAGGCACACCACCCAAAAGTCATTTCTGTTTGGAAGTTCCTGGTTTCACCAGAGTGTATTTCATATATCATATATTTACGCCTGGTTCTAAAACACAAGAAGGGTTCCATGAGCCATGGCCAGGGAAGACTCAGAGCAATATCAGAGATTATTAAAACATGTGGTTTGTTGAGAGATCGATTAAAGTCGTGTGTGTTGTCCTCTTTACACATACTTAAAACATATTTTATCAATATCTTGCTTTTAGATGGGCAAAAGATTTGTCGTCCAAGTTTAAGCGCATCATCTTAGGATAGTGCATCTGTTTAGCACATTGGAAAGCATATTAGTGCTAGTAGTTAATACTGTAAACAACCAAACACTGCAGGTTTTCATAACTTTCATTGAACTTCTTGTGATTGAAAATAAAATGCAGCCCTGATAAAGTGCATGGGCTTTCAGAGTTTTTAGGATTGGCTTTACCGTGCAGCTGTTATAGACCTTTTGTGATGAACAAAAAAGAGATTGAAGAAGCTCTAATAAAAGGAAGGTTTTAGCTCCACCCACATGTTGTTCTGCTCTACTGGGTTTATTTGAGCAACACTTGTGTGCCTCCACTGAAAAATAGAGCTTGTATTTTCACACATTTATTCAACACGATGTGCCTGCGATAATTATGGTGCTGTAAGAAATTGGTTTGTTGGTTGACTGTAGTGTGAGCCCTGCTTGAGCAGCAACCACAGTTCTTCTCAGGGTAAAGTGACAAGCAACCCTAAATTAACGTGTGTTCAACCCGCGGGAAGCTTGGCACAGAGCAGTCCGGCTAAATTCAGAGGTGATGTGTAGAATTTTTGTGCAACACTTCAAACAGTAACACAGTGAAAACACACCACAACAGGTTTAGAAAAATAGAGTAAGTTTTAATAAATAAAACAAGACCAAAATGACAAACATCCAATCAATTTTAAAGTTTTTAGTAAAAGTAGCGCCAAAAAACACAAAGTGCCAACTGTGGGTATCTGGCCACGCCAGACCAGGACAAAGTCACAAGTTCAGCCGACTGGGATGAAGAGTGGACCAACTACAGGGATACCGTTAGGCTCACTGAACAGAGTACCTTAGATCCTAGTTTGCGGAGCATTGCGACGATCCACGTCGAAGATGGGTCGCGCAGCCGAAGCAATGTGTCAGTTTTGAGATGCAGTGAGGCTGTGGTGCAAGGTCCAGCATCGTCTTCGAAAATCCCATCAACAAGGGCTTGCAAAGTGAAGACTGGTGTTAAGGATGCAAAGCACAGTCAAGGTGATGTGTCAGTTTCATGGAGATGTGAGTCTGTTGTTGTTGTTGAGGCTGCTGTTGACGAGAGATGCAGGACCTTGAGCTGAGGATGCATCACGCAGGGTGGTTCCCATGCAACAATGCATCGGTTCTGCTCGGGGTTGCGCTGCGCCGTTAGAGGAGATGCCTCGGTTCTGCTGGATCCACAGAGGCTAGCGAGCACCTTAGACTCACTTCCAAGCATCCAGAACTGGGGTTTCACCATTTGGCAGGACAGACACACAGATGGCAGCATCCAGAGTCCAGGTGCTGGTGCAGGTTCAAGGTTGTTGGAAGGCTGTTGTGTCCCTGAGGCTTCAAATCAGGAGGCAAGTCAACTAGCCCTTGTAGGTACCCTGGGGTTCTAAGTTTGAGAGTTGCAGGTCCAATCCTCCTCACAAAGGCAAGAGGGCAGCAAGTCAACACAGCAGGGCAGCAATCCTTCAGATCAGCAGTCCAGCAGAGTGGCAGGCCTTTCAGCAGCACAGCACTCTCTGTTCCTGGCAGAGTATCTACTGGTCCAGATGTGTACTAAAGAGTTGGTGTCTGAGGTCCCATATTTATACCCAGTTGCGCCTTTGAAGTGGGGGAGAAGTTTCTAGAGGTTTCCCTTTGAAGTCCTCATGCATCCTCCCTTCCCTACCCTGGCTCCAGACTAACTATGGAGTGTATGCAGCCCTTTCTGTGGATGTAGGACACAGCCTATTCAAGTGTAAGTAGGGCTTGGTCCACTGCCGCCCACCCATCCTGCCAGTGATGGGTCACCCAGGCACACCTAAGCTCTCCATTGTGTGTGGCTGTCTAGGAGGAATACTCAAAGCAAACTGTCAACTACACCCAGTCATGTGACCCAGGACAGGCTACAGTCACTAAATGGCTAAGCCAGTAAAAAAATGCCAACTGTAGAAAAGTGACATTTTCAAAACTGTAGTTAAAAATCTGGCTTCACCATGAAAACTGATTTTTCATTGCAATTCCAAAGACACCAAACATGAACAGGATACCTGCTCCCATTTGAAAGTTACAGCTTATTAAATGTGATTAGTTAACTCCAATGTTACCATATGGGAGAGGTAGGCCTTGCAGTAGTGAAAAATGAATGTAAGAGTTTTACTCTACCAGTACATGTAAGATTTAACAGCACATGTCACACTTTTTAAATACACTGCACTCTGCCCTCTGGGCTATCCAGGGCCTAATCTAGGGGTGACTTATATGTATTAAAAAGGCAGGTTTAGGTCTGGGAAAAGGTTTATTTTGCAAGGTCGAAGTTTAATACTGCACAGACAGGCTGCAATGGCAGGCCTGAGACATGTTTAAAGGTCTACTTAAGTGGGTGGCATAATTGGTGCTGCAGGACCACTGGTAGCATTTAATTTACAGACCAAGGGTACATCTAGTACCACTTTACTAGGGGCTTATAAGTAAATCAAATAGGCCAATTGGGTATAACCAATTTTACCATGTTTGAAAGAGTGAACACATGCACTTTGGCACTGGTTATACCAGTGCTCAAGTGCGCGAAGTCCTAAGACCAGCTAAACTAAATCAGCAGAAAGTGGAGGACAAACACAAAAAGGTTTGGGAGAAGACCACCCTAAGGCTGACAGGTCTAACAGTGCCAAGTTAATGATTCACTATGTAGGACTGATTGGTTCAGGGAGAAAAGTTACGTCAGATGCCATAGGTTTTATCGGTTTATTTGGAAAAGCTATGACAAAGACTATAGGCCTGAAATATTTATCATATGTTTAAACTAATAGACCTCTGTGGGACTGCTTGCTAAAAACATACAAAGTGGCTTTACATTGTGAACTCAGACAAATAAAATAGGAAGGGGTTGTTCATGGTTAACTCCTTTGCCAAACACCACAAACAGGTGCATTACATCATAAACCCTCTGACAAATGCAATCAGATGGGAATTTATATTGTGAACTCTGACAAATGTAATAGGAAGGGGTTTTACATTGTGAAGTCCATGAAAAACACCACAGGATGAAGATTTCGTTTTTGAATTATTTCACATGTGTAATAGGAAGGGGCTTAACTTTGTCAACTTTCTGACAAATGCAACAGGAAGGAGTTTAATACATATAACCTTTTTTACTTCTGTCCACAGTAAATGCTTCATGTTCTAGAAGGAGTGTCAAATTAATGCTTATTTTGGTTCTGCCTAAATAGTTTGATGGGACTCTCTATTAACAGTCAACTTGGTCATGCCTATGTTCATGTTAAAGTCAATAGGCTTCTTTTATTGATCTTTAAACGTGGTGAGAAAGGCAGTAGGCCTGTCACTTTACATTGTGGATAACCTGAGAATGTGAAGAGACCTATCCTTGTGGATCGTGAAAAGCTTTAAATGTGGCAGTAGGTCCGTACATGGGCTTTGCTGATTTTTAGGGTTAGAGCCTATAGCAGACAAATTATAACCTGGTACCACACAGATAGCAGGAAAGGGCTTGATGTACTAGGCTTGTTGCATGTTGAGAAATTTCTTTCGAGTACTCTGTGATTCTGCAAGACCCCTAAAAGGTGATTTCAAAACTCCTCTTGCAATTTTCAAATATTTGTAATTTATTTTGTTTGTAGTATTTTATCTTGCGTTCATTACAATGCTGTTACTTTGTAAAGCAGCATAGATGTTTGTAGCTGGTAATTTTAAACAGAAACAAACTCTATTTTGTTTTATTTGGGACTTTAATAGTCCAGTGTGGCTTTCTCCACTGAAGAGGGGAGTCTACATTTCTTTGACATACCCACTGAACACAACAGTAAGTGGATATGTATCAATGTTATATGCACTTTTGGAGTATTAATGATTGAAGCATTAACAGTTCATGCTGCAGAAGTTAGAAAGACCAGCCTATTTCAAACCCGTTTCTGAATAGAACCTGCAAAATTTTGATAGCAATCCAAGGTGGCACCTACGAAAATCTGAGGTAGATTAGTACAGTTGTTTTTGACAATAAAGTGCTAATCTTTCTGAACAGATTCAGACTTGATCGATTTGACTGTGCCTCTGTATTGCTAAGTGTATAGCATGGGTCCCCAAATGTTTTCTATAACAAGAGCTACTTCAGATCGATGAAAATGGTGCCAAGCTATAAGAAATTTTGACAGTTGGGACCACATCAGAGACAGTCACAATAGTGGCCACAAATAGTGAGTGATGCCAAAATATCATACCCAGAATATTGACTAATACAAAATCATAAAGAAAGTGTTGTGCTCCAATACTGCTAGTGTTGATAATCTGAATTAAGTACTGTGCTGGGTTGCACTTCAGAGAGCTACTTCCAGAGTATTGGGGCATGCAACCAGTAGCTCCCGAACTACCCATTGGAGACCCCTGGTCTAGAGTTTATCCTTCCTGGAACTAGGCGCTAAGAAGCCTTCTCCAGAAAGTACCATTCAGTACTAACATCCCCAGGAGAGCAACAACCTATGTTACCGTTGCAGTGCACAGTGCGGTATACTATCAGAATATTGGGGCTGATTCACAGAACTAATCTGAGATAAAATCCTAAACTTACTACTTTTGGTATTCACAGAAGGCATTTAGTAGTAGTAAAGTTAGGAGTCCTAACTTTACTACTACTAAATGCCTTCTGTGAATACCCAAAATAGTAAGTTTAGGATTTTATCTCAGTTTAGTAGTAGTAAAGTTAGGAGCACTAACTTTACTACTACTAAATGCCTTCTGTGAATACCAAAAGTAGTAAGTTTAGGATTTTATCTCAGATTAGTTCTGTGAATCGGCCCCATTGAGTTTAAAATATCGTGCTACTGTGGGCGTAAATAACACATGTTTAGTACAGCCAGCAAGCACCCTATATGAGAAGTTTCCTTTATCTAGCACCTTGTGACCAAGCGCCGCAACACAGAAGCAAATTATTTTATTTTCCTGCAATTCATGTTGAAGAGAATTGTTGACATTTTCGTCTCCTATTACTCAATATACCAATATGGCATCTATTATTGGGTACTGATACTGAGATGCTAAAATCACATCTATGCAGAACTTACATAATTACAGAAACATAGGCAAATAAAACATTCTAAAAGAAGGCAAATCGTCAACCTTTCTTGTAGTTCATGTCACATAAAAAAATCTCTTGTGCAACATTCCGCAACTTAAAGGTCATAGTGCATACTGTCTAACATGCCATTTGCTAATTCATTGTTAACATGTGTTGCAGGGTAATTTCTCTACTAAATACTGTAACTTTTTTGCCTTTCTTCGATGGACAATAAATAATCATTGTATCTACTAGTGCAGTATTGTGAGTACCCTTTTACTCCTATAATGGACATCTTCTATGCAACCTAATGCTTGCACCAAACTATCGCCCATGTGGGCAGAGTATCCCAGTCAAAGTTTTTTGTCCTCTTGAAGTGCCTAAGTGCTCTGAAAGTGCCAACACAGTGCTTATACTTGTACACAATAACCTTTGTTTAAACGTGGATGCTGCTCATTACATGATAATCATACCAATTTCTTATTTAGATGTTAAACGACCAAGATATAAATGATCTAATGTCTTCCAATCTGTATGCAGAACCCATTTACTTGACTAAGTCATTAATTTGTATCAGAAACATCACTGAAATATGACTTAGCCAGAAAGATGATTCAAAGCTCAGTGTCTACAGGAATGTATATAAATCCTCACTGGCATTAAGCCCATTATGATTTTTTGTATCTAAGTCTAAATATATATCTGGTTTCCAATTTAAACAGCGATGCCTCTCGATTGCGGCCTCGTCTCGATTGTGGTACTGTGTCAATTACAAAATATTTTAGGTGACAAGTTGTTTTTATGTGTCTCCTTAAAATGAAGTGCTACTGGATATAGGAGATCCATATTAATGTTGCTTGAATATGTTGCAGAATGCTTTTATGCACTTGCAGTTTGGTATTCCCTATGTAGCGCAATTGGCAAGTACATTCAAGTATGTACACCACAAAATCAGTATTGCAGGAGAGGAATTTATTAATTATGACCGGTTCTTCATGGAACGGAGTATGATATTGCGTCATACTGACACCAAAATGGCATGCCCTGCATACATTGCGCTTGGAGAAACCTTTCCTGCTGGAGAGCCAGTTACAGGCCTCCAATACTTCAGGGCTACTGCAGACAAGGCTCATTGAGTAAGATCTTTTAAATGCAATTGCTGTTTTTTTAGGAGTAACGTGCCAATGATAGGATCACTTAAAATCAATGGCCATTGTTTCCTTCTAATAGTTCTTATTTGCCGTTCTTGTTTACTGAACGTCAGGATAAGTCTAGTTTCCTCATCTGCATTTTTTTGATCACCTTCCTTGGTGTCAATGTTCGATTATCTAATGAACAATGTATTGACTCTATTGATCTTCTCTGTTTTGAAAATGGCCTGGTCTATTGTTTGAGCAGAATATCCCCGAGCGAGGAATCTCAGTTTGGACTCCTGCTGTACCTTTTTAAGTTCCTCATCACTACTACAGATTCAGTTAGTCTAAGCATTTCCCCATATGGGATGCTGTTGAATAGATGTCTAGGATGTGAACTGCTGGTATGAAGCGCTGAATTACCTGCTGTAGCTTTTCTATCTAGCTTCGTTTCAATTCTGTCATTATTAATTTAGACATGAAAATCTAAAAAATAACTGCCGATGGACTTAAATGCGATGTCAACTTGAGATTGACATTGTTACAATTGATCTCAGAGACAAATTGTGTCACACTCTCCTTAGAACCCTTCCAGATTATAAATAGATCGTCGATATATTTTAACCGCCAGATTACGTGTCTTTCCCAGCTTTCATTGTGTTCGACCATGAGGACCCGCTCCTCCCACCAGCCCATGTGCAAGCTGGCTTAACTTGGGGAAAAACAGGGCCCCATGGCCACACCTCTAACCTGTTGGAAGATTTCTTTGTTAAAGGAGAAAAAATTGTTATTTAAACAGAAATGTATCATGGACAATATCATTTTACTGTGCTCATACAGTCTCAGAGGTCTTCTGTTTAAGAAATGTTCCACTGCTCTTAAGCCATATTGATGGTTGTTGGACTTGGCCCTTTTTGGCTAAAGTTCCCTAAACTTTTTGCCTTCCCCCTAGACCATTTTTCTGACATGGTGTTGCCAACTTAGATGCTTTGGGCACTTTGCCACTGCTGATCAGTGTCAAAGTGCAAGTGCTCCCTGTGTAAAGTGTAATGGTAATTGGTTGTCCATAATTGGTATGTTTGCCTTACTAGTAAAGTCCCTAGTAAAGTGCACTATGTGTGCCAGGGCTGGTAATGCAAATGCTACTGGTGGGCCTGCAGCACTAATTGTGCCACCCACACAAGTAGCCCTAAAGAGTGAACTCAGGCCGGCCATTGCAGTGCCTGCGCACAGTTTACTAAACTGCCATGTTGTCCTGACAAGTGCACCCACTTGCCAGACCTTACCCTTCCCTTTCCATGCACATCAGACACCCCTATAGTAGGCCCAAGGTACCCCCCCGGGCAGGGTGCAGTGTTTGTGAAAGGTAGGACATGTACTGAGGTGTGTACCATGTCCTAACAGTGAAATACTCTCCATTTCATTTTTCACTGTTGCAAGGCCATCTTGCCCATGGGACAGAATGGGGAAGGCTGTGTAATATGTTTCCAGCCTATCTTCCCATAGGTTTAAGATGGAGAGGTGAAGTTTAGTGTGCCTGAGCTCACAATTTAATAACACATCTTTTTGTGAAGGTGGTTTTTGAATTGTGTGTTTAGAAACCACGCTTTTAGAAGTGGCTGGTTTTCTTGTTCTAACAAATCTGTGTGTCTCTGCCTGGTTGTGGATTGACTGTCTGGATCTGAATGTGATAGGATCTGGGAAATGTCTTGACCCAGGGAGGGAAGGTGAGACAGCAACAGGCTGACCTGCATCTGGAGTGTAGGGGGAGGAGTAGCCCCTGGAGGTGAAGAGGCCTGGGCTGCTGCCATAAAACAAAGGCTCCATCTCCTGCTGAGTGATTGAAGATCCAGACCCCCACTATCAAAGGAAGAGGGTGTCCCTGGCAGGGAAACACCCAGAACTGGTTTGGACAGGGGTCAGTGCCCCCTGAACACAAAGACTTCAAAGACATTTAGGGGTATAACTATGAGAGCTGAAACCCCTGGACTTTTGACTGAAATCCCTATTGAAAAAGGATTGAACCTACTTGGTGCTCAAGAGGAACCTCTGCCAAAGAAGAACAGCTGAAGAGACTGAAGAAAAGGACTGACCCTTGCTGTGTGTTCTGGGGCTGGCCTGCAGTTTGCTGGTTTGACTAAGGAGAGGACAAGGGACTTTGCTGTGTGCTGTGTCCCCCTGCTTGTGAGGACTTTGCTGTGTGCTGTGTCCTGAAGTAGCGTGTCTCCAAGGGCCCGAGGAGAGCTTGCTCCCTGTTGTGGAAACTCAGGAACATAAAAGTTTCCAAGTGTGTCTCAGCGACGCTGTGTGCGTGTGCTTTTTGCAGCCTGAGACCTTCGTAAAAACTGCCCCGTGATCGTGTGCACCCGGAGTCCAAGTGAGTCTCAGCGACGCTGTGTGCGTGTGCTTCGTGCAGCCTGAGACCTTTGTGAGGATTGCCCTATGATCGTGGGCACCCGGAGTCCAAGTGAGTCTCAGCGACGCTGTGTGCGTGTGCTTCGTGCAGCCTGAGACCTTCGTGAGAATTGCCCTGTGAGCGTGTGCACCCGGAGATCAAGTGAGTCTCAGCGACGCTGTGTGCGTGTGCCCTGTTGCAGCCTGAGACCTTTGTGAGAAATTGCCCCGTGACTGTGTGTCCCGGAGCAGTCTTGTTCTCTGCTTCGATCGACAGCGTGGCCAGAACTGCTGTGATCATCAATCAATCAATCAATCAATCAATCAATCATGTCACTTATAAAGCGCACTACATACCCGCGAGGGTCTCAAGGCGCTGGGGGAAGAGGGGGGTGGTGCTGCTACTGATCGAAGAGCCAGGTCTTGAGGAGTCTTCTGAAGGCCAGTAGGTCTTGGGTCTGTCGGAGGTTGGTGGGGAGGGTGTTCCAGGTCTTGGCGGCGAGGTGGGAGAAGGATCTGCCGCCGGCGGTCGTTTTCCGGATGCGGGGGACTGTGGCGAGGGCGAGGCTGGTCGAGCGGAGCTGGCGGGGGGTGTAGAAGCTGAGTCGTCTGTTGAGGTAGGCTTGTCCGGAGTTGTGGAGTGCTTTGTGTGCGTGGGTGAGGAGCTTGAAGGTTATCCTCTTGTTGACAGGGAGCCAGTGCAGGTCTCTCAGGTGGGGTGTGATGTGGCTGCGTCGGGGGATGTCGAGGCTAAGACGTGCAGAGGCGTTCTGGATGTGTTGCAGCCGTCTCAGGAGCTTAGCCGTCGTTCCTGCGTAGAGGGCGTTTCCGTAGTCCAGCCTGCTGGTGACGAGGGCCTGGGTGACTGTTGTTCTTGTTTCGGTGGGGATCCACTTGAAGATCCTGCGGAGCATTCGGAGGATGTTGAAGCAGGATGAGGAAACGGCGTTGACCTGCTTAGTCATGGAGAGGGTGGGGTCGAGTATGACCCCTAGGTTGCGTACGTGGTCGGTGGGTGGCGGGGCTGTTCCCAGTGATGTTGGCCACCAGGAGTCGTCCCAGGCTGAAGGGTTGGAACCAAGGATGAGGACCTCCGTCTTGTCCGAGTTCAGCTTCAGGTGGCTGGTCCTCATCCATTCGGCAACGGCCTTCATTCCTTCGTGGAGGTGGGCTTTGGCGGTGTGAGGGTCTTTGGTGAGGGAGAGGATCAGCTGGGTGTCGTCGGCGTAGGAGATGATGTTGAGGTTGTGCTGTCGGGCGATGTGGGCGAGGGGTGCCATGTAGATGTTGAACAGCGTTGGGCTGAGGGAGGAGCCTTGGGGTATGCCGCAGATGATCTTGGTGGCCTTGGATCGGAAGGGGGCGAGGCGGACGCTTTGTGTTCTGCCGGAAAGGAAGGATGTGGTCCAGTCCAGGGCCTTCTCTTGGATCCCGGCGTCGTGAAGGCGTGTTCGTAGTGTGTGGTGGCAGACCGTGTCGAAGGCGGCTGATAGGTCCAGGAGGATGAGGGCTGCTGTTTCTCCGTTGTCTAGCAGGGTCCTGATGTCATCGGTGGCGGCGATGAGGGCGGTTTCGGTGCTGTGGTTGCTGCGGAAGCCGGACTGGGAAGGGTCCAGGATGTTGTTCTCCTCGAGGTAGCGGGTCAGTTGTTTGTTGACGATTTTCTCGGTGACCTTCGCGGGGAACGGGAGCATTGCCATCGGCCCGGACCGGCATCCCCAGAGGAGCTGTGGAAATTCACCGCCACCGGCCCGAGCCTGCCTTTGCCAAGGAGAGACCTCGAACCATCATCATCATCGGGGGTCCGAGTTCCCCTGCCCAAGATCAACGAAGTCGCACCGGAGGCCCAAGCCGCCAGGAGAAGAGAGGAGAGTGAGATCGCACCCCCCAGGTAACGCTCAGCGAGCGTGCGTGTGTCGCCGCCTGGGGCGGGGTGCGAGCTACGAGAGAAACGCTCTCAGCCTTTCCCATCTTTGCAGCGCGAGCCCAGCTCAAGTCCGTATCGCGGCCCATACTTGCCGAGGAGTGGCAGTACCGGGGCCGGAGTGTGGAGCTGCACTTTGTTTTCCATCGTAACAGTGTTGGGGGCATATTTTGGCAGTAGCTGACCGCGAGTCAGTAAGAGTGTCATAGAGACCGTCCAGAGCACCGCGATCGGTGCCGAAGTGCATTATTTTTGCATTACGACTGCCTGATTGTTGCATTACGAAGTGCATTATTTTTGCATTACGAACTGCCTGATTGTTGCATTACGAAGTGCATTATTTTTGCATTACAAACTGCCTGATTGTTGCATTACGAATTGCATTATTTTTGCATTACGAACTGCCTGATTGTTGCATTACGAATTGCATTATTTGATTCTTGCATTACGAACTGCATAGCATTGCATTAGGACTGCATTGGATCATCGAGAATTGCTCATTAATACTGCAAGAACCTACCAGTGCATGCTGGCCTAATAACCGGCACGGTAAAATATTACAAATACTCATATGTTGGATTTTTATCGTGTGGTCTCATCGTATATCTTTTTTTTATAAACATATAATTGTTTTTTTTATGAAACTCGTGTGGAGTCCATTTGTGGTGTTATCACTGTGTCACTGAGAGCGTGGATGCAAATACTTTACACATTTGCCTTGGAGATAAGCCTGGTTGCTCGTGCCAAGCTACCAGGGGGTGAGCAGGGGTTATCTAAAGGTGTGTCCCTCCTTACCCTGACGTATAAGCAAGGGTCCCTATTTGGACTAAGGTACATACATCAGCCAACTAGAGACCCCCCTGGTCTAACAATGGTCAATACTAGTATATAGAGTAGTTACATCTAAAGTCATTAGCAAGAAGTCTTTGCTCCACGGAATGTCATGTATAGCCTTTAAAAAGTCTCCTGTGTCTTTGAAGAAAGATGGCAGTTCACGTACAAAGTCCTGTAGAAAAAAGTTTGCGTATTGTGAGGTCTTCTCCAACAAGCTATTCCGGGCTGAAATTATTGGCCTTCCTGGGGGAGAGGTCATATTTCTGTGTGCCTTTGGAATGAAATAGATTACTGACATCATAGGGTGTTCATTGCATAGAAATTTATGCTCCTCAAGAGACAAAAGACCCTCATTTTTTCATGATGTTAATTTGGCAAAGTATTCATTGTACACTAATCTAACTGTTGGCAAGTTACTTCTTGTGTAGCAATCAATGTCATCTAGTTGTTTTGTCATAAGGTTTCTGCACATACACAGAGCTATGCACAGGAAAATGGGACCCCGGAATACAGTGGTTTGCCACCATATACCGTAGCACCCAAAAACCCCAACCCAACTAGCTTAGCATCCCATTAGCACCCAAGTACTAATGTTTGGACAACCCAGAACATGGTATCTTTATCTCAGGACTCGCAGAAGCAAGAACACTCTTTCGTCACTCACTCGTACTTGTCCACAAGGTGCGTAGGAAGAGACACTGGATAGGTTAAAATGTTTATTCCAACTTACGTGCTCTAATGTACAGTACACGTGTCAGTACTAATAGCATAATGCATATGACTAATATAAGCAGCATGGTTACAATTCCATAGAATACAAACGGGGAAAGCATCTCAGAGCTCAGTGGATAAACGTATAAATAACATTACCACCCTCCCCTTGCAGTAAGATAGTTTATTATAATAATAGAAGACCTCTGGGCTTTGACTAGCGAACCCCCATACCTCAGTCTCTAGATGCAGAATTACATCAGCAGGACATCATAGCTCTTCTCACTGAAAGGGATTTCTCCAAGTGTGTTAAGCGCTAGTAAACCACAGTATTAAAAGCATACCAAATTCTTCATGGCAATTGCACCTAATGTTATGTCTGGGTGCGCGAGACTGGCCATATCAGGAAGAACCAAAATACATTGTTATGCGACCTTGTACATGTTTGTGCAGACTGAGCCCAAAAAGGTGAACAACAGAAAATGCAGACAGTGCAAAAGAACTTGGCACGAGCAAAGGGCGAGGGAGGCCCGGCTCAGTGTAACGTGCGCAAAGAAAAGCAGCATGGCAGCCAGGCCTAGGCCAACATAACAAGGCAGGCAACAAACCACAAGACACCCTCCCCTGGACAGTCTGGCGGCCAGGACAGAGGCCCATCAGAGGACAAACACAGCCGTTGGAGCACAGGGAGCGCCCAAACGGCGAAGGGCAGGTCAATCCATGAAAGTGTAAGTGCAGAGAAAAGCCATACCCTCCAAGAGTTCATCATTGGAATTGTCAAAAAACATAGATGCCATCCAATCCATGAGATCAAAGAGCAGGAATGCTCCTCAACAAAGGGAGCATCCAGAAGCAATGCGGGACAGCTTGCGTGATAATCGAAACAGCTTCGTTGTAGGAGATCCTGGGCAGCCGCCCAGATATCCCATTGCGCCAAAATCCCCAGTGCAGCCGCACGCGCCATACAGCCAGCAACGGAACAGTCCTGCTCATGGGCCTCTAAGGGACCCATCAACTGAACAAAATCCGGAACAGACAATGACGAATTGGAGAGGCAATAATCCAGAGTCCAGGTGAAAGGACAGCGGACACAAGTCATCACAGGTTGCACGCAAGTGAAATACGCAAAGCGAAATGAAAGAGTATATGACACACTCAGTGTCGCCAATGGCAAGACACCAAAACCGGCCAAAAGGCGCTCACGGAGCAGCTGGAGGCGTTCTGGATCGAGCAGGTCCCATCGGGGAGCAGCCATTGCGCAGAAAGCAAATTAAGAGCAAGACACCAGCCGCTAAAGCGAGGATCAATGGGAAACCGCCAAAGACACTGGAAAAAATAGAATGTATGAAAGCCGGGATGGCACCAAAAATAGTTTGGAAGGAGGACACCAAGCCCGACCCCACGACCTTAAAAAAGTGTACTAGGCCTTCAGTGTTAGATGCGTTAAAAATACGATGTATTAACTCCCCAAAATGTTGGGGGAGATTAGTGTTTAAAAGGGCCTGTATTTCACTGTGGGTACTCGCCACCTGGAGAATGAATGTCTCCCGGGCGGACGTGAGCATAACTTCCTCGTTTAATAATAGTGCCTTTATTCTGCTCAGTCTATTGAAATCTGCTTCCATGGTAGGGATGGAAGGCCAAATAGAGATATCAACCTTGCCATGAGGGGGAGGAAAAAGCACATTTTTGCAGCAGACAACCCTGTGCGAAACTGTTACAATGTAAGGAATGCCAGCCTGCAGGCCACAACAGTTTTCGTTATTTAAAAGTAAATAACTACCATTGGAAAGGAGAGTGAAAGTAGGAGAAATAACAGGAGCAGGAATACCTTTCAGCACACAAGCAAGATTAGGAGCGGAAACGCTACATGAGCCATGCAATTTAATGTGTTTACAAATAAGCGAATGACCCATAGTCGAGTCGCAGTACTCCCCCGTGAGAAAGACTTCCTTGCCGTCCCGAAGGCATTTATACATGAAAGGCAAGGACCAGAGTTCATGCAGGAAAGCACTGCCCAAGGGCCGGTAACGGCCCACAGGATAATGTTTCATGCAGGAGTCAAATTCAAACAAGGAAAAAGGTAAAGCGATAACCCCATGGACTAGCCATACAGCAGAATCGAGTTCTGCAACAGAGAACGGCAAAGGATCCATCTTTTCGATATGTAATAGAGTGTAAGTTGCATCTTTCATGGACATAAATTGCTGTTTGTCAGTTAAGTTAAAAGGTAGAAACAAGGCAGAGGTGTTCAAAAATGCCAAGGAACTTTACCTAACTTGAGCGTTTGTAAAGTCCATGCAAACTGCATAACCGAACGCAATTGATTCTGACCATGATATAACACAGAAACATCATCTTGTACAATATCAACAACAGAGGACACAATATTCTCCAAAGTATAAATGCGAGAAGACAGGGTATTAATACTATTGTCAACAACAGCAAGCACCTTTTCCAAATTTGCTTGATCTATTTCCCGAAGACGGGAAGCAGCTTCCATTTGTGATAGCTTCCAGAGTTCATTATATGTTTCATAAATGAATCTTTTAGGTCGGGACCACGAGGTCCCAAAACAAAGTCGGACAGATCAATATTGCCTGAAAGGAGGGACAAATGTTGTTTAACAGAATCAAGGGACGAATGTTGCAGCCATTGTTTGCATAATTTACCAACAGAATATGTAGTGACAGTACGGGAATCAGTAAATCTCGGATCAGGCCTATCCTGTGTGTAATTAGCTCCTGAGTCGTGAAAACGCATTTGACATGCATTTGATGATGTAGGCCATACCAACCAGGGTGACTGAACTAGCTCAGAAACATTATACGAATTATTTTGTAACAGAGCCTGCAGGGACACGAGGGACATATTGAATCGTGAGCTTTCATTGGGAAAACTCGACAGGGATGGTATTGATGGAGTATTCAATTGTTTAGTGGTTGCTAAGCCCCAACATGTAGTCTGATAGATGGAGACATTGAGGAACATAATTTGTGTAGGGATGAGGCAAGCACGGTGTAATGCCTCGGTTCCCTGTACCTGCCATGGCTTGGAGCCCCAAATAGATTTTAAATCCACTGTATTATCCCAGTACTCATAACCACCCACAGCTAGGGCACTTAGAAAGGAACCTGAATAAAGCAATTTGGTGTGTGTTAACATAATTTTCTGAGTTGATGTGTTATTTAGTCTAAAATAATAGGATGCAGGGTTCGACCGATTAAAATCAGTAAAATAATTAAACTTATTTCGAAGAGTTTGAGAGCTACCTGGCAAGGGGTTTGGACAATGTTCCCATTGGGTATAGTTAACAGAACTACGCAGGGCACTGGGCTTATGGAGAAAATGATTACCCCAATGTTGGTAACAATACAAATCGGCATAATTAGCAGAATTCATATATAGATCTTCAGCATTAAAAGATGCATAATATTTTAAATCGGCAAACAATGCTTCAACGGCATGCACATCCCAATCATCAGAATGAATATTATTTTGTACTACATCACCCATTGAAACACGAAGGACATTAGGTACATTAATAATTTCCGTCGGACCATGGATTTGATAATTCACTGCATCCCATACGATGCCATCAGCAACTGGAAAAGCTGAAATGTTCACAAATGTGTGGTCACGCTTCATGATGTGAGACGAGGAATGAGGAGCCAAAGTTCCAGAAACATAGTCTACAGCAGAGCGTTCAGGTAAATAGTGACCATTGATTAGTAGAAAAAACACTGTGACAAAGCCAATGGACATGAACAGAAAAATCAAGAAAAGTACCAACCAGATGTATGTCCAGGGTGGAATCAAAAAATTGTCTCTAAACCAGGATATAAAAATACTGAACTTGGATGGAACTTTTGAAGATGTGGAATCCGAATCAAAGGAATAACGAGTCTGGCTTAGTGGCGATATTGGTTGATGTGCCACCGATTCAGATGCAGGATAAGTATACTCGTCCTCGTCGATGTTGGTGGAGAGTTGGGGATCAATTATAGTTTCAGGCAAAGTAGAGGATTCAGGCAAATCAACCATCTCAATTACAGCATCAGCGATCGTTCGTGCAGATGGACTATGAACATATGTCCGATAAATGGCAGGACAAGAGACCGCTGGTGTGACACTATTCAGGATCGGCCAGGCGCTGTAGCTTGACATTTTCCACTGAGATGTATCTGTTCTCCTTGCGACCAGGAAGCGGTGGTAAAATGACTGTACGTGTTCCTTCAAGCCCAGAACTGGAACCGGTGCACGAAAAGAGGGGCCAAATTCTTTCTTGTTTTCAACCTTCTCTCGAACCAGTTCTCCAACCTTTGGAAGCCAGCCGGCTACCGGAATCTGCAACGCAGGATCTGTGGCTGAAGGCAAATGTGTAGTTGCAAGTTTGTCTCGGGCTTCTTGTAAGTCCTGTAACATAGCAGAATGGTTATCTACATCAAACTTGGCGGATTGCGCCGCGATGTCTGGACCCTCAAGGTCAGGCACGAACATTCTTATTCCAAAGAGCATTTCGTAAGGGGTCCGCCCACCCAGAGGTCTTCTAGGGAGATTATTAAGTGCACGCTGAACGGTATACAAATGGGCCAGCCAGTTCCTGCCAGTACCTATAACCCTAGCTGTTAAGGATTGCTTTAAGTCACGGTTCATTCGTTCAACGATAGAGTTGCCCTCAGGCCTATACGGAGACGAAAATTTCACCCGCACCCCAAGCGAAGCCATTGCATCCTTGTAAGCCCTAGAGGCAAACGCTGGACCTTGGTCCGAATGGAAGGTGCCGCATGCGAAAATTCCCACAAAGACACGCAAATCCCTGATTACATTTCGGGCGTCAGCACTCCGCTGTGGCCAGACCCAGAGAAACCGTGTGCACGAGTCCACTGCCACTAAGATGTATTTATAGGCAGTGTCTGATGAGAATGGACCGCAGTGATCCAAGTAAACACACCCAAAGGGTCTGTTAGCAATGCAGAGCGGGGTTTGTGGTGGACGTGTTACCGTGGAAGGCTTAATCTGTTGACAAACATCGCAAGAAAGCACAAAAGCACGGGTGTCTTTATACAATCCACGCCACCAATAACGCTGCTGCAAGATAGAAACTGTAGCTGACACACCTGCATGAGCCGAAGCCATGCCTTCGTGTGCAGCTGATATCAAGGCACTCCTGCGGTCCGCGTTGGGGATCAGCCGATCTCCAACGTCAGGTATAGTTACATAAGGAACCTGATCGGGACTTAATGTGTAAGAATACTTGGAAGGGAAACCTGTAGGGTAATTATTACCTTCCTTGGTTGCAGCAATAGCTGCTAATATAACAGGGTCTATTTTCGACATGGACCTGGTAACCGCTGCTACTGAACACGTGACTACTGCTGAACGGGCAGCTTCATCTGCCAGATCGTTACCAATAGCGTGTGCGCCCACCCGCTGATGGCCTAAGGTGTGAACCACCTGTGTGAGGGGCAGACGTTGTTGCAATTCTGCCACTCGAACCCAAAGCATTTTATGCTTAATTGTGCTCCCTTTGCGTCCTTGTAGTCGTTTTCGACCAGAAAAACAGATTGTCATTGTAAGATTGTACACAGTAAAAAGAATCACATACAATAAGAGTGGTCTCATCCTGAGAAGCGAACTCAAGTGCAAGTAGCAATGCATGCAGCTCGGCCAATTGTGCGGTACTATCTCCAAGTGTGCGAGTATGCACTGCAGAGGATTTGAACTTTCCATCTACAAAGGAACCCGCAACAATAGCACATGCAGCTGAATAAGCGTGCTTGGACCCAGTGGCCGGTTGCGCCGAACCATCGGTGTAGATCACACATTTGTAATCCTCAAGCGGTAATAAAAAAAAAAGGAGGAGGATGAACGAATTCATACTGCAAAAACTCCTGAGTCTACAGAGAAGAATCAAAAACAAAAGTGACGTCCGAAGACGTCAAGGATGTAGCCCATTGTATCCAACGGGGATGCATTGCTTTTGAGTTCGGTACACTTGCCTTTGTTACTGCCTCTAGGGCAGGACAGGGTGTTACCACTAGAATCCGCTTTCCTGTGCCAGTGCGCGTTCTTTTAGAATCGCCATTTGCACTGCAGTTAGAACTTTTTCGACAGAGGTAAAGCGCAATTCAGCGGAAGTGTACAGATGTGACTTGTATGCGATGGGTACTGTATCACCTTCATTAAAGGTTAAGTATGTGAATCCCACCGCCCCCGGAATTATTCTAATCACCAGGTTTGTGTGGTTATCACGAGTCAAAAGATATTTAGACTCCAAAGGTCTGTCTGCAAAGACTGCAGAATTGAGGTATGCTCAGGCAGCCAGCAAGACCTTGAATAAGTAGGTTGTATCAAAGCATACAAAGGCTTGATACGCTGGGCATATTCGGGAATGTAAGTACGCCCGAAATTCAGGAAACCCAGCAAAGACTGAAGTTTCTTCAGAGTATTTGGGGGCACAAATGTGCACATTTTTCCAAGAAATGGGGGCTAAGCCCTTACCTTCGTTGTTGAGCTCATAGCCCAAGAACAGAACTGTAAATTCAGCAATGTGTGATTTAGCAAAGTTAAATTTGTAACCCTGCTCCGCAAATTCAAGAATAATGCGGTCCACACGGGACAAATGCTGAAATAATTCGTCGTCCGTCAGATAGATGTCATCTACGTACGAACATGCGTCTTGATCAATGTCATTTAACAAAGAAACAACACGGGCGGCGAATATACCCGGACTATTTTTGTAGCCCATGGGTAAACGCCGGAACTGGAATAATTTACCACCGGAAGTGAATGCGGTCCATTGACCACTCTCCGGGGCTAGGTTGTGCGTGTAGAAACCGTTTGAAAGGTCAAGTGTCGTTTTGTATTTTTTACGAACAAGACTGTCTACAAGCGCAGAACTGTGTGTATTTTGCACCGCAAAGTTCCGACAATGTGTATTTAAATGCCGGTAATCCAAAACTAAGCGGTACGTTCCATCGGGTTTAGAAACCACGAAAAGGGGATTGTTCATAGGTGATACGCATGGTTCAATTACTCCCTGATATTCCAACTGTGTCAGAATTTCGGAGACGGGGCCTTTTGCCTGCCGTTTGATGGGATATTGGGGTTGTGGCTGCGGTAGTGACCGCAAAGGTATTGCATGAGGAGGTGATTCTTCATCCCATCCCACATGGTTGCGGTATAACGCTGGTGCCAGGTACACAGCCCACTCAGCTGCAAGTGCTTCAGCTTTGTCTTTTGGGACATGCCGTGAGAAGCTTGGAAGGATTACCTCCTCTCCTTTATGTGCAGCTAAAACGAATGGGGGTGGCCAATCCACCTCTGCTAACAAAATGTCATATGAAGAGGTTAGATTTTCCCAAAAATCCCTTTTATTTCACGCGGTATATCACCTTCAATTTGTATGACTATATTATATAGTCTGTCAGGGGTGCCACTCTCGTGTCAGCTGTCTCTACAGTAACGAATGTTTCAGTTGCTGTCGCCTCCATATGAGGACGTAGCGCCTCCCGCACTATGGTAACTTCCGCGGCGCTGTCTAGGAGGGTCACTGCCCACGTCCAATTCTGGAGTCTCGTTCTCACGGTCTGAGGCATATTTCGCTGTGACAGCGGCAACTTTTTCTTCTGAAATTGCGGTCGAGGAAGATGAAAGTCTTCTGCTTTCCCTCTGACTTGTTGTCGAGGTTGGTCTCGCTCCTGGGGAGCCTCTCGGCCCCTTCCTCTATCTTGCCGTCCTCCTCCACCAGCCTGTGACGACGTCTGGGCCTGTGAAGAACGAGGAGAACGCGTATCAGAGCTCTGAAACCTTTCTGGTGATTTAATCCTTGACCTATCACGTAAATCATAAGTACGTTCAGAAGAAACCGAAACTGGGGAAGCGCCTCTCGACCCCGGCTTCTTTTGTTGCTTACCCTGTTTTTTCTGTCTCCAACTCTTTTTAGTGAAGACCGGTTTATCATCTTTCTCAGATGCACTTTTTGTTTGTGTAACTTGTGTTTGCGATTGAGTTTGCATTTTTACAAAAGGCTTGTTGCCCAGGCTATTTCTTCCAATTGTTTTATAAGCCCGGGCAATAATTTTCGGTAATTCGCGGGGCCTGTCCAACTCTGGGACCAAAGCCAAAGCATTCGCTACTTGAAAGTTCATAGCATCGCCCTTGACATTTCCAAGGATCAGCTCAGCTACTACATCAAACACTCCCACTAGTCTCATCCCTAATTCCACAGCCGCTTCAGGGCCATGTTCATCCTGTACTTTTTAATTACAGAGGGTAGAACCGTCATGGAAGGAGTTCCAAAACATTTTGAATAAACTGCTGCGAATACCTTACCCCAGTTTTCACATGATGTCAAATCGGGGATTATGTCTTTTGGCAAACTTATCGTGAGGATGCGGTGTTTATCTACTGGGGATGTATGGGGAAACACTGCTTCTATCTGATCGAACTTTTCTGCAAGCCAGTAAGGATAGTCGTCCTTATTTTGTGGACGTTTGCCCATCACAGAATTTACCATGACAGGACTTATGGTCACTCCAGCGGCTATAGCTGGTTGGCCTGCGACTACAGGAGCAGCTCCATGTAGACTACCTGTAACGTATGTCACTAGGGCTCGATGCACTCGTACCAACCCGGTATGCATAGTGCGCAGTTCCGCAAGCGGTAATGCCAGATAATTTGGATGCGGGGTATACCCGGCCAATACAGGCCAAGTGGCCCCCTGAATTGACAAGGGGCCTAAACGAACTGCGGTAGTTGGTTGTGGTAGGGCGCCATTAAACCAAACACGGTGCTGCCAAGCCGTGAGAGGTACTTCAAGAGTGGTATAGGGTCGATATGCAGCAGGAATAACGGTGGGTTTATATTCATGAAACAGATTATCATCTGCCTCCACCGCTTCAAAAGTGATCCAAGTGTAAAACACCTCAAAGTGGTAAGCCGGATCGGCTTGAACCACAAAGACCAAATCGATCCCTGTATCAGGCACTCCATACACCCGTAAGTGGTCTCGGAGTGCTCTCGACTATGTGCAGCAATCGCCACACCAGCCATGACTAAACAGTTATATTCGACAACCTAACAGGGAGCACTAAAATGGGTCTGTTAACTAACCTTTTAATAACATCAAGCTTGAAAGAACCTATAAAACATTCAATATAGGAGGTATCACCGTCACATACGCCTCCGGAAGCGTACGCGAGGGGTTTGTGGACAAGCACAAGTACTACTCAAGCGTCTCGCAGATAAGCTGCCCCACGGTGGTCGCGCCATGTCATAAGGTTTCTGCACATACACAGAGCTATGCACAGGAAAATGGGACCCCGGAATACAGTGGTTTGCCACCATATACCGTAGCACCCAAAAACCCCAACCCAACTAGCTTAGCATCCCATTAGCACCCAAGTACTAATGTTTGGACAACCCAGAACACGGTATCTTTATCTCAGGACTCGCAGAAGCAAGAACACTCTTTCGTCACTCACTCGTACTTGTCCACAAGGTGCGTAGGAAGAGACACTGGATAGGTTAAAATGTTTATTCCAACTTACGTGCTCTAATGTACAGTACACGTGTCAGTACTAATAGCATAATGCATATGACTAATATAAGCAGCATGGTTACAATTCCATAGAATACAAACGGGGAAAGCATCTCAGAGCTCAGTGGATAAACGTATAAATAACATTACCACCCTCCCCTTGCAGTAAGATAGTTTATTATAATAATAGAAGACCTCTGGGCTTTGACTAGCGAACCCCATACCTCAGTCTCTAGATGCAGAATTACATCAGCAGGACATCATAGCTCTTCTCACTGAAAGGGATTTCTCCAAGTGTGTTAAGCGCTAGTAAACCACAGTATTAAAAGCATACCAAATTCTTCATGGCAATTGCACCTAATGTTATGTCTGGGTGCGCGAGACTGGCCATATCAGGAAGAACCAAAATACATTGTTATGCGACCTTGTACATGTTTGTGCAGACTGAGCCCAAAAAGGTGAACAACCGAAAATGCAGACAGTGCAAAAGAACTTGGCACGAGCAAAGGGCGAGGGAGGCCCGGCTCAGTGTAACGTGCGCAAAGAAAAGCAGCATGGCAGCCAGGCCTAGGCCAACATAACAAGGCAGGCAACAAACCACAAGACAGTTTGTATGCTTCAGCTATGTAATCAGATTTTGGCCAAATAACGATGTTTCTACGTTTATCTGCATTTTGGATAAAAATTTGGATGTTGTTTTGTAGTTTCTTGATCAACTTTTGATAGTTCCTGTTGAAATTACTCTCCCTCTTGCGTGATTTATTGTGCAATCGATTTAACATTTTAAGTTGCTCCGTCCAGTACTAACATCCCCGGGAGAGCAAGGACCTATGTTACTGTTGCAGTGCACAGTGCGGTATACTACCAGAATATTGAGGGGCATATTTACACTAAAGTGGCGGCACCTTTCGTCACTTTAGAAATGCAGGGCTGCACCATATTTACTAGAGTATGGTGTAGGCCTATGTTTCCCCCTGCGCTGGCGCTAACTTTAGCTGCCTAGCTCCAACGCAGGCACCCTTGCACCATAGCGTAAGGATGCCTGTGTTGAGCGGAAGATTGTTTATGTGCAGGAAGGTCGCCCTTCCTTCACATAAGCAATCTTTAAATCCCGTTTTGTAACTTCTATGTATGTTGCTTACTGCAGCACGCATAGAAGTTTCAATACAGTATTTTTTTTTTATGATTTTTTATGTGCAGGAAGGGAGACCTTTCTGCACATAAACAGTCATAGGCAATTTGCTGTTTCTATGTGTGTTGCACAAGGCAGCACACATGGAAACAGCAAAAACGAGGAGAAATAAAGCATTTCTCCTCATTTCACCTGTTTAGGACCAGGTTTTCCCTGGTCTTAATTTTGGCACTGCCTCCTATTTACACCACACTTGTAAATAGGGGGCAGCGTCAAAATCAATGGGTGTTGCGGTGGAACACCCACTGCAACACCCATTGCCCTCCCCTTTCATGCTAAACACAGCGTGAAAGGGTGCCTTCTTTACAAGGCAGCATTAAGCCACGTTAAGTGGCTTAACTCTGCTTTGTAAATAAGGTGAGGCCCCTATCACTATCACAATGTCAAGTGACCGTGTGGTGGCGATAGTGGCTTGTAAATATGCCCCCACGTTTGAAATATCGTGCTACCATGGGCGTAAATGACAAATGTTTAGTACAGCCAGCAAGCACCCTATAGGAGAAGTTATCTTTTTCTAACACCTTGTGACCGAGCATTTCTGCATTATTTATACATACAGATATATATATATATATATATATATATATATATATATATTTTTTTTTTTGTCAAGAAATAATTTAACTTTAACTTTGGAAAATAATTTCTCGTGTACGTTGTACAAGCAGGCATGTATGTATAGAATCAGCAACCATCCATTTATAGCATGGCACTCAGATAATGCTTTTATGTGCAAATCATTTGCATGCAAAGATTGGTTCAAGCCCCCTAGCAAGCATCTTCCCTTCCCTACCCTTCCCTAACCTGGCTCCAGACTAACTACGGAGTGTATGCAGCCCTAGTGTGGATGTAGGACACAGACCAGTAGTAAAGTTAGGAGTCCTAACTTTACTACTACTAAATGCCTTCTCTGAATACCAAAAAGTAGTAAGTTTAGGATTTTATCTCAGATTAGTTCTGTGAATCGGCCCCATTGAGTTTAAAATATCGTGCTACTGTGGGCGTAAATGACAAATGTTTAGTACAGCCAGCAAGCACCCTATATGAGAAGTTTCCTTTATCTAGCACCTTGTGACCAAGCGCCGCAAAACAGAAGCAAATTATTTTATTTTCCTGCAATTCATGTTGAAGAGAATTGTTGACATTTTCATCTCCTATTACTCAATATACCAATATGGCATCTATTATTGGGTACTGATACTGAGATGCTAAAATCACATCTTATTTGCCGTTCCTGTTTACTGAACGTCAGGATAAGTCTAGTTTCCTCATCTGCATTTTTTTGATCACCTTCCTTGGTGTCAATGTTAGATTGTCTAGAGAACAATGTATTGACTCTATTGATCTTCTCTGTTTTGAAAATGGCCTGGTCTATTGTTTGAGCAGAATATCCCCGAGCGAGGAATCTCAGTTTGGACTCCTGCTGTACCTTTTTAAGTTCCTCATCACTACTACAGATTCTGTTAGTCTAAGCATTTCCCCATATGGGATGCTGTTGAATTGATGTCTAGGATGTGAACTGCTGGTATGAAGCGCTGAATTACCTGCTGTAGCTTTTCTATCTAGCTTCGTTTCAATTCTGTCATTATTAATTTAGACATGAACATCTAAAAAATCAACTGCCGATGGACTTAAATGCGATGTTAACTTGAGATTGACATTGTTACAATTGATCTCAGAGACAAATTGTGTCACACTCTCATTAGAACCCTTCCAGATTATAAATAGATCGTCGATATATTTTAACCGCCAGATTACGTGCCTTTCCCAGCTTTCATTGTGTTCGACCATGAGGACCCGCTCCTCCCACCAGCCCATGTGCAAGCAGGCGTAACTTGGGGAAAAGCAGGGCCCCATGGCCACACCTCTAACCTGTTGGAAGATTTCTTTGTTAAAGGAGGAAAAATTGTTATTTAAACAGAAATGTGTCATGGACAATATCATTTTACTGTGCTCATACAGTCTCAGAGGTCTTCTGTTTAAGAAATGTTCCACTGCTCTTAAGCCATCTTGATGGCTGTTGGACTTGGCCCTTTTTGGCTAAAGTGCCCTAAACTTTTTGCCTTCCCCCTAGACCATTTTTCTGACATGGTGTTGCCAACTCAGATGCTTTGGGCACTTTGCCACTGCTGATAAGTGTCAAAGTGCAAGTGCTCCCTGTGTAAAGTGTAATGGTAATTGGTTGTCCATAATTGGTATGTTTGCCTTACTAGTAAAGTCCCTAGTAAAGTGCACTATGTGTGCCAGGGCTGGTAATGCAAATGCTACTGGTGGGCCTGCAGCACTAATTGTGCCACCCACACAAGTAGCCCTAAAGAGAGAACTCAGGCCTGCCACTGCAGTGCCTGTGCGCAGTTTACTAAACTGCCATGTTGTCCTGACAAGTGCACCCACTTGACAGGCCTTACCCTTCCCTTTCCATGCACATCAGACACCCCTATAGTAGGCCCAAGGTACCCCCCTGGGCAGGGTGCAGTGTTTGTGAAAGGTAGGACATGTACTGAGGTGTGTACCATATCCTAACAGTGAAATACTCTCCATTTCATTTTTCACTGTTGCAAGGCCATCTTGCCCATAGGACAGAATGGGGAAGGCTGTGTAATATGTTTCCAGCCTATCTTCCCATAGGTTTAAGATGGAGAGGTGAAGTTTAGTGTGCCTGAGCGCACAATTTAATAACACATCTTTTTGTGAAGGTGGTTTTTGAATTGTGTGTTTAGAAACCACGCTTTTAGAAGTGGCTGGTTTTCTTGTTCTAACAAATCTGTGTGTCTCTGCCTAGTTGAGGATTGACTGTCTGGATCTGAATGTTATAGGATCTGGGAAATGTCTTGACCCAGGGAGGGAAGGTGAGACAGCAACAGGCTGACCTGCATCTGGAGTGAAGGGGGAGGAGTAGCCCCTGGAGGTGAAGAGGCCTGGGCTGCTGCCATAAAACAAAGGGTCCATCTCCTGCTGAGTGATTGAAGATCCAGACCCCCACTATCAAAGGAAGAAGGTGTCCCTGGCAGGGAAACACCCAGAACTGGTTTGGACAGGGGTCAGTGCCCACTGAACACAAAGACTTCAAAGAGATTTAGGGGTATAACTATGAGAGCTGAAACCCCTGGACTTTAGACTGAAATCCCTATTGAAAAAGGATTGAACCTACTTGGTGCTCAAGAGGAACCTCTGCCAAAGAAGAACAGCTGAAGAGACTGAAGAAAAGGACTGACCCTTGCTGTGTGTTCTGGGGCTGGCCTGCAGATTGCTGGTTTGACTAAGGAGAGGACAAGGGACTTTGCTGTGTGCTGTGTCCCCCTGCTTGTGAGGACTTTGCTGTGTGCTGTGTCCTGAAGTAGCGTGTCTCCAAGGGCCCGAGGAGAGCTTGCTCCCTGTCGTGGAAACTCAGGAACATAAAAGTTTCCAAGTGTGTCTCAGCGACGCTGTGTGCGTGTGCTTTTTGCAGCCTGAGACCTTCGTAAAAACTGCCCCGTGATCATGTGCACCCGGAGTCCAAGTGAGTCTCAGCGACGCTGTGTGCGTGTGCTTTGTGCTACCTGAGACCTTTGTGAGGATTGCCCCATGATTGTGTGCACCCGGAGTCCAAGTGAGTCTCAGCGACGCTGTGTGCGTGTGCTTCGTGCAGCCTGAGACCTTCGTGAGGATTGCCATGTGATCGTGGGCACCCGGAGTCCAAGTGAGTCTCAGCGACGCTGTGTGCGTGTGCTTCGTGCAGCCTGAGACCTTCGTGAGAATTGCCCTGTGAGCGTGTGCACCCGGAGTTCAAGTGAGTCTCAGCGACGCTGTGTGCGTGTGCCCTGTTGCAGCCTGAGACCTCCGTGAGAAATTGCCCCGTGACTGTGTGTCCCGGAGCAGTCTTGTTCTCTGCTTCGATCGACAGCGTGGCCAGAACTGCTGTGATCGTCATTGCCATCGGCCCGAGCCTGCCTTTGCCAAGGAGAGACCTCGCACCATCATCATCGTCGGGGGTCCGAGTTCCACTGCCCAAGATCAACGAAGTCGCACCAGAGGCCCAAGCCACCAGGAGAAGAGAGGAAAGTGAGATCGCACCCCCCAGGTAACGCTCAGCGAGCGTGCGTGTGTCGCCGCCTGGGGCGGGGTGCGAGCTACGAGAGAAACGCTCTTGGCCTTTCCCATCTCTGCAGCGCGAGCCCCGCTCAAGTCCGTATCGCGGCCCGTACTTGCCGAGGAGTGGCAGTACTGGGGCCGGAGTGTGGAGCTGCACTTTGTTTTCCATTGGAAAAGTGTTGGGGGCATATTTTGGCAGTAGCTGACCGCGAGTCAGTAAGAGTGTCATAGAGACCGTCCAGAGCACCGCGATCAGTGCCGAAGTGCATTATTTTTGCATTACGAACTGCCTGATTGTTGCATTACGAAGTGCATTATTTTTGCATTACGAACTGCCTGATTGTTGCATTACGAACTGCATTATTTTTGCATTACGAACTGCCTGATTGTTGCATTACGAATTGCATTATTTTTGCATTACGAACTGCCTGATTGTTGCATTACGAAATGCATTATTTTTGCATTACGAACTGCCTGATTGTTGCATTACGAACTGCATTATTTTTGCATTACGAACTGCCTGATTGTTGCATTATGAATTGCATTATTTTTGCATTATGCACTGCCTGATTGTTGCATTACGAATTGCATTATTTTTACATTACAAAGTGCCTGATTCTTGCATTACGAACTGCATAGCATTGCATTAGGACTGCATTGGATCATCGAGAATTGCTCATTAATACTGTAAGAACCTACCAGTGCGTGCTGGCCTAATAACCGGCACAGTGAAATATTACAAATACTCATATGTTGGATTTTTATCGTGTGGTCTCATCGTATATCTTTTTTTATAAACATATAATTGTTTTTTTTTATGAAACTCATTTGGAGTCCATTTGTGGTGTTATCACTGTGTCACTGAGCGCGTGGATGCAAATACTTTACACATTTGCCTTGGAGATAAGCCTGGTTGCTCGTGCCAAGCTACCAGGGGGTGAGCAGGGGTTATCTAAAGGTGTGTCCCTCCTTACCCTGACGTAGAAGCAAGGGTCCCTATTTGGACTAAGGTACATACCTCAGCCAACTAGAGACCCCCAGGTCTAACAATGGTCAATACTAGTATATAGAGTAGTTACATCTAAAGTCATTAGCAAGTAGTCTTTGCTCCACGGAATGTCATATATAGCCTTTAAAAAGTATCCTGTATCTTTGAAGAAAGATGGCAGTTCACGTACAAAGTCCTGTAGAAAAAAGTTTGCGTATTGTGAGGTCTTCTCCAACAAGCTATTCCGGGCTGAAATTATTGGCCTTCCTGGGGGAGAGATCATATTTTTGTGTACCTTTGGAATGAAATAGATTACTTCTGTCAGAGATAAGATTCCTTTGGGCTCCTTTTAAACATACAAGGACACAATGCTATCTTACATACACATTAGTATCAAGCATACACTGTTTAGTTCACCAAGTAGAAACCAAAACAATAATATATAAATTATAATATTCTTTATTATTTAGGATCCTAATAGGATTCAACATTTAAAAACATTTTTGTAATCAAAAGCATTAAAAAACCTACACATTAATTATTACACTTCAAATCATCACACTAGTTAAAAACATATCTTAAAAATGATCTAGGAGCATATAGCAAAACAGTAGAGACATCAAAGACTTGTTAGGTCAAACCGGCACACCAAGTCCGTATCTTTTACAATTGATAGCCAAGGTTGATCACTTAATCATGTTATTGTTATAGCCGAACCCGGCGAAGCTTGGTTGCTCAATCGACACAGAGGGACGCGTTTCTGTGGTCTAGTATAATTCACCACCTTTTTCAGGCTTATGTATTTAATTCAGTGTCTCCCAACACAATCTTTAAGGATTCTTCTCTAGTTCACATCAGAGGTTGAACAGACGGTGTAAATCAAAAGGACCAAACTTCACTCGTGCCCTTCTTAAAAAATCAAGAATATGATGCCACTGGAGCTAGGGCACACAAGACGGTAAGTCCCTTCTTTTGATATAGCTTCTCCGTAGCTTTAACACCGCTCATCCAGGCTTTTAAATTATATGAGCAAAGTGCCGGGACCAAACGAGTCTCCTGACGTGCTCCAACATCCTCCAATTAATAGATGATGATAATGATGAAATAGATTACTGACATAGGGTGTTCATTGCATAGAAATGTATGCTTCTCAAGAGACAAAAGACCCTCATTTTTTCATGATGTTAATTTGGCAAAGTATTCATTGTACACTAATCTAACTGTTGGCAAGTTACTTCTTGTGTAGCAATCAATGTCATCTAGTTGTTTGTATGCTTCAGCTATGTAATCAGATTTTGGCCAAATAACGATGTTTCCACTTTTATCTGCATTTCGGATAACAATTGGGTTGTTGTTTTGTAGTTTCTTGATCAACTTTTGATAGTTTCTGTTGAAATTACTCTCCCTCTAGCGTGATTTATTGTGCGATCGATTTAACATTTTAAGTTGCTCCGTCCAGTACTAACATCCCCGGGAGAGCAAGGACCTATGTTACTGTTGCAGTGCACAGTGCGGTATACTACCAGAATATTGAGGGGCATATTTACACTAAAGTGGCGGCACCTTTCGTCACGTTAGAAATGCAGGGCTGCACCATATTTACTAGAGTATGGTGCAGGCCTATGTTTCCCCCTGCGCTGGCGCTAACTTTAGCTGCCTCTCTCCAACGCAGGCACCCTTGCACCATAGCGTAAGGATGCCTGTGATGAGGGGAAGATTGTTTATGTGCAGGAAGGTCGCCCTTCCTTCACATAAGCAATCTTTAAATCCCGTTTTACTGCAGCACGCATAGAAGTTTCAATACAGCATTTTTTTTTAAATGATTTTTTATGTGCAGGAAGGGAGACCTTTCTGCACATAAACAGTCATAGGCAATTTGCAATTTCTATGTGTGTTGCACAAGGCAGCACACATGGAAACAGCAAAAACGAGGAGAAATAAAGCATTTCTTCTCATTTCACCTGTTTAGGACCAGGTTTTTCCTGGTCTTAATTTTGGCACTGCCTCCTATTTACACCACACTTGTAAATAGGGGGCAGCGTCAAAATCAATGGGTGTTGCGGTGGAACACCCACTGCAACACCCATTGCCCTCCCCTTTCATGCTACACAAGGCGTGAAAGGGAGCCTTCTTTACAAGGCAGCATTAAGCCACGTTAAGTGGCTTAACTCTGCTTTGTAAATAAGGTGAGGCCCCTATCACTATCACAATGGCACTGAAAGTGACCGTGTGGTGGCGATAGTGGCTTGTAAATATGCCCCCACGTTTGAAATATCGTGCTACCATGGGCGTAAATGACAAATGTTTAGTACAGCCAGCAAGCACCCTATATGAGAAGTTATCTTTTCTAACACCTTGTGACTGAGCATTTCTGCATTATTTATATATATATATATATATATATATATATATATATATATATATCCACAAACACATTCTCCATGTCGGGAGCCCCCATCCCTGCAGGGCGGCTTCAAAACGGGAATGGAGCATCCCGTAACCGGCTTCGCGCCAAAACACACCAAAGAGTGAAGAAGCCACAACTCCATGACTTATTGGCATTTATTCAAAATGGTTTGGCAGCATGTCAATCCTTACGCGTTTCAGCTCAAGATAGCCTTGTTCACAGGTGAGCAACGTTGTAATGCTGATTTCTTAGTGCTATAACCCAGTGGTCATGTGACTCAGGCAAAATACTACTGTGCCCATCATGCACCTTGAATGTTCGAATAAAATCTGAACTGTGTGAAAAAGTGTTCAATCTGCTTAATAGCGTTATTTTACATCACAAACAGTCTCAGTGTCATTTGGATAAAGTGCAAAGTGCAAAAATTAAAAGTCACATCTTCTTATTACAAATTGCCAGCTTTGCTCAGTACATGCTGCCATACTGCAAATCCTTGCTTCCTCCTAAATGCCAAATTTAGTCAGAGTCGGCAGGAAGAGTAAATACCCTTCCTCTCCCTTTCTCCTCCTCACGGACAAATACCTTTGGAAATCCATGCAGTGTCAATCGATGGGTGAAGCGGGACATGCTCCCCAATTTAATCCACAAACACATTCTCCATGTCGGGAGCCCCCATCCCTGCAGGACGGCTTCAAAACGGGAATGGAGCATCCCGTAACCGGCTCCGCGCCAAAACACACCAAAGAGTGAAGAAGCCACAACTTGATGACTTATTAGCATTTATTCAAAATGGTTTGGCAGCATGTCAATCCTTACGCATTTCAGCTCAAGATAGTCTTGTTCACAGGTGAGCAACGTTGTAATGCTGATTTCTGCATTATTTATACATATATATATATATATATATATATATATATATATATATATATATATATATATATTATCTACTGGCGGTCGCCAGTAGATAGTTATAGTTACAACCTATTATCCATAGGAAATCCGCGACATTCTATTTGAAATAACTCTCTTGCCGGTTGACGTATCTTTGCAAAATTTTCAAACTTTGTGGGGCGCTCCGGTCCGCTCCGCTCAGGGTGCGCGAATCCTGCCGAAAAAAAAAAATCGAAGCGCGGTCTCCCGTGCTTCGATTGCATTTTGCCCCCGGGTGGCCCAAGTCCCGGGGGCATGGTGGGGGGTTAATTTTATGTGTGGGGGCCTCAAGGGCCCCCAAGCCCCGGGGACCGCCACCCCCGGGGCTTTATATAAAAATGGTGCGGGAGGGCTCTTCTGCCCTCCCGCAGCCCCGGGACCGCCACCCCCGGGGCTTCTTTTTTATGTTAAATAAGGTGTGGGGGCTCCAGCCCCCACACGCCCGGGACCACCACCTCCCGGGGCACTTACAAAATAAATGTGGGGGTCCATTACGGACCCCCATAGCCCCGGGGACCACCACCTCCCGGGGCTGTGCACTTTAGGGGAGGGGCCACGCGGCCCCCTCCTGGAGCCCTTGATGGCCCTGGGGACCGCCACCCCCAGGGCCGGCTCCTGCAGTGTCCCGGGGTGCCTACCCCCGGGACACTGTAGTTTGCTATGGCAGGACGGGAGCCTCGCGGCTCCCGTCCTGCCATTGCAAACTTGCTTTGGATATTGGAAGAGAGAGCAGGGAAACCTGCTCTCTCTTCCAATATCCAAAGCCGATTGCTTTTCCACATGGGGAGCAGCATGTTAGCTGCTCCCCATGTGTAAAAGCAATGCCGGCTCCCAAGGGACGCGGGGAGCCGGCGGGACTGTGGGGGATTGGGGACCCCCACAGTCCCCTAACGGAGAGGGCCAGCCCCGGGGATGGGGTCCCCGGGCAAGTAGTGGCCCGGGATGGGGCCACGCGGCCCCCTCCCCCAAAAAAAAAAAAAATAATAAAAAAAATGGAAAGGCCGGCCCCGGGGATGGGGTCCCCGGGGCCTTAAATGGCCTGAGGAGGGGGCCACGCAGCCCCCTCCAAAGAAAAAATAAAAGGCCATGCCCGGGGGATGGGGTCCCCGGGGCCAATACAGGCCTAGGGAAGGGGGCCACGCGGCCCCCTTCCCGTTTTTGTTTTTTAATTTTAATTACAAAAAAGGGGTAAGGCCCTGGGGGATGGGGTCCCCAGGGCCCAAAAACATGAAAAGGAAGGGGGCCACACAGCCTCCCTTCAGGGACAAAAAAAAAAAAAAAAACGATCGGGCCCGCAGGCCCCGCCCCTTCCTTCACCACTCTGCAAACGCGCCCCTGGCGCGTTTGCAGAGGGGAACGATTCCCCTTGAATACTGGGGGTCCCTGGGGCCAACTAGCCCACCAGGAACCTCCAGTATGCGCCAGGGGCTGCCTTGCAGAGAGGTGTACAGAGGCCACGCCCCTTTTACACCTCTCTGCAACGCAGCTCTGTGGCGCTTTTGGAGGTATATGGTGGGCTAGTTGGACTCCGGGGACCCTCAGGATTCAAGGGGACTTAATCCCCCAACTTAAAACGCGCCACGGGGCGTGTTTGCACAGTGGTGAAGGGAGGGGCGGGGCTTCAGGTGACATGTGTGCAAACAGGCCCCGTGGCGCGTTTTAAGATGGGGAATTAAATCCCTTCAATCCTGAGGGTCCCTGGGGGCCAACTAGCCCAACAGGTACATCCAGAAAGCGCCACAGAGCTGCGTTGCAGAGAGGTGTAAAAGGGGTGTGGCCTCTCTACACATCTCTGCAACGCAGCCCCTAGCGCATATTGGAGGTTCCTGGTGGGCTAGTTGGCCCCTAGGGACCCTCAGGATTCAAGGGGACTTAATCCCCCAACTTAAAACGCGCCACGGGGCGCGTTTGCACAGATGTCACCTGAAGCCCCGCCCCTCCCTTCACCATTGTGCAAATATTCTTCTAAAATCATCCGAAATACGAATTCCGATTTACTCACCTGTTATAAGGAGAGACCTCAGTGCTGCATCTTTCAGCCCAGTACTGGTCCTGAAAAGTAATTTTAACCGTACTTACCAGTAACTTGAATTTCCTTCCATAGGATATCATTGCCTGCTTTTTGCTGAAAAAGTTTCTGTGTTGATTTTTGAAACATACAAATATTCCTCTAAAATCAGCCGAAATACGAATTCCGATTTACTCACCTGTTATCAGGAGAAAACACAGTGCTGCACCTTTTAGCCCAGCACTGACCCTGAAAAGTAATTCTAACCGTACTTACCAGTAACTTGAATTTCCTTCCATAGGCTAACATTGACTGGTTTCACTTGGAAATTCTTCTAAGTGTGGAGTTTTGGAACTTTAAAATATTCCTCTAAAATCAGCCGAAATACGAATTCCGATTTACTCACCTGTTATCAGGAGAGAACCCAGTGCTGCATCTTTTAGCCCAGCACTGACCCTGAAAAGTAATTTTAACCGTACTTACCAGTAACTTATTTTTTCTTCCATAGGAATCCATTGTCTGGTTTTCAGCAAAAAGTTTCAAAGTGTTGATTTTTACAAACTACAAATATTCCTTAAAAATCACCTGTATGACTTAAACGCATTCTTTCAACTGTTTACAGGAGATGCACCAGTGCTGGATCCAGGATCCAACACTGAGTAAGAAAAAGTAACGATAACAGTTTTTACCTGCTAAGTGAATTTCCTTCCATAGGATAACATTGGTGACTATATGAGAAAAAGTTTCTAAGTGTCAACTTTTAAAATACAATAATATTCCTTAAAAATCAGTACTGTAACCAAAACGCTTTTACTCAACTGTTTACAGGAGATGTCCCAGGACTGAATCTAGGATCCAGTCCTGTGGTTAGAAAAGTAATCCATAAAGTAACTAATTGCATTTAACTAGAAATTCACATTGAGCTGAATGTTGCATTGTGTTTGAAAATGTGTTGCCCATTGCAACAACTGTAACTACTGTACTTAAAAGTCTATTGCCTATGTGCAAAGTATTTAAACTAAAGTAATTCATTCTGAGAAAGTATTTTTTGTAATGTAATGTATAATGTAATTACAATGTAATTTAAAAAATAAAATATGTAAAAAAATTGTTTCTAAAAATGTAGTAAATCAGTATGAAAAAAATTAATATAACAATTAATACATTTAAAAATTGTCATTTACAAAACCTTTGAAATTCACTGAAAAAACCATAGGTTTCAGGCACGTTATAGTTAGAAATTAGCATTTAAAAACCTTTGAAATTCACTGAAAAACCGTAGGTTTCAGACATGTTATAGTTACAAATTAGCATTTAAAAAACCTTTGAAATTCACTGAAAAAACCATAGGTTTCAGGGACGTTATAGTTACAAATTAGCATTTAAAAAACCTTAGAAATTCACTGAAAAAACCATAGGTTTTAGGGACAGTTATAGTTAGTTGGACATTGCACTCGTACAAAACCCGTGAAATTCCCCCGTTATAGTTAGTCCAGCTAACTATAACTCGCGCCCCCGCAATGCACTGCTGATGACGTCACATATTACATCACTCATGACTAAACAGGGTGAAAGTCTGTATCCGTCTGTCTGTTGCTGTGTAAGTGGCTGCATGTGTTTGTGAATAGCTACATGAGTGTCTATATGAGTTATTGAATGCTTGTGTGAGTATCTGTATGGGTGCCTGAGTGTTTGTGTGGGAGGGGTGTGTGCGACTCTGTGCATAGATGTGTGAGTGGGTGATTCACTGGGTGGATGGTTTCAAGAGTGCATCTGTGATAGACTGTATGGGTGGGTAAGTGTGTGTAAGAGTGTGTTAGTGAGTGAATGTATGTCCCAGTGGTACATGTGTGAGTAACTACATATGTGAAAGGCAGTATATATGTGTGTTGGAGTATATAAATAGCTATAAGCTAGAGTGAGTGATTGTGATAGTGGCTGTATGGATGAGTGTGTGCTTGTATCAGTGATTGTATAAGAGCGTAAGAATGTGCTAGTATTTGTATGAGTAAGTGAGCTGGTGTGTGTATAACTGTATAGGTGAGTAAATGGTAGTGTGTTTAATTATTTGCATGACTGACTAGGTGTGTGAGTACCTCTATGGATGAGTGGCGGTGTTTGAGTGTCTATATAGGAGTATGAGTGCATATGATAGTCCTGTACTGAGTGACCGTAAGTATGAGTGACTGTACGGGTGAGTGAGTGGATGTGCGCGTAGACCTAAGAATCAGTGAGTGGGTATGTAGTTATTGGTGTTGGAGTGTGTATGGTTTTGCGAATGGCAGTCTGTAATTTAGAGTGGGTGTATCAAAGGTTATATTAGGGTGTGAGGAGGTGCATGAGATTATCACGTGGATGATGTCATCAGTGATGTCATTTGAGATGTCATCAGTGATGTCATCAGTGATGTCACTGACCATGTCATGAGTGATGTAATATGTGACGTCATCAGCAGTGCATTAGCGAGGCGCGAGTTATAGTTAGCTGGACTAACTATAACGGGGAATTTCACGGGTTTTGTACGAGTGCAATGTCCAACTAACTATAACTGTCCCTAAAACCTATGGTTTTTTCAGTGAATATATATATATACATATATATATATTTGTCAAGAAATAATTTAACTTTAACTTTGGAAAATAATCTCACGTGTACGTTTTACGAGCAGGCGTGTATGTATAGAATCAGCAACCATCCATTTATAGCATGTCAGTCAGATAATGCTTTTATGTGCAAATCATTTGCATGCAAAGAGCGGTTCAAGCACCCTAGCAAGCATTTATCACTGAAAGGATTAGTATACAGTAAATATTACAAAGGTGTAAAACATGTTCAAGAGTAATGGCTCTCAGGGAAGGACAGGAAGTAAATTGCAGGAGTGTATTCATTCGCTTGTCACACAGCACTATTAGACACGCAGAAACTTCGTTATAGCATTACCATTAGTCACGCAGATTCATTAGCAAAGTCGTAAAATTAGTTGAAAAGCACAATGATTTTCTCCTCAATAATCATTAGTTATAGAGTATTAAATGATAGCCATCTAGTCAAACTACTTCATTTCTCGAGGCGACCGATATGGCATAAGGAATAGCTTGTACATAATGCTTTGTTATGCAGATCGGTGACATTTAAAGGGCCTAGGCAGGCAAGCGTTTAGCTTTAGTGGCACGTTCTTCCCTAGAAACGAAAGAAGCTTTCATTTCAGTTCAGAGGCCGAGGTTGCTGGACTGTAAAATACCGTGCATGATAAGTGCTTTCAGATTAAGTCTAATGGCACAAAACATCCTACGAGGTAGCTGCATCATAGGATGTGAAAGACAATAAATGTAATATGTACATGATGATCTGTGTCAAAATGTTATTCCTGTTGTAAACATGGGTTGCTTTTACTTACCATGAACTTTCCAGGAAGTGTTCTTTAAAACCGAGCCAGTGCAGATTGGAAAAGACACCGAGGGCTTTGTGACGACGCGGGCCCCCCTCCCAGCGGTGGCTCTTCAGTTAAGGTGGAGGAGCAGCGCCCCACTGTTTTCTCAGCAGTGAATAAATAAAAAATAAAATGATATTAAAGCATGTTATCATTTTATTTTTCCTTGCTATGCTTAGTATGCCGATTCAAGGGCGGTGAGGGGCTTAGCCATCCTGATTGACTCTGGGATACTGCGAGGAGGAGTGGGACACACTGCTTCAAGTGCGCATGTCTGTTTGCGTGGCTGTCTTAGGCCAGACAAACAGACATGCGCACTTAGGTTTCTCCAACCCAGCTGTATTCCACAGCCCGAGCAAGCGTTAAACCAGCCCGCTCAGGACAATCCCCGCGCTGCTCTCATGCTAGGTATAGCGTGAGCAAAAGTAACAAATGATGGACGGAAGGCTGAACAATGCAAACATTCACCCCCAGTCACAAAGATCTGGGTTTAATCCATTGTTCTTTTGCTCACCACACCACCCCAGTTTGGACATAGCCATATGCAAATCAATGTTGACCCTGTACCTCATGGGAAGACTCCAGCCCAAACTGCCAAGCCAGGTCCTCCCTGGATGAGAAACAAGCATCCTGGGACCAGTTTCGGGGCATCACCCCTCATCAGGTGTACCATGAGAGCAGCCTCTGGATTGGATGGGGAGTCTGTGATATGTCTCAGGGACTGCTGGGAGCAGGAGAGCAGAGGAGCACCCAGGCGCGAGGCGGCCGGCACCATCAGGTAAGTTATTTTTTTTAACCCCCCCCACGATCCCCTCCTATGCTCCTCCCACACTCCCCCCAAGCACCCTTCACCCGCCCCACCACTTTTTGTTTGTATTAGCCACCACTGCACCCTACACATACAAATAGCTAGAGGCCCGTGCCATGGAAAATAAAAGAGACACCTACATGGGACATGATGTGGGTGATAGACCACGTGTGGTCTTGGACCCTTTTATTTATGGCAGGGGTCTCCAACCTTTTCTGTAGTGAGAGCTATATTAAAAATCATTGTGAGCTACTGAAGGCGAAGCCACTTGTGCAATTTTACCAGACAACACTACGCCCAAATGCCTAATCTCCATAGACACAAAGACTAGGGTTTGAACAAAATACTTTGACTAGGGGTACTATGACAGGGCTGCCATGTGCGTCAGTGAGAGCGTAGTCTTTGGAGATGTATGAACGTGTGCGCATGAATGGGTTATATGTGTATGCATGAATGAGAGTCTGTGTTTTATGTACTTGTGGGACAGGACATACCTTTCGCCATATGTGGCACTGTTAAATGTATGTAACAACAACAACAATGTCTCAACTGGTAATCATTAAAAAAGAGACTGTTACAGAGAGTACATAAATCACTAAAGGAAGGAAACGGGAGACCAAAGGAGGGCGTAAAGGTTGTTATTTAGCAAGTAGTTATATCAGCACTACATTACAATTAGATTGAGTTAACCATACAACCAAATGTGCACTGAACGTGCTTGTGTAAGTGATAGGTGCAGTGACACAAGTGATATAAGAACAGCGTGAAACGGCGAAAAACAATAAAAACAAACAATAGTTCAAGGTCAAAAAGTATAACTTAGATAAATGCAAAAATAGTTCATTTTTGTTAGTTTCAAAATAACCCCGTAGAAGCCGTGGATGACGCTGCAAAGTCGACGGAGTTTCGACCTATTCAGATTAAGGTCATCATCAGGACGATGGTTACAAATTTCTTAGGTAGTGCTGGTGGCACAAGGAGTCTCAATCACGATATGGTAATTGCAGCAAGAAGAATCAATCACGGTAGGGAAAACGACGGGCAAAGTCGATCGCTGTTAAGCTTGTTGGAGGGTCCGCAATACTGCAGTAGATGAGTAGAGGGTCTGGGTGCTGTAGGATTGCAGCCCGTATTGGAAGGAGATCCCAGTAAGAAGGTAGATCTTGGGCGTCGCGTGGCGGAAGGCCGCGTACGGGTCCCGGTAATTAGATGGGGCTTATGAAAGGAGTAAATCCACGGGGACGAGTAAAGCGTCCACTGTTAAATGTATAACACAAACATACAAACATTTTTTTAAACGTGAGAAATTTAAAGTGCAGAAAAATGTTCTGCAAAAATTTTCATAATATGGCCCTTTTTCAGCACTTAAAATTTTTCCGACTTATAAAAATGGCTTTTTTCAGTTATCAATATTACAATATATCTACCAGCCACTGGGAGCAAGATGATTGCTGTGAGTAGATGCAACAATTTAAAATTGGAGAAAATTAAACTGAAGCGTAAACTTTATGTTTATATGGATTCCATACAGCTCATCATTTAAATTTTCTCTCATTTCAAAGTGTTGCATTTACAAACAGCAGACACAATGCTCTCAGGGGCCTGTGAACACAGTGCCATATTTATAACATAGAAATACAGCCATTTGTTTAAATAGGAGGAATTCAAAGTGAAAAAACATGCTTCATAAAATATTAAGAAGTAATTGGCCTAACTGAAAGTGGAGAACAACATTGACTAAATGTTTCATAGAAATAGTTTTATCCATTTTAAATTTCACCAATTTGAAAAACATTACAGTATTTTTCAGTTATAAATATGGCACAGTGACTACTGGCCACTGGGAGCAAGAGGCATGTTGTTTGTAAATGCAACCCTTTGAAATGGGATCAAATTTAAATAAAGAGTTAGCTTAATCATTGTTAACTCTTCATTTTGATTTTCTCACATTCAAAAGCATTTAGAAACATAAAGTTATTCTCATGCTCCAATATTGAGTTGACAAGGACATTTAAAAAAAGATTTAAATACCTTAGTGCTTCAGTTCTTCACCTGTCTGCACTGGGTCATAAATCGGACTCCAGAACTCCTCATTATCAGGCCCAGCTATATGCAGCCTGGAGATAATAATGTAAAATAAATATAGCGTTCCCTTAACCCAATTGACTGGTTGGAGACACCTGATTTATAGCCTTTTTCTGCAAACTGCCAGTGGGTGTGGTGCATGACATCCGGGGCAGGGATGAGCCTGTGAAGTGGCCAGGTGGCTCACTATATCCCTTTCCCACTTTGCTCTGAACCTTCTACCTGGACATTCTGTACAAAGTCCTTGAACCTCTGATTAGGTTCGGGATGAGACCACAGGTCACACTGCTGACTGTGGGGTCTGTCCGAGCCACCTCCCTGGCTCCTCTCTCCTAATGGCTCCATTGAACATCCTTCCCCAGTTGCCTGTCCCCTAGATGGTTCCCCACACTGTAGCCAACTTCTGGGGTCTGTCTATCACCATGGGGTTTTCAGTCTCTGGGAATTCTGCACCCTCCATTCTCTCCTGACCAGAGACCGCCACCCTTTTGAACCATGAAATGTTCTGACTGACTGTCTCCTCACCCCTCCGGGCAGTCACCATTGTGCCTTCTGCCTTCACCACTGGCCATACACCTGGTTCAAATGGCGTACCATGCTTCTGATCCTTGAGTAGCACCTGATTATTGGGTCCCAGGAGATGCTAGGCAGCTCTACTACGAATGCTGGTTTTCATATTGTTCTGCATCCTCCTTTGCTGGGTACTTTCGGGGTCATACTCTGGTTGTTTCTACTCCAGGTGCACAGGAAGGTGCACCTGTGGCCCGTCACATGAAGGGGGCACTGGGTAATGCAATGCGGGGTGCCCCGATTTTCCAGCAGGAAATGATGAAGAATGACTTCTGGGTTTTCCCCTTCATGTGCGGCAATGCATAGTGACTTGTTTAGTGTCTGCATGAACCGCTTGACTTCCACATTTGCCTGAGGCCATTGCAGAGTGATCCGACAGTGCTGCATACCTAGGCGACTGAGCAGATCTTGGAACTCATGTTCTTGAAAAGGTGGCCATTGTCTGTCTTAATTTCTCAGTGGAGACCGAATAAGGTTAGTACTTTTTCCAGTGCTTGTGCCACATTCATGAAGGCTGTTGATTTAATGAGCTCTACAATGAGGTATTTTGATTGGCTGTCCATGAGGACCATGGTGGTCCTTCCATCCAGAAAACTGTCAAAATCCATGCTTACTTTTCCCATGGATCTTCACAACGCTCCTTGGTTATAATCGGTGCTGGCACTTCTGGACTGCTGGTAACCTGACATGCACCTCACTGCTCTACCAGTTCATCAACTAATGCCTCCAGCCCAGGGAACCACACCTTCCCTCACAGCCACGACTTTGTTTTTGCTGTTCCCTGATGCCCACCATGGGCAATCACGGCCACCTGCTGTGTCAGGCTCTGTGGGTGACCAACCTATGTCCTCGCAATACAAGACCCTCTTGTGTGGCACAGAGTTCATGCCGGACCCTCCAGAACTGTGTGAGCATTCTGCAGAAAAGATTTCCTGCTTCCTTGTTGCATGAGCACTGCATCACCAGCGGTTGCCTCACTTTTCTCCGGCAGACTCAGTGCCCTCATGCAGGCTCCATGGGCAACCAAGTGGATGTATTCTTCAGTTTGGTCAACCTCCTGCTCTGTCTCACCATTGACCTGAGGTGGATGCCTCAATAAAATATTAGCAGGGCTTTTGGCGCCTGGTCTGTATGCCACTTCAAATTGGTTGTTTTATAGCTGTATTGCCCATCGTTCAATCCAGAGTGGTGGAAGGGGCACTGTTCCCCTGAACAATGGTACCAGTGGCTGATGAACAGTGATAACCCTGAATGATCATCCACACATATACAAATGAAAGTGTCCACATGCCCATTTTATAGTGAATGCCTCTCTTTAAATCTGTGCTTATCTGTGCTTATCTTGCTTCCATTGGTGCCAACGCTCTGCTTGTGAATGCCATGGGGGCCCGTCTTCCCACTTCCTGTGTGAGCACTGCCCCAAGTCCTACTGGACTCGACTCCACTCGACTCCACCCCTAACTCTGTCCTTTAGAAGTAAGCCATGGTTGTTTTGCTCAGAAGTGCCGACTTCACCTTCTGGAACGCCTATTCTTCACCAGGGTCCCACTCTCAGCGAGTGTCCACTTTCATCAGGGCTCCCATGGACTCTGCAATGGTCACCAGGCCAGGATGAACTGGCCACAGTAAGTGGCCATCCCTAGGAAACTGCGCACTTCCGAGGCATTGCACAGCACTGTGATTGTCTGATTGCATTTGACTTCCTTAGATCCACTTGTACTCCCTCCTGAGTAAAGACAGCTGAAAAATTCGATGTTGTTTTGGAAGAAAGAGCACTTCTCCCAAAGGAGAGTGATCCGTTGTTCACATATGCATTTTAAAGCAGCCCTTAGACGTGGGTGATGTTATTCTGCTGTTGTTGAGTGGATCAAAATGTCATTACTGCTGTTCATTATGCCCTGTAGACCTGACTGCACATCCCTAATTGCATTCTGAAATACCTTCACAGCAGACGATATCCCGAAACTTAGCCTCTTGTACTGTTGCAGGCCCAGGTGCGTGGCAAATGTTGCTATGCACCTGCTTTCCTCTGCCAGATGGAGTTAGAGATAACCAGCATTCAGGTCTAGTTTTGAAAACCATCTCGCCCCATTTAGGTCAGCTAATACATTCTCCATTGTGGAAGTGATGTTCCTCTCCCTCTTAATAGACTTGCATGGGAGGTGCATGCCAATGCAGAGGCGTATCTTGGTGGGCTGCTTGGGCTTCTGAGCTATCACCATGGGCAACCCCCAGAGAGTTGGACAAGACACCTTCTCGATCACCTCCAACTTCTCCAACTTCTCCAGCTTCTGTTCCACCAGCAGCCGAAGGTGGAACTGCACACGGCGATGACATGGTGCTAGTGGCTTGACAGACTTGTCCTTTGAACAGGCCAGGGAATTGGTTTATGCAGTTTGTCAACTTGAAAGCCTGTACATTCCTTGAAAATGAGGCCAGCCCCAGATCTTCCATTGTGTGACTCCCAGTAGCGTGTCAGCATCCGTATCGACGACATGGATTGATGATGTGATTTCTCGGTCGTTCGACCGAATACCAACTTCCATGAGTCCTTTCAGTGGCAGTGGCATATCACCACCGTACGTGTATATCTTGGTGTGTGACAGGGACAGAGCTGGCCACGGACGGAGGCGTCAAAATTGCTCAATGCTTATTACATTCACAAAAGCACCGGTGTCAATTAGGAACTTTTACTGCTGTTCCAGCAATTTCCACCACGCACGTGGGTTGTGACCACTTGTGCTGTTTGAGATGTTCAATGAATGAAATAAGAAACACTTCCTTCTCTTCCACCGACGGGGACTTGTTCTGCTGATGTCTGACCCACAGGTGGCACTTGGCAACTCCTTGGAGCTCCGGGTCATCAGGCAAACGCTGCCTGACGGCTTTTGTCGGGGTCCTCCTTCCCTTTGCTCCTTTGCCTCTGGGTCCTACCCTGCACACTTTAGAAAAATGGTTTGGCTCACCACAGCTCAAACATGTTCTCCCTTGAGCTGGGAAGTTCTCCAGGGGATGTTCTTCATGGCCATAATTCCTGCATTGTTCACTTATTGGCATCAATTTCTCAGCCCTATGTCGGGTGAGTTTCATTCTTGTGGAGATGACATCCACATGCTCCACTTTCATGCTCTGTGCCTTGCTGGACATTTGAGCTATTGCCATGTCCATTTCTGTGGCCCTTGCTGCTGACAGGTCATGTGACCTTGCCAGGAAAAGGATGTCATCCAGGCTGATGTTGAGCTGTCTGAGTATCAGGCCCCTTAATGTCCTGTTCCAGCACCCTTGGAGGATTTGCACTCTCATCTCCTTTGGGGGACCATCTGTCATGCAAGTGCTGGCTAGCTCACGAAGCCTTGCATAAAAATTGACAATGGATTCACCCTCGTACTGCCGGCTGCCGGAGCTTGAAGCACTCAAAATCTAGATAGAGCTGTGGGTTAAAATGAGCATTGAGGGCCCTCACCACTGCCGTATAGTCATCCAGGGTGCCCGTGTTGGGGAGATGCTCAAATAGTTTATAGATTTCCTCACCAGCATAGTGGACTAGCAGGGAGTGCTTAACAGCCCCATCATTCTCATGCATGACTATGAAGTAGTTGTTCAGCCTCCCCACCCATGTTTTCCATCTGGGAGCATCTGTGGTGGGATCAACAATCTCGCTTAATAGCTGGAAAACTCTTACCAGTGTGTGTTGCTCAGGGATAGGCCGCGAAGGTGGTCCCTGTGCCAGCACTTCAAGGGCGTCATTTTCCATGATCTTGGCGGGGCTTATGTGACCAGATCACCAACCGGGAGTTTAACCACTGTTACTTATACCCAGCTGGTGTGATGTCCCCTTTGTGCCCCATTTTGTTACTTCCAATAACCTTCGGTCACTCCTTCATAGGGATTAGTCCTCCAAATACTGTCTCTCTATTTATTTATGTATATTTGTCAATGTTCTTTTTTTTTCTTTATAGTACCTTGCTCTCCTCCTGGGACTGACACTGTCCTCTCTTTGTTGTTTTCTCCCCACCTTGGCACAGTCTCTATACTCTTGCCACTGACCACATGGCCTCAGCCTCAATCAATTGCTGTTAGGAGCCATTGGGGACGCATGCACTCTTCCTGCTTGAGATGATGGTAAGGCGGCTGTGAGTGTGGAGCTACTCTGTGCCTCCTCGTACTGTCGTTCAGGGCACTGGCATGACAGCACGCCTCAGCCATCTCAGGGCTCAGCAGTGCTTCACAAGCTGGACTGCGATACTCGCTCATCTCTCCAACTCAAAAGCAGGCTGGACCGTGGCTGTCAGTGGCCGCGCTGCAGTGTCGGATCAACAGCAGTAGGCAGGCGGAGCTGTGGATGTCAGCGGTTGGGTCCACAGCCTCAGTACAGTTCTCAGGCCTTGTGGGTGAGTACTCGTCCCTAACTGTAAAGGCGCAGGGCTGCCCTACACACACAAACAGCTAGGGGCCCGTGCCATGGAAAATAATAGAGACACGGACACTAGATATGGTGTGGGCGAAAGACCATGTGCGGTCTTGGGTCCTTTTATTTATAGTGTCTGGCCATGCACGGCCAGAGGGTATGGTGCATGACATCTGGGGCAGGGGTGAGCTCACTACAGGTCTATCACAGTACCTCACTACTCTACGCTACTCTACTCTACTCCACTCTGCTCTACACTACTCTGTTCTATGCCATCCAACTCTACACCACTCCACTCTATGCCACTCTACTTTACGCCACTGTACACCACTCCATGTTACTCCAGCCACTCTCCCCAATGCCACACCACCCTACTCTACTCCACTATATGGCACGCCACTCTACTCTACATCACTCCACTCTACTCTACACCACTCCACTCTACGCCACTCTACTCTATGCCAGTTCACTCTACACCACTTCACTCTATGCCACTCCACACCACTCTGTTCTATGCCATCCTACTCTACGTCACTCCACTCTATATCACTCTACTCTATGCCACTGCACTGTACTCTGTCACTCCATACTACTCCATTCTACACCAGTTTACTTTATGCCACTCCTTTCTATGCCGCTCCACTATGCCACTCCACACTACTTTACACCACTCCCCTCTATCCCAGTCCACTCTATGCCACTCCACACTACTCTGCACCACTCTACTCCACACAGTGCCACTCTACAGAAATCCACACCAGTCCACTCTACGCCACTATACTCCACGCCACAATATGCTACTCTATGTCACTCTGCTCTACTCCATTCTGCTCTAAAGCACCCTGTTCTATGCCATCCTACTTTACATCACTCCACTCTATGCCACTCTACTCTATGCCACACCACCCTACTCCACTCCACCCCACTCATATTATGCCACTCCAATCTATTTCACTCTACTCTACACCACCCCGCACTACTCTGCACCACTCCACTCACCACCACTCTGCTCTATGCCACTGTATGCCAATCTACTCTATGCCACTTCACTGTACTCTATGTCACTCCACTTTATGCCACTCTATGCCACTCTACTCTACCCCACTGTACTCTGCGCCACTCCACTCCACACTGCTCTACACCACTCTGTTCTATGCCATCCTATTCTACACCACTCCACTCTATGTCACTGTAATCTATGCTGCTGTATGCCACTTCATTTACTCCAGTCACTGTACTCTACACCACCCTACTCCATTCCACTATATGGAACGCCTCTCTACTCTATACCACTCCACTCTACTCTACGCAACTCCACTCTGTGCTACTCTACTCTATGCCACTCCACTCTACGCCACTCTACTCTATGCCACTCCACATCTCTCCACGCCACTTCACTCTATGTCACACACTCTACGCTACACTACACTACGCTAATCCATTAGACTCTATGGCACTCCATTCCACTCTATGACACTCTACTTGACACCACTTTATGCCTCTTCACTATACTCTATGCCCCTATACAATCTATGCCATTCTACTCTATGCCAATCCATGCCACTCCACACAATACCACTCTACAGCACTCTGTACCACTCCACTCTACACCACTCAACTCTATGTCACTCTATGCTACTCTACACGGTGCTTCTCTACTCTACGCCACTCTATTCTGCTCTACTCCACTCTACCCCTCTCTATTCTATGCCATTCTACTCTACACCACTCCACTCTGCTATACACACTCCACTTTACTCCAAACACTCTACTCCACTCCACCCCACTCTATGGTACACCGCTCAACTCAATGCCACTCTACTTTACACCACTCCACTCTATTCTACACTACTCCACTCTACTCAGAGTGGCTGGAGTAATGTGGAGTACGTAGAGTAGAGTGGAGTGGTGTAGATTAGAATGGCACACAGTAGAGTGGTGTAGAGCAGAGTGGCATAGATTAGAGTGGCTTAGAGTAGAGAAGTATAGAGTAGAGTAGCATAAAGTGGCATAGAGTTGAGTGGCATAGCGTGGGGTGGTATAGAGTACTGTAGAGTGGCATTATGTGGAGTGGCATGGATTGGCATAGAGTAGAGTGGCCTAGAGTGTAGTGGTGTAGAGTAGAGCAGAGAGGCATAGAGTGGTGTGGAGTAGAATATCATAGAGTAGAGTGGCGTAGAGTGGAATGGATTGGTGTAGAGTGGTGCAGAGTTGAGTGACAGAGTGGTATGGAGTTGCACAAAGTGGAGTGGCAGAGAGTGAAGGGGCGTAGAGTGGAGTAGTGTGGAGTGACATAGAGTGTCATTGTGTGGTGTGGAGTGGAGTAACGCAGAGTGGCGTAGAGTGGCATAGAGTAGAATAGAGTGAAGTGTTATAGAGTGGAGTGGCATAGAGCAGAATGGAGTGGAGTGGCATAGAGTAGAGTGGTGTAGAGAGGTGAACAGTAGAGTGGCGTAGAGTGGAGTAGTTTAGAGCAGAGTGGTGTAGAGTAAAGTGGAGTGGTGTAGAGTAAAATGGCATAGAGTGAAGTGTTGTAAAGTGGCATAGAGTGAAGTGGAGTAGAGTGGAATAGCACAGAGTAGTGTGGCATAGGTTAGTAGAGTTGTGGGTGTAAGGAACTAAAGCATCAATAGAGACTGCAGATAAGCTGAAATCAACATATATAAGATGCCATATGAGTTTGTTAAAAGTAAGAAAGCGCATTGCACTGCCAGAAATAATACTCAAACTTTTATAAAATAAAATAAAAATGTCATTGCAAAAAGACGAGGAAGAACACATGTACATGGAACTAACACAAGCAAGCAAGGGAATCCCTCAGGAGCTAAGCAATTGAAAGATTGCAAATAAGAGTGACAATGAGAACAGCGAATGGTATGCTGTGGGTGGGGATATATGCAAAAAGAACAATTGATGGACAGAATGCAGAACAATGTCATACATTCACCCCAGTACAGAGATCTGGGCCTAAATGCATCGTTTTTTTGCTCACCATGCCATCCCAGTTTGAACCCAAGCCATATGCAAATCAGTCTTGACCCTGTGCCCAATGGGAACAGTCCAGCCCGAACTGCCAGGCCAGGTCCTCCCTGGACTGGAACCAAGCATACTAGGACCGGTTGCGGGGTTTCACCCCTCTTCAGCCAGGATAGCTTGATTCCAGTGGCATGGAGAGCACAGGACCCACTTCTGGGCATACCCGTGGGTGGGGATATAGCCCACTAAATTGTAAACAATACGTCTTGCAGAGGAGGACATAGAGTGCTCAAGCTTTGGGCATCTATGTGTAGAAACTAAAAACATTACAAACACTACAGATCCCTATCACTGTATCAACTAGCAGTCCTTACAGCAATCCTGCAGACCTGACATAATTGCCGCTGCAAATACTGTAAAGCCAATAACAGAAGCAATCACCTCATATACTTCACTAGTAATTGTGATGACTGTGAGTCAAAGGGTGGTAGACATCCCCCAGCAGGCTTGAGAAAGTGAGTAATTGCATCCATCTACAAGGGGATGGGACCCCTGTATGCCCCATATAAGATCCACCCTCAGTTGGCGTACTGATAGTGCCACCTCTATAAGAAGCAACGATAGTGTGCCTCCTGACAACCTCTTTGCTTATGCATCTCTTAAATGGCGCTGTCACAGGGGCAAAAAATATCCTCTTTGTCTGGATCCACATCTCCATGTAAATGAGAGCATGCCCTCCTGTAGCACCACATATTTCAGAAGTAATACCAAAGCGTCCCCCAAGATGAAAAAGAGTAATACGGCCCCAGGAGTTCAACTTAGAAAAAACAGCAGTACACTTTGACATGTAGCTGCAAAGTGACTCCAAGGTGGTGTTGTATCACTATATAAATCCCTAAAAAAATTTTTTTGAGGTTGAGGAGAGTTGATGCCAGAGCAATTGTTTAGACACACTTATTTATACTTTGTCTGTGATACTCTGGCCTAATTTGTTGGGCTCTCTATGAGGGGCCTCTCTGTAAGAGCGGTGGGGCAGGGTGGAGGGGAGGGCTCGACAGACGACGATGAGGGAAAATAAATTATTTATTTAATACACTGGCCGCTCCTGGTCAAACAATCCTGTTATGTAAACTTTATTTTGAGATATCTATCAAAGTATTTTATTATTTCAGATGGAAGCCAAGGTCAGAGCTGGTGACTGAAGAGACCCTAATGCATTACAGGTGGCGGATATATATGCATATTATATATTGATAAAATGATGAGAAACCAAGAAAGGTAGCAATGAAAGGCAAAGAGAAGAGTAAGTAACAGATAGATGAAAGTAAATAAAAACTAATAACATACAATGAGACAAGGAAGCAGCAATTCTGCCTGCACTGTTAGGCTGTTACTGAGGGTTTATTGTCTTCCCAGCCCGCCCTATGTTATCATGAAATGTTTTCTTGTGAAGACAGTTACTTGATGATTTAGAAATGGAACCAAACATAAAATGACAACAGGTATGTAATGACGAGATGCACCAGAAAGGTAGGTTTGACTTAAGTTTATTAGTAGCACGGCACAGTACATCAGGATCAAACAAAGCAGTCCCAGAAACTGCTGTACAGTCGCTCTGGAACATGGAACCAAAGTTGTACAACGCAGGTCCATGGTTCCATGTTCCTAGCATGAGAGAGGGCATGAGGGAAGGGGAGAGAGCATGATACAGGGCACAAGGGAAGTGGAGAAAGATGTAACACATCTCACCCCTAATAACAAAGAAAAGAGAAAGAACACAAGTAAAACCAAAGCAAAGAGCAAGAAATCAAGACAAGTATCTTGCAGGTAAAAACCTGGGTCTGTCGTTCTTCTTAACTCTGGATGCCGCAGATTGGACAAGTTGTGATGGGCTGTCTTTGGAATTAGGACAGTTGCACAATGGAAATACTTCCTCATTATCTGCGCTTAGCCCAGAAGACCTGCATTTAGCAACCCTTCTTACGTTCCATACTTTGCCATCTTGAGTAACAACACTGTTCGTGCAAACTTTAACAATCTTGATGGGATGACCAAACTTGGAGTCCCCTTTAACCAAGAAACCAGGTTTTTTGATCCTAACCCAGTCTCCTACAGCGAAGTCAGGAACTCTCACATTCATTTTAGAGTCAAACATCTCTTTCATCTTGTCCTGCTTAACTTTCACACGCCTAGCGACAAGATCCAATTCAACATTATCAACAGTTTTGTTAACTCTCTTGATCCACCATGGGCAGATGTCTGAAATAGGTTCTCTACCCTTCAAAAGCCTAAAGGGGCTCACCCCTGTAACAGTGTGTGGAGTGATGCGGTACATCCATAATTTCTTTCTTAACACATCCCTCCAGGTTTCACCGGCCTTGCTGGCCGATTCAATACCATCCTTAAGGACCCGGTTGAACCGTTCCACTTGCCCATTCTCCCTTGGTTCGTAAAGGGATGTGGTTACATGCTTGATACCACACTTACGGAGGAAATCTTCCATCTCTTGTGACGTGAGTTGTACCCCGTTGTCTGTTATAAGAACCTCAGGGGAACCCTCACGCGCAAAAACCTCTTTGAAAAATGTAATGATGACTTGAGAAGTGGCATTGGCCACAAACTTCACTTCCGGCCACTTAGAATGGTAGTCCACCATCACAAGGGCAAAACGTGCATCAGAGGGCAAACGATTGAAAGGGCCTGAAATATCAAAGGCCACCTTTTGCCAAGGAAACTCAGGCCATGCCACCGGTTTGAGGGGAGCAGAAGAAACCTTAAGCATATTGTCACTACAGATGCAGTTAGGGCACTCTCTAACAGTTCTATCAACCATTTTGCCGAGGCCAGGCCACCAAAAATTGGCTCTAATGAGGCGTTTCATCGAGGACATACCTAGATGTCTCTCATGAGCAAGCAGTAAAAACTTGCTTTGCATAGACGCAGGAGGGATGATCTTCCCCCTTTGAAGAGTAGACCGCCGTCTTCTTCAATTTCATCAGAAACTTGACAAAAAGGGGCAATCTCAGCATTGGCGGACCTTTCTTTAGGCCAGCCTTTTTTTAAACACTCACTGATGAGTCGACACACTGCATCATTATTCATCTTTGTCATCCACTCAGATTCATACAAACCCAAAAACTCATCGGAGACAAAATCCCTAAAGGTGGCAATTATATCTACATCTTGTTCATCATGAGGAACACAATGATTGGAGCAGGGCAGTCTAGACAAGAAGTCGGCAGTAGCATTGTTTTTGCCAGGGACATATACGATCTCAAAATCATACTCTTGTAATCTAGGCATAAGCCTGGCAATGCGAGCTGTAGAGTTCCATCCACCCCCCGGAGATAAGATGCCAATGAGGGGCTTATGATCGGTTCTAAGCAAAAACCTACTGCCCCACACATAGTTGCGGAAATGTTCGATGGCCCAAATGCATGCCAACAACTCCCTTTCAATCACAGCATACCTTCTCTCCGTTGCCGAGAGAGTTCTAGATGCAAAGGCTACACACCACTCTTCCTTGCCGGAGCATTGACTAAGTACCCCCCCAATCCGTATAAACTTGCATCAACAGTAATGATGCACCTTTTGTTCAAGCAAAAGGATTTAAGAGTAGGGGCGTTCACTATCTCGTTTTTGATTTGTTGGAAGGCTGTTTCTTGTCTATCCGACCAGGCAAACTCGGAGGATTTTCTGGTCAATTCTCTGAGAGGTTCCATCTTGGTGGCAAAATTCTGTATGAATTTGCTATAGTACTCACACAATCCTGCAAAGGAGAGAAGCTTCTCTCTATTGTCAGGAGAGGGAGCATTGATGATGGCATCCACCAGAGATTTTTTGGGTACAACGCCATCACCCGAAAGGGTGTGGCCGAGATATTCCACAGATTTGCAAAAAAATTTACATTTACCAGCTTTAAGTGTTAATCCACACTTCCCCAACCTCTCACAAACCTCTTTGACATGACGGGAATGATCTTCTTCATTCTTGGAAAAGATAAGGATATTATCCTGGAAACATTTCACGAAACTGCTGACATCTTTAAAAATATGGTACATGGCCCTTTGAAAGACAGACGCGGCAGCCGATGCTAGGCCGAAAGGCATCCTTTTAAATTGGAATAACCCATGGGGCGTAATAAAGGCAGTGAAATGTTTAGAATCTCCAGTGAGTTCAATTTGGTGGTACGCAGAACGGAGGTCGAGGGTGGAGAAGATGCAAGCACCATCCAACATGCACACCATCTCATTGATGTTGGGTAAGGGGTGGCAGTTAGCAACTAAATTTGCATTCAACGCTCTCATATCAACACAGAGCCTCAGGCTTTTGTCAGGTTTACGGGCCAAAACAATTGGGGAAACCCATTCAGATGATTCAATTTCCTCGATGATGCCACCTTCAACCATATCATCTAGCATTTCCTTTAATTCAATTCTTACACTGATGGGGACTCCTCTAAGCTTCTGCTTAATGGGTACTGAGCCCTCTCTAACTTTGATTTTGTGGCTGAAACCTATAAGTTTACCAAGTTTCTCTGAGAATACATCCGGGAAAAGTTTGGTAAAGTCAGCACTGGTAGGAGTTACAGCAAGAACGGACACAGGTTCTTTATTCCTAGGGTTCAAAACAATTCCAAGCTTGGCTTGGTCATGGCATCCTAAAACATTCACCCCTTTAATGGCCACATAAAGTTTAATGGTTGTTGCACTTTGTTTAAATTCGATGAGTACTTCCTTGAAACCCATAAAGTCAATAGTGGAGCCATCAAAATTCTGTGCAACAATGTCAGGTTTACATAAAGAGCTCAGGTCCACTAAATCTCCAAAGGATTCTAAACAGTATTCCCTAGTGATTATGGTCCAAGGTGACCCAGAGTCTGCCATTAATTCAAGCTTCTTTCCCAGAATGTACACAAGACACTTGGGGGGCCAATTTTGTCGGCCATGGAATCATCAAAGAAATCACGAATGGAAACTACAATGCCAGACTCTAAATCACTTTGGGTATTATCATAAAGACATGGATCGCGGGAGACACAAGAAATTTTCCCTTTGGAATAAATGGTAGGAAGACCTTTCTTAATATCTTTGCACATTTTAGAAAAATGGCCCAATCATCCACATTTACTGCATTCCTTACCAATGGCAGGACAACGTGGGAAAGACGCTATGTGTACAGTATTGCCACATCTGTGACAGTAGAAACCTTTGGGGTTGAGGTTATGCTTGTAGTTGGGATTGGAAACGCTCTTAGATGTAATAGGGGTAACACTACTAACTTTGCTGGAAGTGGGAGATTTTACTTCCTTGTTAAGGGACTTCATCCACTTCTCAGACTGTACTAAGGCTTTAGCTGTGCTAATGGCAGCCTCTAAGTTAGGATCACCCATAATCCACAGCTGTTCTTGTACCTTTTTACTTCTGACATGAACAATGATTTGGTCCCTGATCATTTCATCAGTGATCAAACCAAAATTGCAATGCAAGGATAAAGCACGGAGAGCAGTAAGAAATTCATCAAAACTTTCTCCCTCTTCCTGGGCTCTATTGTAAAACTTAAATCTATTGAGGGCAACACTGGTAGTGGGTTTAAATCGGTTCTCGATGCGCAAAATGGCTTCGTCGTACACATTATGATCACCCCCAGATCTAACAGGAGGTAGAGTTCTGTAAACTACTTGACCCTCGGAACCTAAACAATGGAGGAAAATATTTTTCTTCCTCTCAGCTGACATGCGTTCACCATCAATCGCCTTTAAATAGGTAATAAACTCTTCTTTCCATCTCGTCCATGCGATGGGAGGTTCTCCCTTGCTTTGTAAAAATGTACAGGGTGGATCAAACTGCATTGTGTAAATATGGTAGTAACTATAAGTAAAGTATCCGTGACAATAACAAATATATATGCTAAAATAGAAACATCCTCACTAGTTTCCTGCACTTGCTCGCTGTACACCAGACCAAAAGGTGCGTCATCACCGGATTATGCAGGGAAATCCAATTCAATACAACAATCCTTTACACAAGGAAGACGACGCCATGTGCGATCAAACAATGTTTATTTCGTCAGACCGCCATCGGGCGCGTTTCGGATGATCCCAGCCTTGCTCACCAATGGCGAGGTAGCATTTCCGGCAATCTTTTAACCATCGTCATTTTCAAAATTAAAACTACAAGTGCATAGACATAAACAAAAGACCCGTAGTCTTTTCACAATCTTGGAAAATATCCAATCTCGTAACCCACAAATGACTGTTTTACTTATAATATGCCACTAAAATTGAGATTTGGTTGTACATATACTCCAAAATTAAAGTAAAATGGCTAAAATAACACCACATTACAATATTTTTCAGAAAAATCGTCATAAGTGGTAAACATTGCATTTGCCATATACTCTGTTCAACCACTTTTCCTTACTGTGTAGAATTTAATTTTCTAAACAGTGCTAAATATCAAGCAAATATCGTGATACAGTTGTGCCGCTTCCCCAGTGGGTTTGAACACTATTCACATTTAATAATGGAATACATCACACGCTGTTGAGCCCAAGTGGGCATAACTGCCAATCAAATGATATTTGCCAATTAGGAGTAAATAACAGGTATATAAATAGTCATAGTAGGTTGCTTTTTACGGGGAGTTGTGCAGAAACTAACTATATGTGTCAATATATCAAAAAATAATGTATTAAAAAATCTCAATTTTTTTAAAAGAAGAACCACCATGTGTACATCATGGTGCAGAAAAATTCATGATTGCTACAAAGAAGAGGAATTACGCTAGCTGGTTTTTCTCACTAAAAAGTCATAATTCATTATAAATGTGTATGCAAATCTTCTCCAATGTTTAGACCACTGGGACTCTTCGAATTTAATTCAATTATATATCGAGACTCAAGTCTCCTCAAAGAGTTTTCTCGATTACCACCCCTTGATCTCAAAGGTACTGAGTCAATTACATAATAGGTGAGCCCTTTTACATCCTGATTGTGTTGCTCCTGGAAATGCCGTGCTACAGGGTAGTTATCCCCATTTTTATAGCACGAATATGCTGGAGAATACGCTTATGTACCTCCAGTGTCGTACTGCCCACATATTTTAGTTTACATGGCCATTGCAGAACATAAACTGCATGATCGGTTTTGCAGGTGTACCTGCCTTTTATTCTCCTCGGTCTAGATTTGAGCTCAGTTGTGTATGACTCCATATTTTTTCCATACTGGCACACTTTGCATTTCGAGCATCTGAGGAAGCCCTGTTTTCTCCTCAACCACGTTGTACCACTTACTGCTTTGACTTCCTTAAGTGTGTTACTGACTAAACTCTGTCTCATTGATGGCGCCCTCCTGAATGTTATTACAGGTTTACGTGGTGCTACTTTGCTTAGCACCGTATCATTGCGTATCAAGTGCCAGTATTTGTTTAAAATCCCCCTAATGGATGCTTTCTGAGTGCTGTACGCAGTGATTAGTCTGAAGTGGGTCAACTGTTTCTGCTTAAGGGTATCTTTTTCCCTCTTACTATCTTTAAACAGTACCTGCTTTCTTGGCTGTTTTTCTACTTTCCGAAGTGCAGTATCGACCCATTCATTTGGATAACCTCTTATACGAAATCTAGACTTGAGGGTTTGCATTTCTCTTTGTGTCTCAACTTTTTCACTGCAATTCCTTGTCACTTCTAAACCTTCACCATAGGGAATACTTCTTATCAGACTCTTAGGATGAAAACTGGTTGCATGTAAAAGGGTATTGCCCGCAGTGGGCTTTCTGTACAGCTTTGTTTCTAACCGATTATTGGCTACATACACCGTTAAATCCAAAAAATTCACACTATATACACTGATTGTATTAGTGAAATGTAAATTTAAGTTGCTATTTTCAATCTGCTTTAAAAAACACTCTGCCTCTGTTTTTGTACCTCTCCAAATAATAAAGAGGTCGTCGATGAACCTGTACCATTGCACAACATTATTCTCCCATACTTCCTGGTATTGCGATAGAATCACCTGCTCCTCCCACCAGCCCATTAGCACATTTGCATAGCTGGGGGCGAAGCAGGTGCCCATCGCTGTACCACATTTCTGATGAAACAGTTCGTCATTAAATATGAAAAAATTACTTTTTAGACAGATTTCCACCATTCTCAATAGCATCAAAGTATGGTGCCACAATTTAAGAGGCCTAGCCCCTAAAAAATGTCTGATTGCATTAAGACCGTCCGTATGAGCAATACTAGTGTTTAGTGTGGATACATCAACTGTCATCAACAACAAATTATCCTCCCAAGGGAAATCGTAAATTCTTTTTAAAAAAATCCCCTGTATCCTGTATATAGGACGGCAATGTTTTGACAACAGTACTTAAAAATGAATCAACATATTTGGAGGTATGCTCAATCCCACTCCCTATGGCCGATATTATAGGGCGCCCGGAGGATTTTCTACATCCTTATGAACCTTAGGTATTAGGTACATAACGGGAATCACTGGAGCATCAATTTTTAAATATGAACATTCCTCCTTGCTGATCAAACCTTGCATTTGCCACCCTTGCAGCTCAATATTATACTGTACATGTGACTCCATCATGATCTCTCTAGTTGTTCGTATATAGCATGTAATGTTATTCAACTGTACATACGCCTCTTTAAGATATTTCTCTCTTGACCATAAAACTACATTGCCCCCCTTGTCGGAGTTTCTCACTATGCAGTTTCCATCACTGGTCAACTTGTTTACTAATGCATAATAATCTCTTTGCTGCTTAGAATTGCTGCAACATTGTTTATTTGTACTTTCATATAGGCATTTCAATTCGTTAGTCACAAGATCATTATAAACATCAATGGAATCCCGACTGGTCATTGGCATGTACCGAGAGCCCAGTCTGAAATTAGTTCTTTCAGTACAGTATACATCCACACTTTGTTCAACTCCGCTGTTCCTTCATCAGTAGAAAATGTCCCTCTCTGGTCACTTTCATTTTCCAAATCTTGTAGATCTGATAATAACCCCTTCGCTGCGCGCGTGGGCGAACGGCCGTCGCGAGCACTACCTCAGTAGTGCTGCGCACATCCGTTGGCCGATGCGGCCCCGCCCACTTGTTTAAACCGCTGCACCGCGGCGGAATTCGCGCCGCGGTTAAGCGGTTAATCTCATGTCTTGCACCTGTAAATCTTCTTGTGTTGAGATGCTTTGGCTGGTGGCTTGTGTCTTTGTTTGTTGTGTCATAAAGTGCTTCTTCAATTTAAGCATTCTCATGAGTTTAAAAAAATCAATTCTTGTTTGTACATAATTCATTTTTGACTCAATACAATATGATAGTCCCAACGAGAGTATCTTTGTTTCTTGATCAGAAATAGCAATGTTTGTAAGATTTATGACGGTAATATCATTGTTGTTATCATCTTCACTTATTATTTGCTCCATTTCTTCTTCTCGAGTGATATTTCTGCGCTTTGCCCCCTGCCTCCTCTTACGCCTCTGCCTCTTCCTCTTGGAGGCTTTAAATTTTGTGCTGGTTGTCGGGGTCTTAAATTGAAGCGTCTCTCTTCTCGTAAAAAAACCATTTCTTCTAGTACAGATGGAACTGGCATTTTCGTTTGCCCACTTGGGCCCTCATCTGCACTAGTATCCGCTTCTGAACTCACAATACTGCTTTGTTCTGAATGGGGTTCCACATCGGTTTTCCTTGTCGTTAACTTTTGTCGACGCAATGAGTCAAATTTCTTCGCGAATGTATAAATTTGGCCGTTGTCATAATCGCGTTTATCCCTTGCAAACTTGTGGGCTTTACGTATTTTTATCGTGGTTTCCAGGGTTTTAATATGATCCTTCATATCATCAAAAAACTTGCTAATCTTATCCTGATCGGTTTCCTTAGCCAAGGTACCATATATATTGTCGATCTCCTCCAGGATTTTACATCTGTCGATGTCAGCTTATTTCACCAAAATTGCTAGCATTCTTCGTGAGGACTCACTGTTGTTATTGGCCCATTCACGAAGCATTTCCGGATTCGGGTCCTCATAAGTTGGTGCCACTAAAATTCTCAGACCACGGGTAATCCTATTGACCTCCAACTATCGCTGAAGAAATTTCGATTCCCACCACTTTGAAAGTTCAATTCGCTTAAGCTTTTCCAATTGCTTCAGCTTAGAGTCCAAGTCACTCGTACTTGTCGGGTCTTTGTTCCTGCCACTCACTACACTCGCGCTGGCAGCAGTATCATCGAAGATTTTTAAAGCGGCCTCTTCCCTTTCTTTCACCTCTGCAACTGACATATACATTTTTATGTGGGCGCAATGCTCACAATCGCATCCGCTGCTCTTCTTTGCCTCTGGCTCCGGAAATGTCAGCTTCCCCTTCTCCCGCGTTACAAATGCCGAGTCTTACCTGGGTCAGTAACGGTCCCTGGGAATCCTCCGACTCACCAGTTTGCGTACTTTCCTCAGTGCTGCAGCCCTTGTCTTCACTCTCAGGGTTGCGGGGGGACAGCGGCATTCGAAACTTCCTCGCTAGTTTCCTGCACTTGCTCTCTGTACACCAGACCGAAGGGTGCGTTGTCACCGGATTTTGCAGGGAAATCCAATTCAATACAACAATCCTTTACACAAGGAAGACGATGCGATGTGCTATCAAACAATGTTTATTTCGTCAGACCGCCATCGGATGCGTTTCGGATGATCCCAGCCTTGCTCACCAATGGCGAGGTAGCATTTCCGGCAATCTTTTAACCATCGTCATAGAAACATATGCACTTTAGAAAGTAGTAGAATACTGGTATAGAAGAGGAGAAACTAATATATGCAAAAACGCCTTTAAAATAATGGAATGGTGGGCCAGTCACCGTAATCAGGCTACCGGGGATTGTAGTTAATAGTAAAGCATCCAAGGTGTGCCTGTCACCGTGAAGGAGCAGGCTGCGCAATGTAAACGTGGTTCAGAGTACAAAAGTCAAGGTGTGCCTGCCACCGAGAATGAGCAGGCTTTCCTACCTGAATTCAAAACAGAAAGTGTGCTCATCACCGTGCATGGAGCCAAATAAACAGGTGAGCCTCCAGGGAATAGTAGATGAAGAGATGATGCCCAGGAACGTTGAAATGCTTCCTCCAAGTCTCAGGTGTGAGGTGTGAGGCACGTAGTGTAATGAGCCTGAAATGGGACGCTGCAGGAAACAAAGTGCAGAATCCGATCCAAAATGGCCGCCGGCGTGACGACGCACGACGTGACCAACGTGAGGGGCCGGATGAGGACAAAGGCAAGGCGCTGGCAGGAATGCGCCGGCTGTGGTTAATTGTTGAGCGTATACCACGATGAGGTATCCAGGTTACCGTTGTTAAGCTCGCCGGTGTTAGGGAGGGCTGACGTCACAGAAGGACCAGCAGGGAGATGGCCATTGGCTCCCAATGTCGGAAAGTTGAAGGAGCCAAAAAGGATGAAAATCCACAGAAAGGGCACTGGAGGAGTCAGGAACACCGGGATTCCAAGAACATACCCGGGGAGGTCAAAGGAAGTAAGCAGAGGTGCTCCGATAAGCAGGATAAGGCAGGAACCCGCAGAGAAGGTTCGGAAGACGTCCCTGCACCTGTGCCGCAAAGAGGATGTAGCTGACGAAGTCTTCTTCCACTCGTCGCCACTTGTAATGACCAGATGCGCCAGAAAGGTAGGTTTGACTTAAGTTTATTAGTAGCACGGCACAGTACATCAGGATCAAACAAAGCAGTCCCAGAAACTGCTGTAAAGTCGCTCTGGAACATGGAACCAAAGTTGTACAACGCAGGTACATGGTTCCATGTTCCAAGCATGAGAAAGGGCACGAGGGAAGGGGAGGGAGCATGAGACAGGGCGCGAGGGAAGTGGAGAAAGATGTAACAAGGTATAAATACAAATAGCTTAAAATATGATCAATACTCTAAGGTTAACAACGACAAATAAGAAAGAAGCTGAAGTAATATTATCACAATTAATGTGTCACCTAGGATATCTGGCCAAAAGCAGTCTTTGGAAACATGAGACACTGGACATCTGTGAAAAGCTTATATTTAAGGAATGCTTACACCAGCAGCAAAAATGTTGTAAAGCAGCAGGCGAGCGATTTTGCAGGCCAAAACCATCTACTGCAGACAATGCCCCAACAAGGTAATTGGTACATAAGAGGGAATGGAGAGTGGGAACAAAGCAAAGGCCACTTCAAGACACTAGACAAATAGTGTGAGAAGGGAGGGAAAGGGGATTTTGTCTTAGAGACTAAAAGCCTGTCAGCTTGCACTAATGTTTTATCTATTCTGGAAAACACCTACGTTTGTGTGTCCCTCTGCGATGCTATTGTCTACTGGGTGAGAATCCTCTGCTGGAGAAAATGAAATGTCTTGGGACAATAAATATCCATGTAGCACAATTGGAGGGCGGGATCTGTGGGGGAATGAGGGGTTACTTGAGAATAGCACCGCTATTCCCAGAACAGGCTGGGCCCCTTTGCTCACATTAAACTGTCTGCCTAAGTGTAAATCCCTTCATAAGGCCCCGGCATTGACATGCACTTCATCTTTTAATGGATCCTGATTCAATCAATCAATCAAAACGAGCTTTATTCGATTTTAGACTTTAAAATCATAAAAGCAGACAATTAAAACATATCATCTCACATCCAAAAATTACATTAAAACACATTAGCTAGGTACAAATTCATAGAAAATTCATTTAACAATAACTATTTTTTTGCATCCGGGAAATAAAATTTATTATGCTGTGCTTAATATATATCATCTCATATCTATGTTTCTCTCATATATTTTACATCTGGCATTCAAATATTTAGAGATTTTCTGGCTCTATATACACTTTCTTAAAAACCCACCATAGATCCAATACAGTAACAATTTCCCAACATCTGCAAATACAAAAAAGCAGGGCGACATTGTCTCCATTCCCCCTGTTTTAATAACGGTAATATCCATCTTCGCCTTTCATTTTTGTAAAATTTGCAGAATAGAATTGCGTGAATAGTTGTTTGTGGTGAAATATTATCACAAGGACATCGACAAAGTTCCCTTGACCAGTTGTTAATATCTGGATGGCTAATCAAACGGTGGAAAGTCCCAAATCTAAAACGTGTTAACATATACCTGTCATATCCCCCAATATGCATGTCAAGTATGGCTGAATGTTATACGTTATGATAATTAGTTGATGTTCAACCACTGTAGGTTTATTCAATTCCAAGGTTAACCTATTTTCTTCCAGATGGGTCATACAAGTTTTTTAAGTTCCTTCCGATTAATACAATTCATATTTTCAGGTAGGAAGAAATACTCTGGACGCCCGATATCCTGCATAAAATTTCTTACATACTTCAACCAGGGAATCTTGTTGGCGTCATCTAATTTCATTGCATCAGTTATTATTTCCCTATTTAAACCAGTGCTAACAGAGGTCCAAATTCTGTGCCAGAGCAGCACCGGTTGTACCTTAATTAGATCAGAAATATATGTTACTCCTAATTTACTATGGCAGTTAAAAACTGGAGCACTGGCCGGGACTGCCAATATAAATCTTAAAAAGGCATTTTCCACGTGTTGGATTGATGTACAGTCATAAAAACCCCAAATACCTGCCCCGAAAATTGCTATACTCGCGCACTTAGCTTGATAGATTTTTAAGAGGATTTCTGGTGGCCTTTTCCCCAATTTTTTAGTAAAATTAATTAAGGCCGGGGTGGACTTCATAAACAGGAGGCTCCTAGTTTTTATCGCTTGGGCCCAAGACCCAGTTCGGTTAAAAAGAACACCCAGGTAACAAAAGGAGTTAATAGATTCCACCCTACTTCCCCCAGCTTGAAAACTTCTGTTCTTATGTTTCCCTCTCCCACAGGTCATAATGAAGCTTTTCTTTGCATTCATTTTAAGTCCAAGGTTGTCCATAAAACTGGTATAAAAAGTGAGAGCCCTCTGTAAACCAATCTGGGTACGTGCCATGAGTACCGCATCGTCGGCATAGAGGAGGGAGACTATCGGGCATTTATTTACGTATGGCGGATCCCCAGCGTTTGACACCAACTCCTGTTCCAAAGCATTTGTGTACAGGGTGAACAGCAGTGGTGCCAAAACACAGCCTTGCCTCACTCCCCTCTCGACTTTAAACGGCACAGTACACTCTCCCTTGAGTCCATACCGAACTTTTGCTGTAGCGCCAGAGTATAGCTGTCTTAAAAACTGGATTAAAATGGGATCAACCTTTAAATCACTAAGAACGCCCCACAGCTTATTGTGAATTACACAATCAAATGCAGCTGTGAGGTCGACAAATGCCAAATAAAATTTCCCCGTTTTTGCCTGCGTGTACTTTCCAATTAAAATATTAAGGTTAAGAATCTGCTCTTTAATACCTAGACCTGGTCTAAAACCATACTGTACATCACTTAAAATACTTTTTTCTTCTGCCCATGTTTGCAACCAGTCTAAAACAATCCTGCCCGCTACCTTCATAAGGGAGTCTAACAAAGATATCGGACGGTAGCAGGCAGGATTTTCCCGATCCCCCTTTTTAAAAATGGGGACAATAATTGATTCAGACCAAGTACCTATAAATCCCCTTGCGCAGCATGCTTGTAAAACCCGTGTTAAAATTGGGCCCCACATTTCCAAATTAAACTTAAAAAGGTCGATTGGTACCCCATCCGGGCCGGGGGCCTTGCCGCTCTTGCTTGCCTTTATAGCCGAGGTAACGTCCTGTAAAGTGATATGGAAATCGATGGGCGTAAAATTCTGATGTTTCCCCTCTGTGTTTTGCCCACAGACTGCTTCCCTCTCACTGGCCTTCTGTAGGGAATAGACATTTGAGAAGAAATCTACCCAAGTTCTTTCCTCTATTGCTACCTCAATTGACGGTGCATCAGGTCTATTGTTAAGGAATGGGGCGTTCACAGCTGACCAAAATTGTGAACTATCCCTGCTCGATGCTGCATCACTTAAATTCTTCCAAGCCTTCTCTTTTAATTCATTCATCCTATTTTTCCTAGCTATGGTGTACAACTTTCTACAGATCCTAATCTCCTCTTTATCTCTTACTGATCTATGTAGAGCATTCTTTAAATTGGTATAGCTTTTTGTACAATTATTATCAAACCATACCTTACTGGTGTTACGGGTACCTTTACTTTCCACTTGCAACGTGCTTTTAACAATCTCAGTAATACAGGTAAAGGATTTTAAAATATTGTCATGCGTCGGACTGTCACTTAAACATATTGAAATTGGCACATACGCATTTGTGATTATTTCTTTACTTAGCTCCGCAGGGTCCCGACCTGACCAGCGAATTGTATAACCATTTTGTCTTCCCAATTCTATATTTTGTACCCATGCTACTTTATTGCAATTTCTCCTTACTATATTTGTTGGGGTTGCTATTTTTACGCTTATCGCCAAGTGATCACTCATTACATTTCGATGAATATTGTACCCAATAACATAACTTGCATAGCGGTTTGGCATGATAATAAAATCTATTGTCGAATCAGCTCCTCTGCCAATAAATGTATGACCAAACTCCACCTTAGGGGTACATAGGCAATTTGTAAAACCAAAATCGTGCTTATACAGAATCTCATTAAACAACTCTCCTTTATCTGTATGAGAGAAATGAATCGGTGGGTCGTCTTCCTCCAATGTTAAACCACATTTTCCTATTTCAGCCAAAGGACACAAACCAACATTAAAATCCCCACCCCAAATAGGAATGATTTCAATCTCTTCATCTGATTTTAAGTTAGTAATATCCTCGCTGAGCTTCTTCAGTATAGCGCCCAGTTGCCCGTTTTCCACGTTGTTATAAAAATTAATCACAGCTAAAATACAGTTCGCATCCAAGTGTATTAAAACAATTTGATAGTAGGTTTCAGAGCTAATCATATTAATCTTTTGAGCCCCGAGCAGATTTGAGACGTATACACAAACTCCACCCTTAGATCTTGCACTAGATGATTGGATAGCTGGTGTATGGAATGTCTTAAATCCATTAATAGTTATTTCCTCAATGGCCCAGGTCTCTTGCATACATAAAATGTCAAAGTTATTAATAAAATCCAACCAAACTGTATCATTCACTTTGTTCTTTAGACCCGCAATATTCCAAAAGAGGACTCTACATGCTTTTATTTCCTGGTCAACTGTTTCAAACACAGTTACAGGCTGATTTATAAATTCGCCCTCAGATTGCGGAACAGGATCCAAGTCTCCCATACTACCCATCAATATGCAAGATCTGCTCATATAATCTGTCTCGTTTAACTCCTCACATTTAGGATTACTTTCCTCCTTGTCCAATAACTTAGCCTCTGTTAGACTAAACCAAACTGGTACACATGGGGTTTCTGCACTATGATTGATTTCATTCCCTAATGAGTTCAACCTATTTATTAGTCAATCATTTTCATCTAAAGTTGTTAGTGGCCCAAATCTGTTTGATGTTACTAAGTTAAAGAGTGGACCATCTATGGGCTGTCTACATGGGCCACGATTTTTGGTTTTGTGAAACACGGAGGTTGATAAAAAAAGCCCAAAGGGAGAACTTGTATATTTGTGTAGATAGGGCTAGGCTCTTGTATTCTTAATAGGATTTCCCTTACCAATGTGGGTGATCCTAGTGAGAGGGCGATACAATCACCTTCAAAGAGTTTGTTGTTATTTCCCACCCAATCGATTCTCCTCACCATCTTAAATTCCCTAAAAGGGCACTAGTCAGACCTGTTCTGTTTCCCAACCAGTATATGGTTTTATTTCTTAGGGCAGGCCAAGTTTCCGTATCGGCTAAAGGCAAGGGCGGAACATTTGCCAAAATAATAGTATAAGGTGTAGCTGCCGGCGGCAAATTTAATGTTTGTGAGCTATGCATTACCGCTGGAGCATAGCTGTCTGTTGGGGTCATTCTTGTACTTTCCCCTCCCAGCCGTCTTTCAGCTATTTTGTGATCTGTCCTTCCCGTCTCATTTAATGTATGCACCACTCCCTTTTGAGGAAACATATTTTTCGTATTTACAGGTGTATTAGGGTTTAATACTTGTCTCTCACCCTGTTCTCTCACCCCATGCGATGTCTTTACTGTCAGAGGGTTGCCTTTTGGGCTACCTTCTCGGAGTATGTACTCGTACCCAATAATTTCTGGGGTTCTGCACCTCTTTCTTGAATGGCCTTATTCTGAGCTGTTAAAATTTTCTCTATGCCTACTTCTATTTTGTCCAATCTACCCGTAAGGATATTAATGGCATGTGTAACAGACTCAGTTAAATCTTTAATTGCCAAGGACAGACTTACAGATTCGCATGAGGTTGCATCGCATTTATTGTTTGCCTGTAATGCGTTAATAGTACCTTTTTCCTTATGCAATTTATTTTTAGGGCCCTGAGATTTTCCCTGTAACTTTCTTAAATGAGTCCTAATTGGTCTAGGAGTAAGTTGTGCTGTGTGCAGTCCTATAGATGTAATATCCAATATCCTTAATTTTGGAGATTTACAGGATTTTTGTGGGGAGGTAAATGTTCATTATCTAATTCCCCAAAAGAAATGTCCTCGGAAATTACCTGGATACAGCCATTTTTTGGTGCTCAAGGGGAGTGTCACCCGGGATAGCATGCTCAGTAGCCTCTACACCCTTTGGAATAGTATTTTTATCCTTTAGCTTTAGGGGTAGTGATGATGGATCCACCGTGTCAATATTTAGTGTTTCTTCCACGGAGATTATCTGTCTTTCGATATCTCCAACTGCCCCAGTTAGATAGTCAAGCAAGGTCATATTAGCTTTCCTATGCTTACTTGATGTTTTCGGTGTATGACTCACTGTCTGCTTTCTTTTTCCCATGGTACTAGTCAACTAATTGGCTACTGCAACTAGAAGGTTAGAGCTCAATATCCTCAATATCCTCAATGAGCTCAACCCGTTCCCTAACTCTCCCACACAAAATATAAAGTGCAGAGTGCTTATTCTATAATAATATGAGGCCCCAAAAAGAAAAGTGCAGGTGTAGTTTGTTACCGCAAAATTTCAGTTGCCATCAGGTTACAAATGAAATAAAATAACAATTTTAAATGACAGTACAAATATTTTTAAAATACTATTAAAAATACAGACAAAGTGCAATGTGCAAAGTATAAAATTCGAAAAACAGTTCAAGAACAAGAACAAGAACTGTAAAATGCAAAATATTCAAAGTCACGGATAAATGTCAAGTAAGTGACTATGGGCCTTGCCTTGTTTGGTAATGTATATATCCAAACCAAAGAACGTCCATATTTAAGGAAAGGTTTTAATATTGCACAACCATCTGGGCCACGAAACATACACTTTCAAGAAATGTAAGTGGGGTGTAGATAAGTATGACACAGCCGAATACGAATAATGGAGCACTCAGGCTTGAAAAGTCACAGTACCTCTCAGTCAACTCCTGTTGGGGGACAGAATCCTAGACGTTAGGGGGATGGCCCTGCCCTGCCTCTTCCTGTCGATGACGGGAAGGACGGGCCCGCCCTTGACCCGGGCTTCGCCCGCACGAGTCCCGCGCTGCGGGAGGTGCTCGGTGCTTTTATTGCGCCTCCGGGCGCAAGTGCAGCGTCAGGGGGCGTCGAGGCTGCTGGAGAATGTAGTTTTCCTAGCCGTTCCCCTCACGGCGCATAGGAGAGAGTATCAGCCGTTCCCCTCACGGCGTCTATTGATGTGGCAAGGAGCCGTTCCCTTCACGGCATTCAAGCGTCCCGGGCTGCGGGAGGTGCTCGGTGCTTTTTTTGCGCCTCCGGGCGCAAGTGCAGCGTCAGGGGGCGTCGACGCTGCTGGGGAATGTTGTTTTCCTAGCCGTTCCCCTCACGACGCATAGGAGAGAGTATCAGCCGTTCCCCTCACGGCGTCTATTGATGTGGCAAGGAGCCGTTCCCTTCACGGCATTCAAGCGTCCCGCGCTGCGGGAGGTGCTTGGTACTTTTATTGCGCCTCCGGGCGCAAGTGCAGCGTCAGGGGGCGTCAAGGCTGCTGGGGAATGTAGTTTTCCTAGCCGTTCCCCTCACGGCACATAGGAGAGAGTATCAGCCATTCCCCTCACGGCGTCTATTGATGTGGCAAGGAGCCGTTCCCTTCACGGCATTCAAGCGTCCCTGATTCACATTTGCAACCTGAAAGTGTGATTTCTGCCCCTACTCCTTCAAGGAAAACTATAGTTTTAATATATTATACTCAGTTAAAATAATTATTTTAAAGTATACCGCATGTTTGTAATACATTACCTTTTAATACTTAAATCCATTAATAGTTATTTCCTCAATGGCCCAGGTCTCTTGCATACATAAAATGTCAAAGTTATTAATAAAATCCAACCAAACTGTATCATTCACTTTGTTCTTTAGACCCGCAATATTCCAAAAGAGGACTCTACATGCTTTTATTTCCTGGTCAACTGTTTCAAACACAGTTACAGGCTGATTTATAAATTCGCCCTCAGATTGCGGAACAGGATCCAAGTCTCCCATACTACCCATCAATATGCAAGATCTGCTCATATAATCTGTCTCGTTTAACTCCTCACATTTAGGATTACTTTCCTCCTTGTCCAATAACTTAGCCTCTGTTAGACTAAACCAAACTGGTACACATGGGGTTTCTGCACTATGATTGATTTCATTCCCTAATGAGTTCAACCTATTTATTAGTCAATCATTTTCATCTAAAGTTGTTAGTGGCCCAAATCTGTTTGATGTTACTAAGTTAAAGAGTGGACCATCTATGGGCTGTCTACATGGGCCACGATTTTTTGGTTTTGTGAAACACGGAGGTTGATAAAAAAAGCCCAAAGGGAGAACTTGTATATTTGTGTAGATAGGGCTAGGCTCTTGTATTCTTAATAGGATTTCCCTTACCAATGTGGGTGATCCTAGTGAGAGGGCGATACAATCACCTTCAAAGAGTTTGTTGTTATTTCCCACCCAATCGATTCTCCTCACCATCTTAAATTCCCTAAAAAGGGCACTAGTCAGACCTGTTCTGTTTCCCAACCAGTATATGGTTTTATTTCTTAGGGCAGGCCAAGTTTCCGTATCGGCTAAAGGCAAGGGCGGAACATTTGCCAAAATAATAGTATAAGGTGTAGCTGCCGGCGGCAAATTTAATGTTTGTGAGCTATGCATTACCGCTGGAGCATAGCTGTCTGTTGGGGTCATTCTTGTACTTTCCCCTCCCAGCCGTCTTTCAGCTATTTTGTGATCTGTCCTTCCCGTCTCATTTAATGTATGCACCACTCCCTTTTGAGGAAACATATTTTTCGTATTTACAGGTGTATTAGGGTTTAATACTTGTCTCTCACCCTGTTCTCTCACCCCATGCGATGTCTTTACTGTCAGAGGGGTTGCCTTTTGGGCTACCTTCTCAGAGTATGTACTCGTACCCAATAATTTCTGGGGTTCTGCACCTCTTTCTTGAATGGCCTTATTCTGAGCTGTTAAAATTTTCTCTATGCCTACTTCTATTTTGTCCAATCTACCCGTAAGGATATTAATGGCATGTGTAACAGACTCAGTTAAATCTTTAATTGCCAAGGACAGACTTACAGATTCGCATGAGGTTGCATCGCATTTATTCTTTGCCTGTAATGCGTTAATAGTACCTTTTTCCTTATGCAATTTATTTTTAGGGCCCTGAGATTTTCCCTGTAACTTTCTTAAATGAGTCCTAATTGGTCTAGGAGTAAGTTGTGCTGTGTGCAGTCCTATAGATGTAATATCCAATATCCTTAATTTTGGAGATTTACAGGATTTTTTGTGGGGAGGTAAATGTTCATTATCTAATTCCCCAAAAGAAATGTCCTCGGAAATTACCTGGATACAGCCATTTTTTTGGTGCTCAAGGGGAGTGTCACCCGGGATAGCATGCTCAGTAGCCTCTACACCCTTTGGAATAGTATTTTTATCCTTTAGCTTTAGGGGTAGTGATGATGGATCCACTGTGTCAATATTTAGTGTTTCTTCCACGGAGATTATCTGTCTTTCGATATCTCCAACTGCCCCAGTTAGATAGTCAAGCAAGGTCATATTAGCTTTCCTATGCTTACTTGATGTTTTCGGTGTATGACTCACTGTCTGCTTTCTTTTTCCCATGGTACTAGTCAACTAATTGGCTACTGCAACTAGAAGGTTAGAGCTCAATATCCTCAATATCCTCAATGAGCTCAACCCGTTCCCTAACTCTCCCACACAAAATATAAAGTGCAGAGTGCTTATTCTATAATAATATGAGGCCCCAAAAAGAAAAGTGCAGGTGTAGTTTGTTACCGCAAAATTTCAGTTGCCATCAGGTTACAAATGAAATAAAATAACAATTTTAAATGACAGTACAAATATTTTTAAAATACTATTAAAAATACAGACAAAGTGCAATGTGCAAAGTATAAAATTCGAAAAACAGTTCAAGAACAAGAACAAGAACTGTAAAATGCAAAATATTCAAAGTCACGGATAAATGTCAAGTAAGTGACTATGGGCCTTGCCTCGTTTGGTAATGTATATATCCAAACCAAAGAACGTCCATATTTAAGGAAAGGTTTTAATATTGCACAACCATCTGGGCCACGAAACATACACTTTCAAGAAATGTAAGTGGGGTGTAGATAAGTATGACACAGCCGAATACGAATAATGGAGCACTCAGGCTTGAAAAGTCACAGTACCTCTCAGTCAACTCCTGTTGGGGGACAGAATCCTAGACGTTAGGGGATGGCCCTGCCCTGCCTCTTCCTGTCGATGACGGGAAGGACGGGCCCGCCCTTGACCCGGGCTTCGCCCGCACGGAGTCCGCGCTGCGGGAGGTGCTCGGTGCTTTTATTGCGCCTCCGGGCGCAAGTGCAGCGTCAGGGGCGTCGAGGCTGCTGGGGAATGTAGTTTTCCTAGCCGTTCCCCTCACGGCGCATAGGAGAGAGTATCAGCCGTTCCCCTCACGGCGTCTATTGATGTGGCAAGGAGCCGTTCCCTTCACGGCATTCAAGCGTCCCGGGCTGCGGGAGGTGCTCGGTGCTTTTTTTGCGCCTCCGGGCGCAAGTGCAGCGTCAGGGGGCGTCGACGCTGCTGGGGAATGTTGTTTTCCTAGCCGTTCCCCTCACGGCGCATAGGAGAGAGTATCAGCCGTTCCCCTCACGGCGTCTATTGATGTGGCAAGGAGCCGTTCCCTTCACGGCATTCAAGCGTCCCGCGCTGCGGGAGGTGCTTGGTACTTTTATTGCGCCTCCGGGCGCAAGTGCAGCGTCAGGGGGCGTCAAGGCTGCTGGGGAATGTAGTTTTCCTAGCCGTTCCCCTCACGGCACATAGGAGAGAGTATCAGCCATTCCCCTCACGGCGTCTATTGATGTGGCAAGGAGCCGTTCCCTTCACGGCATTCAAGCGTCCCTGATTCACATTTGCAACCTGAAAGTGTGATTTCTGCCCCTACTCCTTCAAGGAAAACTATAGTTTTAATATATTATACTCAGTTAAAATAATTATTTTAAAGTATACCGCATGTTTGTAATACATTACCTTTTAATACTATATAAATATAGTCCCACAGTAAGTTAGCCTTCCAAATAACTTTTATTTTCAGGTCGTTAGCATGCACTTACAAGCCACTGTTTCAGATTTACTTCCGCCAAAATGATACAATGATGTCCACTTTCCCAAAAATGTGATTTCTATTTCTAAAATGCAAATCATTTTTGTGATAGGGTGTCATATTTCACATCACTATTTATAGCTAGCAGATTATAGCATGCATCTCTTCTGCCTAACTCAAGAAATGCAAAAAAAAGTGTATGTTTTAAAGGGGGGAGGTCACTGCTTCTCATCAGGAAACCTGATAGCAAGCAGTCATGCAGCCAATATAACGCTGTCAACCAGCTGCATGTGCCAATTCTTGCTGTATTGGTTCAAGCAGCTCTAGTTCCTCATCTTGCTTTTCAGATATATGCTGGTGTTAACAGGGAAGGCGTTATAATACCCCAGTCCTTGTAGATGCTCCTCATCAACTCAATCAATTCAAAAGACTGACATGTTTCTGGTAATTAATATTCTCTTTAGTGTTTACTGTGCTCCTTAATATTTTCCCTCCTAATCTGTCAGGACAATGCAGCTGCAGTAATAACAATGTGCTGTTGCCTTCTAGTGGGGAAAAATCAGTAGTATCTGGTTTCAACCGAAAATCCATATTTCTGACCTGTGGGTTTAAACTGCTGAAAATCAGTTGAAACCAAAATCCAGAAAGCCTTAACATACATCATAGGTTTATCCCCTAGTGGGAGACTACAGCGCATACGAACTTGGCAATCTCTGCATTTGACGTAGTTGCGACTCTTGGAATTCTGGCAGGGATGAACCTGATGGATTCAGAAAAAGAATTCAACAGTCTTCCTGCCATTCCTATGGGAAACTTTGTGGTTTATGCAATTTGGATCACAAATACTAACTCGGATACAGATATTATATACTAACTTACCTGTTAGATTGATATGTAAGAAGGATTTCTTGAATGTTGTTCCCACAATGAGAGGGTCTCAGTAGGGGTGTCCTCTGTCTTTACTGCTATTTGCACTGTATTTAGACACTTTCCTGAAACATCTGACAGTATCTGCTTCTCTCTTTCCAATACAAATTAAATCGGCTATAATCAGTACAGGTGCTTAAGCTGATGATAAAGCAGTCTTCGCCTCTAAACTGAAGCTGGCTATCCCAGATGTAGAGGGGAAGTCTAAAATAAATTTTTAAAAACTATAAATTAAAAACAATAAATAACTTTTTTAAACATCCAGAAATTAAAATGCATAATTTAAAATACATAAATTATTTTTTTAGCATATAAACACAAAACAATGTTAACTCTAATATTTTTACAGTAAAAACAAAATAATTATTATTTTTAAGGTAATATCTACTCACAATAAAACATAAATAAATATAAAACATTTAACATAAAAAGTATATCATTAGACTGAAAAAGAAAAAATGATTAACAAATTATTCTGTTGTAAAACACTAAATTAAAAATTAAGGGGCACATTACGATGGCGGGCGGAAGCACCACCGCCGTGCTGGCGGATGCAAAAAGCACCAGTTACCGCCGGCACGCAGCAGTCCACACGCCCGTCCAATTACGATGCGAAAAGTAGGCCAAACACCGCCGGCAAGCCAGCAACACCGTCCGCCATCAAAGTGCGCCCGTACACGTAGCGGCGCAGCCTAACTGACACACACCGTCCGACGAAACACGTCCCGCCCGGCGCATAAATTACGATGCCGCAAACAAACGGCTCCCACGGCCAAGAGATACCGTACGACAAACCGGAGCGGTAACACGGATGCCGAGCACGGACAACGAAGAGCGGCTCCCGAGCATGAATCCAGCACTGCAGGCCCTCCCCATGCTCCTGCTGATGCACCACCAAGGACGCAACGTACCGCGGAGACGCAGGTAGGCACACACACAACAAGTGCACGCAAACAGCGCACACAGTGCAAGGGCGGAAAAAGCGGACAACCCCCACCAGCGCGTGTACACTACACATCCACCATTGCATCCACATATGACACACAGGCCAAATCGTAACATCGCGGAACACATGTGTACACACCACCTGGGACTAGGAACCAACCACCCCGTCACGGCCCCAAAGCGCCGATGACGCCGCCACACATGCGCACAACGCAGAGGCCAACCGCAGAGCCATGCATGCGTCGCACACAGACACAGGGACACAACCAAGCAGCACACACATCAGCCCCACCCCGAACGCACATGACACGTGACAGGCCTGCCACAGACATGTCCCCAACGCCCAATTCACAGACAACACCCAACGCCACACAACCGACGCACACATGTCAGTGAAGTCACGCAACAGCAGGACACACCCCAGTGTAACAAACATGGCGTAGCACACAGCGGCGGCAACACCAACTAGGAGAAGCAGGGCCCCTTCGGGAAGAGGAACGCCAGTACCACACTGAAACACCCATACCACCCTGCACATATGAACAAGACATATAAAACGGAACACCAAAGAGCCCGGGGACCGACAACAGGTGGCCCAAGAATAACATTCACACACAAGGCCCAACGCAGAGCGGAAAGGCAGCCTGCCGCCCACACAAGGGAGAGCAGACAGCACTGAATGACCTTCCATTCCAACTCCGAAACCACAGCCCTACGACAGAAGCCGGTGAATACAGCCATTGTCCAAGAATAGACCAACACAGGCATGCCGAGGAGACCGACCACAGGGCAGATAGCGCATATCACAGAAGCACACAACGGACGGGGAAGAAAGAAGAAAACACTCCCCCATGTCGGCCACATGCAAGTTAATTGGAAGGAGTCACACATCACTGACCTTGAACTGTCTGAGAAGCATGTGGGAAGAGGGCCCGTGTCCTAATTTGGCGGGGGTATGCCCAGACGTGGGTCCCTTGCTCACTTTGCCACTGGATTCAAGCAAGCCTGGCTGATGACGGCTGAAATGCCAGAAACCGGTCCTAGGATGCTTGTTTCTGGTCCAGGGAAGACATGGCTTGGCAGTTCGGGCTGGACTGTTCCCATGAGGCACAGGGTCAGACTGATTTGCATATGGCCATGTCTGAACTGGGGTGGTGGAGTGAGCTAAAGAATGATGATGGATTAAACCCAGATCAGTTGACTGGGGGTGAGTGTTTGATTGGCTCAAGCGTTCCGTCCATCATCCCCTTTTGTATCGCTTTGGTCGCCCTAAGTTGGCGGGGGTATGCCCAGACGTGGGTCCCTTGCTCACTTTGCCACTGGATTCAAGCAAGCCTGGCTGATGACGGCTGAAATGCCAGAAACCGGTCCTAGGATGCTTGTTTCCGGTCCAGGGAAGACATGGCTTGGCAGTTCGGGCTGGACTGTTCCCATGAGGCACAGGGTCAGACTGATTTGCATATGGCCATGTCTGAACTGGGGTGGTGGAGTGAGCTAAAGAATGATGATGGATTAAACCCAGATCAGTTGACTGGGGGTGAGTGTTTGATTGGCTCAAGCGTTCCGTCCATCATCCCCTTTTGTATCGCTTTGGTCGCCCTAAGTTGGCGGGGGTATGCCCAGACGTGGGTCCCTTGCTCACTTTGCCACTGGATTCAAGCAAGCCTGGCTGATGACGGCTGAAATGCCAGAAACCGGTCCTAGGATGCTTGTTTCCGGTCCAGGGAAGACATGGCTTGGCAGTTCGGGCTGGACTGTTCCCATGAGGCACAGGGTCAGACTGATTTGCATATGGCCATGTCTGAACTGGGGTGGTGGAGTGAGCTAAAGAATGATGATGGATTAAACCCAGATCAGTTGACTGGGGGTGAGTGTTTGATTGGCTCAAGCGTTCCGTCCATCATCCCCTTTTGTATCGCTTTGGTCGCCCTAAGTTGGCGGGGGTATGCCCAGACGTGGGTCCCTTGCTCACTTTGCCACTGGATTCAAGCAAGCCTGGCTGATGACGGCTGAAATGCCAGAAACCGGTCCTAGGATGCTTGTTTCCGGTCCAGGGAAGACATGGCTTGGCAGTTCGGGCTGGACTGTTCCCATGAGGCACAGGGTCAGACTGATTTGCATATGGCCATGTCTGAACTGGGGTGGTGGAGTGAGCTAAAGAATGATGATGGATTAAACCCAGATCAGTTGACTGGGGGTGAGTGTTTGATTGGCTCAAGCGTTCCGTCCATCATCCCCTTTTGTATCGCTTTGGTCGCCCTAAGTTGGCGGGGTATGCCCAGACGTGGGTCCCTTGCTCACTTTGCCACTGGATTCAAGCAAGCCTGGCTGATGACGGCTGAAATGCCAGAAACCGGTCCTAGGATGCTTGTTTCCGGTCCAGGGAAGACATGGCTTGGCAGTTCGGGCTGGACTGTTCCCATGAGGCACAGGGTCAGACTGATTTGCATATGGCCATGTCTGAACTGGGGTGGTGGAGTGAGCTAAAGAATGATGATGGATTAAACCCAGATCAGTTGACTGGGGGTGAGTGTTTGATTGGCTCAAGCGTTCCGTCCATCATCCCCTTTTGTATCGCTTTGGTCGCCCTAAGTTGGCGGGGGTATGCCCAGACGTGGGTCCCTTGCTCACTTTGCCACTGGATTCAAGCAAGCCTGGCTGATGACGGCTGAAATGCCAGAAACCGGTCCTAGGATGCTTGTTTCCGGTCCAGGGAAGACATGGCTTGGCAGTTCGGGCTGGACTGTTCCCATGAGGCACAGGGTCAGACTGATTTGCATATGGCCATGTCTGAACTGGGGTGGTGGAGTGAGCTAAAGAATGATGATGGATTAAACCCAGATCAGTTGACTGGGGGTGAGTGTTTGATTGGCTCAAGCGTTCCGTCCATCATCCCCTTTTGTATCGCTTTGGTCGCCCCTAAGTTGGCGGGGGTATGCCCAGACGTGGGTCCCTTGCTCACTTTGCCACTGGATTCAAGCAAGCCTGGCTGATGACGGCTGAAATGCCAGAAACCGGTCCTAGGATGCTTGTTTCCAGTCCAGGGAAGACATGGCTTGGCAGTTCGGGCTGGACTGTTCCCATGAGGCACAGGGTCAGACTGATTTGCATATGGCCATGTCTGAACTGGGGTGGTGGAGTGAGCTAAAGAATGATGATGGATTAAACCCAGATCAGTTGACTGGGGGTGAGTGTTTGATTGGCTCAAGCGTTCCGTCCATCATCCCCTTTTGTATCGCTTTGGTCGCCCTAAGTTGGCGGGGTATGCCCAGACGTGGGTCCCTTGCTCACTTTGCCACTGGATTCAAGCAAGCCTGGCTGATGACGGCTGAAATGCCAGAAACCGGTCCTAGGATGCTTGTTTCCGGTCCAGGGAAGACATGGCTTGGCAGTTCGGGCTGGACTGTTCCCATGAGGCACAGGGTCAGACTGATTTGCATATGGCCATGTCTGAACTGGGGTGGTGGAGTGAGCTAAAGAATGATGATGGATTAAACCCAGATCAGTTGACTGGGGGTGAGTGTTTGATTGGCTCAAGCGTTCCGTCCATCATCCCCTTTTGTATCGCTTTGGTCACCCTAAGTTGGCGGGGGTATGCCCAGACGTGGGTCCCTTGCTCACTTTGCCACTGGATTCAAGCAAGCCTGGCTGATGACGGCTGAAATGCCAGAAACCGGTCCTAGGATGCTTGTTTCCGGTCCAGGGAAGACTTGGCTTGGCAGTTCGGGCTGGACTGTTCCCATGAGGCACAGGGTCAGACTGATTTGCATATGGCCATGTCTGAACTGGGGTGGTGGAGTGAGCTAAAGAATGATGATGGATTAAACCCAGATCAGTTGACTGGGGGTGAGTGTTTGATTGGCTCAAGCGTTCCGTCCATCATCCCCTTTTGTATCGGCATGGCGTATGTGGCCAACATCGCACCCGCACTGAAATGGGACCACTGTGCCTCCACACGACGGATCATCGAGAACAGCTACATCGAATGTCACCCAGCATGCCCCATCATGGTCCTCCAAGGGACAACTTACGAACAACACCTTGACAGCCACCATCCGCTACATTGGCTGGCAAACATGTACACCACCAATGACATGGAAGCCCTGCTGGACGGCATTGCATACCTGACAACCTGTCAATTCGTCGGACCACAACGCAGGTTCCCCGAGTGACCTATGATGTCCAACCCCGCACCCATGCTTAGCTTCCGCACGGACTGGCCAGTCACCACCACAACAGCCATACCAAACGACCGGCAACTGTAACCACACCATCAACGACATCGCCATGACATCGGATATGACCGGGACATGCACACTGTTCCCCATCACATCCAGGAACACCGCATGCATCGTGGGAGGCAGTGGCATGGGCTCTATGTATCGCACCCACATGGACGGAACTGCACGAACAACCAGGACACGACATGGATCCAGCGCCCATGGACACACACACCGCTCAGTGGACATGAATAGGTCGCCTGGAGTCTGTGGGTGCTGCACCCCTCCCACCCCCGCCCGGGAATCCCATACCAGGACCTTTGCATGGACGACAAGTGCATACAACAACAACACGACCCCAGTGACTGTGACATGTCCAGTAACCACCACAGTGCAACAACAAGTGGCACGCCGCTGCATGCACGCAAGCACATGCCCTGATGTCATCTCACATGCACGCGTGCATGAGGAACAACCGCTGCAAACCTGTCACATGGAACTGAGATGGACTGTGCCCATGATGCCAAGCGGTCTGGTAGGCTACATGTATACCGTCTGTGTCAAAGTCCGCAGCTCCGCAGCTATACGTAAATGTACATTAGCACAGCCTTGGCCAAGCAGATGTCACTCTGAAGCCCACATCCCACATGCAACAGCCAATCACATGTAACCCCACACCCTATCCCATTTGCAATCATGCTCAGTATATCCTCAACATGTATTCCGCTGCCAGTAGTGTCCACTATACTGCATCACAGAGGACAGAAGACTCAATATAATGTTTGAAACCAAAACTGTCTCCGCTGACTCATTTCACAAGTACGAATGAGAGAGGATGAGAGTATGTGAAGTACACGGCATCGTGACATGACCATGTAGTCCACTGGTATTGGATGTCAACGCAAATGAGTAGCACAACTGTGGAAGACACACATGTGTCGTGTGAAGTCGTATGGACGCAGTGCTCAGGTGGGTGGGTGTGACGGGTAGATGCGCACATGCCAAGTTGGAGCACGCCATGTTGGGAAGGGTTATGAACAGTACACCACCGCTTCCCTGGGCATCGTGAGAGGACACCTGTCGGGGGAGTGAACACGTGTGTGCACAGCAGCCGGGCACACGTACAAAGCGGTACCAGGCGCACCTCAGCCCACCCTCTGTGGACAAGCTGGATCCTGTTGTGCGCCCGCCATGCCCCTTGACAAGGCACACACAGCCCCAGTCGACCAGGTGTAACCCCAACATAGTCAATCCGCACAGGCGATACAGGGCACGGGATGGCAGTGGAGCATGGTGTGTGAGAGGTCTCCTCGCGCTCCTCCTGGTCATATCACGCAGGCAATAGAACCTCAACGTCTAGCATGGCACAAGTCAAATGGAAGTGTAGGGGGACGCACCACAGCACGAGCAGCACTGACGTCACGGGAGGTGGCTCGCACCATCCCATCCATTGCCCATCATACCAACCACGCCACATGCCATTGCGACTAAGTGCAAGCGCGTGCGCCACCACCCCGAGCCCTCCCCAGAGAGGCCAAAGAGTGAATGTGTGGGCCATCAGCCGCAGACGGACGCGGCCTGGCCGCAAGGGCAGCCACAGCCACTGGGTGTCGCAGGTGGCGGATCCGGAAGGCGAAGACTGTGATGCATAGTCCATGCAGGCCGGGTCTCCATTTGGGGCACCACGCAGGTGGACGGCGTCCCGCCACACATCATACCCTGAGACAGCCCACTCGTGCAACTGGACCCACACATACACTCCTTGCCCTCTCTGGTGCGAGCTTGGGGCTGCCTGTGCAGGCGCTAGCCTCGCAGGTGAGCATGCATATTGGGGGAGCGAGGGGAGGACATGAGGGCTGGGGCGAAGATGACTGTATCACTGTCAGTAAGTACAAGGGATGACCCAGATGTGGAAAGGAAGAGACGTGTCCCGTGTGTACTGCAACTAGTCGCCAATCAAACTACCCCCCATGTCCGGAATGTAAGCCCGCACCTAGGCCCGCCCATCCGCCACATCGAACATACCACCAGCACGACAAACTTCCCATTCGAAACACTGACTGGGGGTGGCGACCAGTGTACAATCATGTGTAGCCTACCCACGCGTACATGTGGGCCCTCCATGATCCATGTCACCTGCGGCAAAGTCATGACATGCGCAATGAGGGAAGTGAGGAGAGCTGTCCGCCCCACGCGCAGAAGGTGCATCAGCTCCACAGACCCAGCAGCGAGTCCAGCAGGGGTCACATGTGCAGGGGCAGCTGTGCCTGGTGTGAAGGCACATGCATATAGACAGCACATCGACCAATGTGTAGTCTGCCCACATCTACAGTCCATCATCATGCGGACATAGGAATTGAACACAGGGCAACACATCTGAGTGGGTGCACCCACCGTGACCAACAATGCGCAATCATCGACGTACCCGCCCTGTGCATGGCCCCCACCCAACGGAGGCACATCCAGTGCCACCATCCCACACACACAAGCCTTCCACGGAACATGCTGTGTCCAATGGTCAGTACAGAGTCAGCGCCCATCTGGTGGATCCTGAACAGGAGACACATGCACACACATGCCAGCTCCCACTATGTACGTCTGCCACCTGGCACGTGCAATGTAACCTCTCACCTGTGACGTGTGACTGCAAGCACACAGCCGTCTTGGCATGGGGCTGTCAATGTGGACACCTGTCAATGTTTCGGGAGGTGTGATCCGTACAGTGCTGTACATAGGGTGCAGTGCTGACACCTACTACTGTCTCATATCCCCTCGTGCCACAGGTCCCACTTGTTTTGGCCGCTCAGCCTGTGCCCACATCGTCGTCGTCGTGTGCCATACTCATCCAGCCGCGGAAGCAGTTCCATGCTCAGCAGACATTCATGTTGCCGTGGCGTTGCCGCTTGACGGATATGCAGTCAGTCCCCATCAGCACGCCCCGCAAGTCATTGGGGCCTAGATCCCCATGTGCATGCACATGGCAGTGGTTCGTATCACTAGCCATTGCCATTGTTGGAAGACCTGTGTAAGTGTATTGTGGCCGTGCCGTCCCAGCTTGACAGCTGGGCTGTGGCTCATGTGCTTGCTCAGTCATGTCAGTGATGTGTATGCGAAATTGCTATGTGTCGTGTTGCTTTGACATGTGTCCTCTGCCATTGTCCCTAGGCGGAGACCGAACATTGACCGCCCATACCAATTGCTGGCGGACATGGACAATACAGAGGTTATTAGGAAGTTTCGGCTGGACAGGCCAACCCTGCATCGACTGTGTGCCATGTTAGAACCCCATCTCCGTCCCCGCAGGGTGTATCCGACTGCTGTCACCCCCACGGCTAAGGTGATGGCCGCCATGCATTTCTTCGCCACTGGGTCATTCCAGCACACAGTGGGCATTGGAGGAGGGATGTCCCAGCCCATGTTCAGCAAGGTGCTGAGGGATGTACTGGCAGCCATGATGCTGTACCGAAACAGGTACATCCGCTTCCCCAGGGCTCGTGAATTGGCGGCAGTGAAGGGTGCATTCTATGCCCTTGGCAGAATCCCACACGTCGTTGGAGCCATTGACTGCACACATGTCGGCCTTGTTCCACCACAGGCCACTGAGCACCTGTACCGCAACAGGAAGCACACGCACTCCCTGAATGTGCAAGTGGTGTGCCTTGCGGACATGGTGATCACCCACGTGTGTGCAAAGTTCCCAGGCTCGGCCCATGATGCACACATAATGCGCAACAGCATCTTGCCACGACTGATGTCCAATATGCAACAGGTTCGTGCCTGTATTGTCGGTGAGTATGTGGAGTGGTGTAGCGTGCTGGTTGTGCGATGCTGTCCCCTGTCCAGTTGGAATAGCAACGGTTCTCTGTGTCCCTCACACCCAGGTGACTCTGCGTACCCGAATGGGGCATGGCTGCTCAGTCCATTGAGGAATCCTCGCACCCCAGCAGACGATCGCTACAATGAGGCACATGGGAGGACCAGACGTGTGGTCGAGCGTACCTTTGGCCTCCTCAAGTCCAGGTTCAGGTGCCTGGACCGCACCGAGGGTGCGCTGGCGTACTCCCCACAGAAGGTGTGCCAGATAGTGGTGGCGTGCTGCATGCTGCACAATCTGGCCATTCGGAAGCAGATCCCCCTCATCGTGGATGACGGAGATCAACCAGGGCCCCAGCCCGCAGACCAGGACAGCTCGAGTGAGGAGGACAGCGGAGAGGAGGAAGCTGGTAATGTGCGGCAGCAGCTCATCGCCCGCTACTTCACTTGACGGTGAGTGTCCATGTACGACGGCTGATGTGGCTGTATCTGTGCAGGTGTGTGTGTGCTGTGTCAGGGTGGCCGTTTGTTCACTGCGTGCTGTGTGTCAACGCTCCATGGCCAGGGTAGTATGCCACTGTTGGTGGCTGTGGCATTGTGCCCTATTGCTCTGTGCGATGTGTGTACATTGCTTGTAGTTGTTGACATGTACTGTGTGATGGGTGTGTGACACACTCATTGAATGTGCTCCTGTTCTGTCTCCCACCCCTAGGTCCCTACAGGCCCTCCGGATTCAATTGCCATGCCACGCATCAGGTGCCTTTCCGCCCAAGGTGGCCGTTGTATTCCGTACAAATAAAACACAGGGCACAAACAGCAGTTAGTGAAAAAGGTGCATTTATTACAAACTGTGACATGTGATTGTGTGTAAGGTGATGACAAAAGTGGTGCGTGCAGTGACAATGAGCTGTCGGTCATGGCTGCGTGATGATCAGGGTGTACCCACTGGTTCTATGTCCATAGTCCAACACACACATGCCATCCAGATGGCTGTGTGGAGTGGGATCGTAGTCCAAGTCAATGCAGTGGCTGGTCAAGGAAGGCTGGCGGAAGGCTGGCTGGCTGCCTCACTTGTGTTTGGAGCGTGCGAAGTCCTCCCGGGAGATCTGTTTCCACTTCGGACGGCCCCTTCCACGTTTGCGAGGGGGTGCCTGCTTGCGACATGCTGGTGGTTGAGGTGTGCTCACTGGCTGTGGACGCAGGGGAACTGGACACTGCTGCTCCACCCTGCGCCCCGGCAGGTGGTGGCGGAGGGGAGCTGCTGTCCCTGGCTGTGACCTCACCGCCACCACCAGCTGTCCCATGAGGTCCACGATTTGGCCCATATGGGCGTCCATGGACCTCAGCACCCCCAGCACCTCACGCGTGTCTGAAGCAGACCGGAGCCATTGTCCTTGGGCCTCTTCATAGGCCCCAAGGACTCTGGCCATTTGAGGCAGGGCATGGCTCCCAGGGGAGGCTGGCGTTTCCCTGACCCTGCTCCTCCTACCAGTCCTGCTGCCACCGGCCTGCCCACTAGCCACATTGCTCACCACGGTCCTCGCTGTGGCTCCCAGGGTGGATCCAGTCGGCCGGGCCACCACCTGCGCTGGGGCTGGTGCCAGCGAAGACGTGGCGGTGGTGGCGGCGGTGGTGGTCGGTGCGGCGATGGTGGCGGTTGTGGCAGTGGTAGTGGCCACAATGACCGTGGGTGTGGCCGCAACGACAGTGGCAGCAGGGGGCTGGGAATGTTCAGCAGCCCTGGATGATGGGTTGGTGGGTAGGAGGGTCCTGGGGAGCGGCTGGGCCCTGCCACACCAGATGGGCCTGCTTGGTGGTCCGTGTCCGAAGAGGAGGACAGATCCTCCAGATCCGTGTGTCCTCGTTGGGGGCTTGTAGGCTGGCTGTGCTGGCTGCTGGCTCCATCCCCAGCATCCAGCAGTTCGTCACCTGTGGAGAGAATGAGATTTGTTATTGTGTTGCACCTGGCGAAGTATGTATTTGTCGTCTGACATTAACAGTTCGTGCAATCTCGTACATGGGTTTCCCGGAGGCGTGTGTGTGGCTGTAGCATCTGTAGTTGTGTGTGCTTGGCAATGGGACTGTGTGCTGTGCACATGTGGCATGGGACGGATTGGCCATGCCGATGGGTGTGTTGCTGTGCCCCTACTTATTGTGACTCTGGTGTATGCGGGCTCCTGGCCCATCCTGGGTCTGGTTTGTACTTTGCTTTTGGTGTTCAGATGGGACGCTTAGGAACGCATATGGCAACATGGGGGCCATGCCCCAGATTCGCATTTGGGAGGGAATATGCTTTTGGGGTTCACATGGAACGCTTAGGAACGCATATGGCAACATGGGGGCCATGCCCCAGATTCGCATTTGGGAGGGAATATGCTTTTGGGGTTCAAATGGAGCAGCTTAGGAACGCATATGGCAACATGGGGGCCATGCCCCAGATTCGCATTTGGGAGGGGATATGCTTTTGGGGTTCAAATGGAACGCTTAGGAACGCATATGGCAACATGGGGGCCATGCCCCAGATTTGCATTTGGGAGGGGATATGCTTTTGGGGTACATGCTGTGAGCCATGGGTGCCGAACGTGACATGTGTTGTGGCAGCATGACAGTGCATGGTTTGAGGTGTGTGCATGCTTGACATGGCCTGCATATTTGCTGTCTGTTGTGATTACTGGACATGGCATTGGACGCATCGTTATGAGTGAGTGATGGTTGTGTGCCAGCCAACGTATTGCAGTTGTCCCATCTCCTTGGTGTGCGTGCTGCCCTGTGCCATGTGCATCACTGCAGTGCTCGGGGGGTGTGGCCCATGTTGTGTGATGTTGCTCACAGTGTGTCGTGCGCTTCATTGACTTCTGGCACATGGTTGGTCATGGGCATGTATCTTAGCGTGACTGCTGTATGTGTGGCAGCTGTGCGGATGACATGCCTTTCATGAGACTGGGGCTGACGGATGGGATGGATGGTATGTTGTATGTGCATGGTGTGTCAGTGAGTTTGATGGGTTCAGTGGTGTTCGTGTGCATTTATGTTGTTCCGCTCTGTTGCGTCTAGTGTTGTTTGTCTTACATAGGCGTAGTTGTGGGGTGTGTGGTTGACAGGCAGTAGGGGCTACATGGACAGGACTTCAATGGTGTTTCGGTTGTGTGTGATGAGTTGCACAGTGGCTGCCGTGTGGTACTATATTCAGTGTGGCTTGTGCATGCAGACGTGGCTCCTTGGGTGTTGCTATGTCTGTGATGGGTCATGTGGGGTGTGAGTCTGTTGTTCATGTCCGTGTGCACATTGTTCACTTGTTCGTGACGGTGGGCGGTGCTGCGTGTTCGTCTGCTACGTGACATGTCCCATGTGTTGGTCGTGTTATGGTCCTCATGCCTCCAGTAATCCAGCCCTGTCCAGTTTCCCACCTGCAAGTTGTTCGTGCGTGCACTGTACTGGATGCCACATGGCTCTAAGCGGGGGTGCTCCATGTTGCAGGTCTGTGGGGGTGGGGGGTGTTGTGGGTCGTGGGGGTGGCTGGACACCCACTGACACCGATTGCTGTGGACCGTGATGTCTGCCTTTCGGCTGTCGTTGTGCACTGCGGTGGCTGACACGTGGCTGTGGGGTGTGGGGGATGCTCCTCCTTGCTGTGCTGTGGGACTGGGGCCTGGTGTGTGTTGTACTTGGGCTGTCCACCCTCCCACCCACTGCACTTTGTGTTCCTGCCACTTACCTGTTACTTGTCGGTTAGTGCAGCTGTGGCGGACACATGGGTGTGGTGGGTGCTCGTTGTGGCGCTTCTGGCATATTTGTGGACCTGTTGGTGGTTACGTGGCTGGCTGAGTGTACACATGTCCCCACGCATCTTACAGTTGTTCGGTTTGGGCTGTGTGTGGTGGTGTCTGTTGCATGTGTGTGTGATGTGTTGTGTATTGTGTGCTGGACATGGGGGTGTTTGTCCCTGGGAGCTGTGGCATGGTAGTTGCGCATGTGAGTACATAGCGGTGTGCTGGTATACATTAGTTTGTACTTACCAGCCTCCACTCCCCTGCTAATCCGGCGAGGATCTCCGGATGTATTACGACTCGCACCTTCTCCTCCCACGCTTTGAAGGTCTTAAAGAGCGCGGGATTCCCTCCGCCAGTGACGGCAGCCAGCTCTCTGTTTTTGCCCTCCTTCTTCTTGACCAGGCTCTTTACGTCATTCCAACGTTTGTTTATTTCACCTCTGTTCCTGGGCAGGGTCCCGACTGCATTGACCTGGTCTACGATCCGGTTCCACATTCTGTTTCTGGTGGCTAGTGGTGTGTGCTGGACCATGTTCCCATAGATTTGTGGGTACACCTTGATGATCTCGTCGACCATGACCGTCAGCTCAATGGGCGTGTACTTGGGCATTCTTTGTGGTGCCATGGTGTTTGTGGTGCTGGTGCGGTGTGTGTTGTGTAATGTGCAGGGGTTTGTGGTGCCGGTGTTTGGTGGTGGTGGTGGTGGTGGTGGTGGTGATGTGTGCGTTTCTGTGGTGTGCTGCTGTCCTTGCTGTGTCACTGTGTCCTCTCCTCTCCTCTCTAGTTTGCAATGTAGCAAGGGGTTGTGGTCTGTGGGAGTGCTGCTTTTGTACTCACCTATGTGGGTGTGTCCTCATGGTCTGTTGTTTTCAGGTGTGTTGTGTCTGGTGTTCTGGCCTTTGTATTTTTTGTTTGTCCGGGGGGGTGTTTTCGGGATGTGTACTGTGCTTGTGTATTTGTGCGTGCCTTGCTGTGTGGACTTGTTGGCCATGTTGTGTGCTATTGGTTTTGTGTGCGGATGGTTTCTGTACAGGTACGTTGGCGCCATGGCTTCTGCCGTGTCGATTCTCATCGGCGTTGTTTGCGCTGGCGGGCGGTATATTTGTGGGTTTTCCGCGCTCATGTCGGTGCGATCGTAATTTCACGTGCGGTGTGTCGGCCGTGAGGGCGGGCGGTTTTGTGTTGTCGTGCGTGTTTCCGTCCGTGGCGGGCGGTTTGACTCCGACTCGGACGTTGGCGGGCGGTATTTTGTGTGATTTTTCCGCCGATGGCGGTTTTTGGTTTGTGTAATCGTAATGGCGTGGTCGGTGTTCAGGCGGTGTGTGCGGGCGGATTTTTGCCGCTTCCATGCCTGGCGGATTTATTTACGCCGGGTATCGTAATGGGCCCCTAAGCACTTAAAAAATATCCTTTTTAAATATACATATTATTAAAAAATAAATTCTAATTCTCGTCCACAGAATAAGTCAAGTCAAGTCAAGTTTAGTTTATTTCGATATGGAAATCCTACGGAGGTCCACAAAAATACACACTACAAATTAAACGAAAAATACTTAATTCTTCCTTTGTACATAGCTGCCTCCTAAAGAATACTTTTATCAAACATACTGTGTGGTGTGGGAGAAAGATAAATAAATAAGTGAGTCAAAACATTCCTATGGAACAAGAGGAGAAATATTAAAACACATATACAATCAAATATCCAGCCATCAAAGTATTACAACATACAAAATAGAGTTAAAAATGACCTAATAAATAGCCCAAAAAGTTTTTAAAAATTGATATATCCTATAACAGACCATTTCATTTGGTGGGGACAAAATAAATAAACGGGCCTCATGGGCGGAATGAATATTAAATTTGATAAATAATGGTCTTAAGAACATGTGCCTGGCCTTTTGTAACTCCGAGCACACAAATAACACATGATTAAAATCTTGAATTTGTAAATGACACATTTCACAAATTCTCTCCTCTTTCGGTATTTTATCCCAAATACCGGTAACTTCTCTTAGGGGCAACAAGTGGATTCTCAATAAGAGTATCAGCCTTCTAGTCCCGTGAGGTAGGTTCCAAGTTAAATAGGGCTGTGGTTTGTACCCCAGTGCGCTCCCACAGACCACTTCATTACGAGACTTGGGCTGCCTTAAAGCAATATCTCTGGCCAGACTGACAGAGGTTACAGACTTCTTTATAAACAACTTTAATAGAGAATTTGTCATGGGGGAGTCAGTGTTCCAGCTAAGCCCAAATGAATCGTTTGCTTGTGCAAACGACATAAAAAATGTTGATTGTGCAAAGGACCTACATTTTTTTAATTGTTCTTTTAGCTTATCAAAGATTTCCATTCTCAAGGCAGCCCTAAGAGTACCCTCATCCCCCCAGAAGAGGGAACTACCCCACCTCAGAATCGCTGCCAGGGATAAGATATATGAGGATAGTAAGCCAAGTTCAAGACGTAAAACATGAGGGGCAGCCAGAGAGTTTAAATTACAAATTTGGCGCAGGATTCGACCTTCGACCTTATCAAAGGAAAGCCAGTGGTTCATATCCAGCACCTCAGCAGCGTATGTCAATGAAGGGGGGATTTTAAACTTGAAGACTGACAAAACATGGCCAAAATGGCATCTCCCACAAGTCTTATAAAATCTGTTTAATGCGCTAACCTGGGAAACAGCCCTACTTACACAAAGTTTGATATGCTCTATATCTCGCCGGTTTTTTAAAAAAACCTTTCCGAGATATAAATAGGAATCAACCAATTCCAATTTTTCAGACCCCAACATCCACTTCAAACATCTCTTTATTCTCAGTCCTTTCTTGCGGAAAACCAAGATCTTACTTTTGGCAATGTTAATTTTCAAGAAGTGGGCTTCTGCATATTTAGTCAGGGCATCCAGGAGACATTGCAAACCAATAGGCGTTAAATCAAAGATGGCCACGTCATCCGCATATAATAGAGAACCAACGGACATTTTACCGATTCTGGGGGCATCCCCCCTCACTGAGTTCAAGATGCCGGGGAGATCAGATATATATAGAGAAAACAAAATAGGGGCCAGCAGGCAGCACTGCTTAAGCCCATTATATGTTCTAATTTTACAAGATAACTCCAGCGAACCTCCCATCAGAACTTGGCACCAGGTATCTGAATGTAATTCTATAATAAGACCCAGAAGGTGATGTGGTATACCAAGATGAAGGAGCTTTCTCCACAGCGTTTGGCGATCCACTTTGTCAAACGCCGTGGAGAAATCAATGAATGCAGTATAGACTGGCATGCCTCGCAAAAAAACATATTTCTCTACGATGGTCTGGAGGACCGCAATGTTGTCCAAAGTACTATGTTTCGTTCTGAAACCAGCTTGTTCTGGCGGTATGATATTCTGGTCATGGGCCCATTGTTGCAGATTACATAATATGCTTTTAGCAAATAATTTGCCCAAAGCATCCAGCAATGCAATCTGCCTAAAACTGGATGGCGAAGTTTTCGGACCCTTTTTATACAAAGGGACTATAACACTCCCCTTCCACGAAAGGGGAATTTTCCTGGTTCGAAAATAATAATTAAACAGTGGAGCTAAGAGAGCTCCCCACGCAGCTGTCTCCTTTTTAATTAGCACAATCGGAATTCCGTCCGGACCTTGTGCACCGGATGATAGGGTGTTCTTTATAAAACCTACTACTTCACCCCCTGACGGAGGACCAAATTCAAGAAAAGAAGACTCATCCACACCAATCGTCACAGGAACAACTGGACTGTTGTTTTTATATAATAGGGAAATATAATCCACCCAATACTTTTCTGGGATCGGAATAGGCAGAGCCTTCTGCCATGAGCCACAATATTCCGCAATCAAGTGCCAATACTTTCTAGAATCTTTAGCCCTTGCAGCTTCCGCTAACCCAATCCATTTAAAGTCGTACTCTCTTCTCTTTTCACTGAGTTTATGGCAGCTTCTTACTCGTTTGAGGTGATTGATTTCCTGCTGTCGACCCATAGAGAATTGTATATGCTGTTTTCGGACTAAAAATATACCCTGTTTAGACAAGCGAGGGCCAACAGATTTAGAGCTTGAATTACATATTTCTTCGATTTGGGCCTCAAAATACTGAACGATATTAGCGTGAGCATAATCCAGCTGTTCTACATAAGCCCTCTTAACTATCGAACTAACCTCAGAGATATTTTTTAACGTCCAAAAGGAACGTCCGTTTGCTTTGTTGAAGACAGCCATACCCGGGCCAAAGTTCCCCGGATCCAATACCGGTAGATCGAAAGCCACTGTCATACCCACTACACTATGGTCACTCCATACCGACGGGAGGACAAATAGATTTTCACAACCCCCAAACATTTGATAAGAGACAACCACATAGTCTAAGAGTCTCTGAGTGTGATGAGAATGAAACATAAATTGTGCTGCTTTGTCGACAGGCACTCTCCCATTTAGAATGATCAGATCTATACTTCTAATGATTTCAACCCTTGTTTATCTGGTTTTATTTTTTCCGGTAATAAAATCTCAGGCATATGCCAAATTTCCTCTTTATCTGTGTTGGCATAAATCTCTGAGGCAGAGTTAGAGATTTTGGCATTTAAGTCTCCCAAGATTATCACTAGAGGGCATTCTTCCCTGGTAGCTATATCATGAATGAATAAAAAAAGTACACTCAGCAGATGGTCAAAATTTCTCAAAGGAGGGATATACAGATTTGTCACGAGGAGGAAAGTAGACCTGCCGTAGTCTCCCAAACGTGCCAACTTCAAGCTTATACAAAGATTTGAGGGATGGCAAAAACCTTCTGATTCCAGTTAATCGAGTTCTTAAGCAGAATAGAGACCCCCCCCCCCCAGTAGCGAGTCCCCTTTCAGAGCACTTAGCATAACAGGAAAACTCAAAATAGCCATCACAATCAAACTCTTTACAAGACCAAGTTTCTTGTAAGCACATAATTAGATGGTTCAAGGTTTGTAAAAAATTCAATTTCATCTCATTATGACCCAAACCAGACATATTCCAAGACAATAGTAAACCCTCCAGGCTACCTCAAATGATCGCTCCTTTCTGCTACAGGGTGGATGTTATTTAAAGCTCTTGCAACCCAGCTCCACTGGGCCGATTCATCTTCCATGTCCAAAACCTGGGGGTCAGCTGCCAAACCCATCACCACATTTATTGAACGTCCCCGGTTGTCCAAGGAAACAACGATATTTTTGGGATTACCAGGTAAATACTCAGAATCGGGACCCATCGCATCTAGCACCACTGATTTAACGGCCCTTGGGGCTTTCAAGCACTGAATTATGGGACGCATAAAATTCCTCGTGTTCTAAAACAGATGTAATGTCAATCCCTCGTTTGAGAAAGTGCTCACAATTCTGCATAACCAAACTGGCAACAATCAAGGAGCCAAAAGTAACTCTAGAGTAGGGAAAAGTATCAAAAGAGTTAATCTTCACATTTAAAATATCCCTACTGGATATCAACTTTAGTGCCTCTATCTCAGAAAAAAAGCTGAGAATGAATCCTCTGTTTACCGGAATGGATTCATTGTCGGATAACCAGGTAAAATCCACATTGGAAGATGAAGCATTCTGCACCACACTGGTTTTCTTTGTGGCATCCCTCGAGGGGATTCATAAATGGACCCTATCGCTAAGACTGACAACTTGTACACCACCATTAGGCTAAGTATTCAGATGCGAGTAGGTAGTGGTGGTTGGAGCCTCCATGTTTCTATTAGACAAAGATGTGGTCCCTGTGAGAATTTTGTTAGACCCAACCTGAATGACACTCGATATTTGGCACCACCCCTCTAGGTTTCCACCCGCCCTGACCCCAGAAACCGTAGAAACACCACATCCCATTCGCATTTCCCCTCCCGGGGGGTCAACCAGCTCATTAATCAAGGGGGGTTGAGTTTCTTGGGGGGACGGCGACATCAGGGTTGATGGAGATACTACAGTTCCAGAACCCCCCAGTCTCCCAGCTGATACCATATGCACTGTGGGGACTCCATGGGAACACCCTCTTCAAACAGGGATTTAAGACCTTCCTCCTCCATTATTGAATGTGTATCACTATGTCTATCAGAGATCCGTGAAAAATGCAACTTTAGCGCTTTTCGTTTGGAAATTGTCTCGTCTTTTTCATATTTTCCCCCTTATGATTTCTTATGGGGCTTCCCCTCTTCCCTGTCTTCAACCCTCCCTTCCCTGGCAGATTAGGGTACTGAGCATGAGAGGTAGAGGGAGTTGGAACCTCCCCCTCCCCTCCTCCTCTAACCACCTGAGAGACATATCCTCGGATTTTCTCAACTTCTCCGATGCCCCCTTTTTTACCATTTTTAAACAAAGGGAAGGTTTTCAATATAGGCTTTCCCAAAGGGGTCCCAATTCAGCCTCCCCAAATAATGTGCTTAAACAAAGCTCTTCTTTTTCAAGATTACACACAGGTTCTATGGGGGACAACAAATAAAGGGGCATTCCCGCTTGAGACATCTCTCGACTCTCCCAGAGGAACGGCTGATAATGGCCTGTCATTCACAAGTTCTTCCATATGGGAGTGTGCCGTAGGTATAGGTTTGATGGTGTCAGACTTATTTACCTTCTGCATTTCAAACAACATTACAGACATCATTTGCAATATATGATTGGAACTTAATACAGATTTCTCCAATAAAGACAAAATAGAATATACAATTTTTTCGATACAAAAAAGATATTCTGAGGGCACACCATCCCCCTCGTTTCCAGATTTTGGTTGTGTACAAGGCAAGAATACATCATGGGCAGATTCCAAAGAAGAACCAATCAAATGGCTTGTGCTACAATATAAAAGGGGCAAAGAAAGACGCGTAGGAGATGAGCTTACAATTGGAATGTTTCTTCCATTGGGTCTACTCATTGAATGATCAACCTTATGGGTATGATCATGGGGGTCCCCCCAACCCCTTATTTGGGCTTCTATATCGATATCTGGGAGTGTAAAGTCTTCCCCTGACTTTGACGTTTTACATGTCTTCGCCCTCTCGACCATAGTAGAATGATCTCCCAGAGGATCATCCGGACCACCATCCTGGCTTATTCCCTTACAAATGTACCCCCGAACAGGTGGAACAACAGGTGTAACAACCGTCATACAGTCTGACTTATACCTGTTCAAGGAAATATGTGGCTGGTTCTGTTGGTTGACGAGAGTATCTATAACCAAATTTGCAGGCAAAAAAGCGTCAGAAGGTTGCCAAACTAAGCCATCCTGGACATCTTCATTTATCTGAGTACGGTCCCCTTTACATATCTGAGTCCGGCCCCCAGCAGGAGTGCAATAATCTCCCTGAGGTTCCACATAAGCTAAAGAAGGTGTTGCTGAATGGGAGTTGAAGATCAGTCCTTCTGGGACCACTGCTGTCGCCTCAGTTACAATCCGGGGCATCTTTCGGAAGAAACGGGTGATGACTGGATGGGATTTATAGCGAAGTTGCTGTAGTTGTTTAGTGCCACTGTGCGATCTCCTTAGTTTATGAGATTGACTTGGTTACGCGGAGATCACACGCCACGAGCGTAATTTTCTAGAGGTCATCTCACTCAGGCTTACTTGCCTGCCTGACTGACTTCCACCTCCGCTCACTTGTTCGGGACGAAGAGATTTTGCTTTCCGGCCTCTGCGTAGCAGGTCATCGCCCCCCTTCAAAAACTTCAGAACTTCTGTGCCGTCTACCTAGATTTCTGCGAACATGGCCACAGCCACTCGGGAATACGGAGCTCAGCACAGCTCAACGGCTCAACCACTTTGACCTTCCCTTACTTCCGCTGTGACTCGTCACTTTCACGTCTTCCGTGATAGGTAGCGGTGATTGATGACTAATGACTGAACCCCGAGACCTTGGGGGGGGCGATGAGGAGCTGCAGTTGGCTGATGAGAGCACACTCCTAGGACAAATGACCAATAACTGGACCCAAGAAGGGGATGAGGCAGCAATAGGCACTTGGCAATGGGGCAAGCAGAGCGGAGCAGGTCAAACACGAGTAGTCCAAAGCAGGCAGACAGCAGGCAGACGGATATGAGTTGGGCTAAGAGCTAAGCAAGCGCTAGGAACCGAGCGGGAGCCCCACCAGCCTATCAGGTTCCCCGCAAGCCGCACCCAGTCCTAACTGGGCCGCCTCCGCAGGGGCCTGGGCTTACTCTCGGCTTACTCCCAACTACTGTGCTTAGTATCACACTGCGCTTGCTCACCCCAGCCACATTGGTGCTGTTGTCCGGTGAAACCCTCACTCACCGCCCTCTGCCTGCTACTACTCCTGCTACTCCACCACTCCTCCACTGTTCCTCCTCTCCTACGGCAAATAGCCAAATAGCCTCAGCACCGGTACCAGTACCTCAGCGGTGCTCCACGTCCTTTGTCCTTCGTCCTCCACCGACCTGCAGCCCTGCGGTTCTGCTGCTTCACATTTGGCCCCACCCACCAGTGGCAGCCGGCAGCATCCTAGTCAGCCGAGACTCGCATCTTCCCCCACAGAACACAAATGTAGGGAAATGCAATAAGGATGCAATGCTGACTTTTTCCTTGCTCCTGCTCTCACCGCTCTCTACCACGATGGCAGACGGCTGACGGCTGTGAGGCAGCGGCTGTGAGGGAGTGGGACGCGCGGGTCGTGCTGCTGCCGAACTGGCGATCTGCCATGATCCACCCAGTCCAAACGTCTGAACGTCAGCGTCTCTGCCTCCAACGCATCAGCAACAGCTGCTAGGCCACAGAATAAGAAATAAACCTATAACCTTAAGTTAAGAAAATAATCAAACACCACACAAAACAACCAATAAAATTTAACTTGAAACAAAATAGCCAATGCAAATGTTTGACTAAATAAACTAACACTTTAAAAAGAACACAAAAAGGTCTTACTTTTGCTGCAAAAATGGCAAATCTTCAGTGCCACTTTGCTAGATTTTAGAGAGAAAAAATTATTACCCACATTCAAAAGAGCTACCATATACTTAAAAAAGAAAAATAAACTCACTCATTTAATACTAAATGATATTAAGTACTTAACTTTTCAACTGAAAAGCAACCACAATAACATTTCTTTTTCTTTATATCTCTAAACTCTAGTTAAGATTAGAAGATCCAGTATGAAAATACCAACCTGTAAAACAAAAATGCCACCTTTCCAAATGACAAACTCGACAAACAACTATTATAAGTAAGTAAATGTAATTAAATATTAACCAACTTAATAAAGGTGAACACGAAAAATATATATTTTTTTAAATGTATCCCTAAACTACACAAAACTTTTTTTGAAAACATTTCATTAAAGCAAACGTTACATTACCAACATTCAAGAAGTATGAGGATGATAGCAAACATGTAGTATAAAATGTAAAAAAAATTGTAATCCATGTATAAATATTAAGAATAACTAAAACTATAATTTTACATCCACTTAATAAATATATAACTCTAATATTTTCATATATAATGGCTGGAAGAACCACTTACATTATCTCCCAAAAAGGAAAACAGTTATTTTCATACATGGGATATAATTATAATCTAGAGATTACAAGCACAGAAAATTTACATTGAAAATGTAAATAATAATATGCTAATTTAATGGGAAGACTACTACTAGAAATGTTGATGTAATTAGTGTTAGAGAGCATAATCGCCCACCCAAATGTAACAGAGATAGAAATGAGAAATGTTTTGCAAGACCATAGACAAATAAACATTAGTTCCCAAGAACCTACAGGAACCATTTAAAAAATGTACTACCTAAAGAGCATGAGTATACTACAGGGCACCAACTATCAGGGATCCCAAATTAAAAAAAGGCAGAGCATACCAGAATGTCTGCAACAGAACCCCCTGCTGCTTCTAAAAGATTCCAAGGTATAAACATTCCTGATAATCTAAGGATAGGATAGGATAGGATAGGATTGACATTTGTAGAGCGCACGAATGCCGAGGCGTCTTGGCGCTGGGGGTGAAAGAGAGAGAGGACCAGTGTCCACAGAACCGACACCTTAAGCCCTGGGGAACAGTCATGTTTTTATTTGCTTCCTAAACACTGTCCTGTTTGGTTGGAGTCTCACTGTGATAGGTAGTTGGTTCCACAGCCTAACCACACAGTGAGATAAACTCTTACCACCCCATCTGGCTCTACGAACTTTCGTGGCACAGATGAGACCAGAATTAGCTGATCTAAGACTTCTAGTGGGAGCGTAACAGTGGAAGATTTTTCAAAGGTCAACAGCCCCTCCGCCATAAAGTGTCTTATGAACCAGACATAAGGCCTTGAATTCTAGACGTTGCTGTATTGGAAGCCAATGCAGTGACTTGATGGCATCAGATGTGGGGTGACCTTTAGGAATGTTCAATAGTAGCCGCGCCGCAGCATTTTGTATAGACTGTAATTTAGTCTTCTGTGCCTTGGCAATGCCTATGAATAGAGCATTACAGTAGTCTAGACGAGATAAAACTAAGGCCACTACCACTGTTTTCCTTAGCTCCTGCGGAATAAACGGAAACACCTTCCTAAGTAGCTTCAGAATATAGAAACAAGTGGAGGTTACACGATTGATCTGGGCCGAAAAGCCCAGTTGCTCAATAACTATGATCTCCAAGTTCTTAACTTTAGAGGATGATGTTGGACATATGCAAGCCTCTATCAGCCACCAGGTGGGGTCCCACAGGGACGGGCCGCCACCAAACTCCATCACCTCTGTCTTATCCGTGTTTATTTTCAGATAGCTCATGATGTGAGTCAGACATGCATGGAAACTCGCAGCAGCAGACGCCGCCTGAAGTGATACAGAGATGATGATCTGTGTGTCGTCTGCGTAAGACACAAACGAGAACCCATGCTGTCTAATGAGACTGGCGAGTGGGGTGACATAGATGTTGAACAAAGTCCGAGACAGTTCCGATCCCTGTGGGACTCCACAAGGCAGAAGGAATGTTTAAGACTGTACATTTTCCCAGTGCAGAGTCTGTTCCCTATCCTCTAAAAAAGACGATAGGAGGGACAGAGCCGCCTCCCCAAGCCCCACCGCCTTCAGCCGCCGCACTAACACCGTGTAATTCACGGTGTCAAATGCTGCCGATAGGTCAAGGAGGATGAGGATCGCTCAACCCCCCCATCCACCTGTCTCCGAATATCTTCTGTTGCCATGACTAACGCAGTCTCGTCGAATGACCTGACCGAAATCCATGCTGACTTGGATCCAGCAGGTTGTTAATGTCTAAATAGGTCGACAGCTCCTGATTTATTGACCTCTCAAGGATTTTGGCTGCGATCGGCAGGCAGGAGATAGGTTGATTATTCTTAGCCTCCAGTGGATCAAGCTGGGGCTTTTTGAGAATTGGTCTGATGCAGGCTTTTTTCCAGACTGGCGGATAGATCCCTGATTCTATCACTTGATTTAAGATGGGAGTTAAGTGTCTGCTAATAACCCCAGACACCATATGCATGATAGTAGGTGGACACGGATCCCTTGGAGATCCTGACTTAGTAGATAGCAGGAGTTTATTTACTTCAGTGGGAGACAGTGTGCTGAACGCGTTGAACTGACAATGCTGCGTCTCGTCCTCTATTATGGTAGTTTGACCATTCTCGTTTACCTGCCTGTTGTTCCGAAGGTCATCATAGATCGTTTGGATCTTAGTTTGAAAAAAATACGCCAATTTAGTACATAAGGCGGAGTCTGGATTAAATCGCGTGTTCTGACGTGGACTTGATAGCACTTGAATATTTTTTAAAAGTTCCTTAGTGGAGTTGCTAGCCTCCTCTATTTTTGTTGAATAGTAGATCTTTTTTGCTTGTATAATAGCTTCTTTATACAGTTGTAAAGCTCTATTATAGGATATCTTATGCTCCCTGCTATATTCAGTTCTCCATGCACGTTCGGCTTTCCTGCATGTGACTTTCAACTTTTTCAACTCCATACCGTACCATGGCGATGACGCCTGCGCTCTTCTAAGTTTAATGACTTTCTCTGGGGCCACTCTGTTTACCGCCGCGGCTATCCAGTTATTAAACTTGCAGGCCGCCTCATTGTTATCCAGATCCTGTATAGGTGGACGGCTGTTTAGGGCTTGCTCTAACTCAGCCCCTTGGATTTTATTCCAGTGTCTAATTTTAATGCTGGATGGTTTATTTATATCAGACTGGACCACTACACATAGTGAAAAACCCTTCCTCATGTACAATAACAGTAATAATGATAGGAGGAAAATAATCTATGCAACAGAAAATAACCTTCTTGGACTAACCGAAGCAACACATGGATGATGGATGGCACTTTTAAAGAATACTTTCCATCATTCACACAGATTTACACCATACATGTTAAATATCAAAACGCAAATATACTTTTAGTGTACACACTTACTCCTAGCATGCCAAGTGCTACATACCCAAATTAAAACCAAAACTACCAACTACTACCTCCATAAAATTATCATTGACTTTTAACAAGCAATGATGACCACAATATATTAACACTCTACCCACGCACAGCAATACAAGGCTGTTATTAACATTTCAATCAAAGAGACTTCTCCAAAAATCTACACTTTGGGCCTGAATACCACTTAGGCATTGCAGCGTTGGTTCCGCCCCACCACCGCACCACCAAAGCCGTGGTCAGACAACCTGCCAGATTACGAGTGTAGCTCGTGTCTGGCGGGCTTTTGTTTTGACGTTCTCACGCCGGTGCCCTGAAAATGAGCCCCGCAAAGGGAACACCAAAAACAGTTCCTGCACGGCATTGACTGTAAAGTACATGCCGTGCAGGAACTGGTGTGCATGCCCACACGGGGGGCATACGTTGTGCATCCACATGTGGAGGAGGCACAGGGGGTCCGGCAGGTCCCCCATTGTTTCCTCTCCACCACGGCGTTCATGGAGTAAGAACCTCCATGACACCGCCGGCAGAGTGGAAACTCGTAATATGCTTGGAGGGACCGCAGCGGTCCCGCCAAGTGTATTGCAGCCTCCTGACCGATGCATTACCGCAAGGGAATGGCGGTTTCCTGGCGGCTGCAGCGGGGTTGTGGCGGTCAGACCGCCCGACTCGTAATAGGGCGGTTGGGAGACCGCCATCACTGCACCCCCACTAGTCTGGCAGTCCGTGGATGGCCAGACTCATAATCAGGCCCTAAGTGTAGAATATGCCAAAAATACTGAATGCACCTATGAAATAAAAAAATAATAGTCCTACCATATGTACAAGTCGCTGAAGTAGCTAACCACTGCAACTTCCCCATAGGATCACCCTTCTACCAAAAACCACAAACACAAACCAAGTTACCTAATGGACTATTTTGAATATACTTGGGCTGGCAGACTGCGCCGTTCTGGCCACAGGCTCCAACCAAAGTATAAAATACCATGATGGAACATATGTGACAGATCCATGGCTCAACAAGCAAAAACAAACAACGCAGTAGAAGGATGGCAAAATGCCTTCCAAGGCACAATGAGCCGAAGCCACCCTACCCATATGAATTCCTAGAAATCCTAGAAAAAGAGAAAAGCTACCAAAAGCATAGAACAGAACAGTGTAATGTACAAATCAGGCCTAAAATATCGAAACAAATAAAGAAATGTATGAAATGCTACAGCACGAAGAAAAACTGTTTCTAATAACAGAGGCCTAGCCTTTAGCCTACCTAGAATCCATAGCAAGAACACTACTATAAAAACCCTAACAGTCTAACTAAAAAAAAATAAACCAAAAACTTTATTCATAAATAATATTACCATTGATTTGACTAATCAGTCTAAATTATAAGAATTCTTTCAAACAAAACGTAGAAAGAACAGTAATTAAAAATAAATTAATATAAGATTGATAACTAAAGAAATATATAATAAAAACCAACACACATCACAAAATCATGAGTAAACAACAAACAATTAGTTATAAATAAATAAAATACGAACCAATAAACTCAACATCACAAAAAAATTAACTGTAAAGCAAACAAATATTTCCCACCTATTAAAAACATATAAATTGCAGTATTGTTGCTGATTTCAATGATCTTCCTTAAAACCATAAAAAACAAATACATAAAAAGTGATCAAAAAACCTCCAACACAATGACAAAATAACACATTCATAGAGATAATGCATAGCCCTTCCAAGCATCAAGAACCCAAAAGGTATAAATTAAAAAACACTCCTTGAAAAATGCAAAAATAAATCTTGTTCAAAATAAAATCAAGTTGATTTATTGTTTCTTTTAAATAAAAAGCATTTTGAAAATGAACATGTAAAAACACAATATACCCACATGCACATAGCAAATAACCCCAAATTGATGTAAAGAAAAAATAACATTCATGTGAAGCAACAATCCCATAATCCAATTAAACAATATATTACACCACAATACACATATTTCACTGAGGACTACCACAAAACACTATCAAATGAAAGAAACTACAACTTATCACTAAAGTAGTCAACCGTCATAACACAATACACCAATCTTACTTTACTACCTCTACCCACATTCTCCCTATACTAAAAACCTAAAACAGTATCTAAAAAAAATGTCTCACATGTTCCATAGATCAGCAGGGAGCCACAACTGACAGGAATCAGGAACAACCGAAAAAAATGATATTACACTATAAAATAGATGTGGCTGAAAAAGAAATGGCTGCTAACTGAAAAAAGGCTATTTTTTCAAACAAGTCAATCTAAATGTATATACTATTAGGTACATGTTCTAACTAAGGGGCCTATTAGGATGGCGGTCGGACGAAAGTCCGCCCGCCACCCTAGCGGTGCTGGGACCGGCCACCAGTGGTGCGGCGGTCCCACACCGGCGATTAGGATGCCACCGCCACCGTGGCGGTGGCATCCTCCATTCCCAGCATTGTGGCGGGCGGTGCTCACAGCACCGCCCGCCACAATGCTGGGAATGCATTGTGTGCATTGTCATGCACAAGGTGACAGGCACCGCGCGGTGCCTGCCACCTTGTGCATGCAATTGTTGGGGGGTACCATGGGTACCCCCCAAGTGCAGCCACCCACCCCCCCAACCACCTGGGGGCCCGCAACGGGCCCCCAAAGGCATTCTCTGCATGCCTTTCCATGGCGGAGTCTCCGCCTTGGAAAGGCATGAGACCGCCATCATCGTCATATGGATGGCGGTGCCTGCAAGGCACCACCACCATATTGCAGGCCTTTTCCGCCTGGTAGGCAATCGGGCGGATTGCCTACCGGCGGAAAACTGGCGGACGGTCTTTCCGTCCGCCTGGGTCCCCACCGCCATCGTAATATGGCGGTGGGTAAATGTTAGGCGGGCAGTGGAAAATAGCGGGCAGATCGCCACCGCCATACGGGCGGTGACGAGCCGCCCGCTATCATAATGACCCCCAAAATGTACAAAATGTATGAAACATTAAAAAATATTACAAAATCTTAAAAGTACTGTTAAAATATATTATTGGTTACAATTTGTAATTAACATATTGAAAGTATGTATGCCTAAAAATGTTTATTGACTGTTCATTAAAAAAATGTCATGTGTTTGTTAAAATAGTATTATATAAACAAAACATATGACAATATTAAATGTTTATTTGCAATGTTATGCAAAATATTAACAGTAAAACATGTTAAATAAAGACAAATGTTTTAATCTATACTAACAGAAGTCTATATTAAATATGAAATAACAAGTGGATTTTTAATACAAGTGATGAGTAAAAATAATTAATTTAAAGTTATGTGTACAAAATATCACATAATCCAATTATTCAATATATTACACCACAATACACATATTTCACTGAGGACTACCACAACACACTATAAAATGAAATAAACTACAACCTATCACTAAAGTAGTCAACCATCATAAATATATATATAATATTTATGAAAAACAAAAAAACTACACACCACACAAGAATTAAAAACTTACAGATTCATAGTATATATTTTATTTTATTCCCACTCCGGTCTATACTACATTGGGGAAAGTGTTGGACATTAAAAGGGTTAGATTTTCTACTCCCAGTCAAATCTAAATTACATTTGTGTAGGTGTGGGCGCTTAAAGAATTTACAATTACTATTTCCACTCCAATCTAAGCGATATTTGGAATGGTGTTCGACATTAAAGGTGTTACATTTACTTTTCCTACCCCAATCTAAATTATGTTGTGGAAAGTGTTGGACATTAAAGGGGTTCCAGTACATTTTCCGCTCCAATCAAATCTACATTGGTGAAGGCATTGGACATTAACGGAATCACATTTTCTGTTTTCACTACAATGTAAGTGGGAGGTGTTGGACATTAAAAGGTTCAAATGTTCTATTCCTATTCCAATCTAAACTACATTGTGGAAGGTTTTAGACATTAAAGGGGTTAGCCTTACTATTCCCACTTCAATGTAAGCTACACTGGGTAAACAGTTTGACATTAAAATGGTTACATTTACTATTCCTACTCCAGTCTATGATACTGTTTGGAAAGTTTTGGACATTGAAAGGTTGCATTTACTATTCTCAAAGTTTACTCTTACAGTTTCCACAATAAGGTACACTACATTGGGAAGGGACCACAGTGAGTATTCCCACTCTAATCTAAGGGCCATTGGTGAAGGTGTTGGATGTTAAAATGATTAAATATACAATAGGCGAGCCAATATATACTAAGCATGGAGAAAAATAACACTTTAATGTTTCACTGTCACGTAAACTAATAAACTAAATATACTTTCAATATTTAAAAAGTAAGCTATTTCAATATATACTTTGTTAAAAATCAATACATACATATATATTATAATAATTACTGTAAGCTTTAAAAACTATAAAATGTTTAATGTAAACATTTTTAGATTTTAAAGTATTAATTATATTACAGAATTAAATTTAAATTGTATATATATATAGTCAGTTCCTGTAAGTGCTGTGCTTCATTTTGCCCTGGTAAACGTGTGGAAAGCTGAGCCCGAGTGGAGGGCAACCATTTGGAGCAAATGTACATATATATATATATATATATATATATATATATATATATATATATATTATATATATATATATATATATATATATATATCTTCGTTGCGAGGCTCGCTTTTCGCTGCATGTAGCGGCGCGTCTTTAGTGCGGTGCTGAACTCCTCGGCTGAGCCAAGCCGTAATTTAAATTCCACAACAATGCTCCCGCTCGGAGAGAATAAACGTAGCGCACTCACGGGGAGATTTTTACAGCAGGTTTAATCCTTTACAGGCAATTTTCACGGGCAATCCACAGCAAAAAACCAACGCGTTTCGGTCTCCATGAGACCTTGGTCACGGTTGAGTTTTAGATTTTACCCGACGTACTTATTTTGAAACCAAGTCACATGACTTCCTGTCACAACAAAACCATTTTTTTAAAAGAAGCACAACAAAAAAAGGGAAAAAGAAACACTCGGCATTCTGGTACTTGTGGTTCCAATTGACATTATTGCATATTTCTATTTTTACAAAATAATTACTATAGTGTGCTATGTGTCTAAACCTTATTATAACTAGCCACAAGTGTGTCTGCCCTCTGGTGGGCATTATCTCTCCATTTATCAATTTTTGGTGAGAATCTTATTGCGTTCCCTCCAGTGGAGAAAGTAAATTATATTTACTATTCATCAAGTTTGCTGAATTAAAATAAAAATTATAACTCAAGACAAAAATAGTGACGTTAAAATTTGGTCTATGACCAAAAGTACAAGGTCAGCGAAACTAACTTATTCTTAATTTATAGATGTACATAAAGTTCTTCATCCTGGTTAAGACCGTGTGGCATATATGTTCGTAGTGCCAATATTTGTCGAGATTCTCTTTGCCGTAATTTTCTTTCACGGTTTCCTCCTCTCACATGTTGTTCCACAGTTTCAATGCCGTAGAATCTTAACTGTTTCCAGTCACTGTTATGAGCTTGTTCCATGTGTTTAGCCACAGAGTTACTTCGGTCCTTTGCTATGGTAGCTCTAACATGCTCTAGAATTCTTTTTTTGAGCTCACAAATTGTACTCCCAACATACTTTAGGTGGCATGGGCACTCTATAACATAAACCACGAATTGTGTTTTACAAGTTATTAGCTTCTGTATTTTCCATATCTTTTTGTTTGCCCAAGCAATCTCCTTGATGTTACGTGCAATTTGGCAAACTTTGCAGTTATGGCATTTGCTGAAGCCCGTGGTTTGTAGCCATTGTGATGCTTTGTTTTTCTTTTCCCAAAAATGACTTTGGACTAGAGTGTCTCTGAGATTTTTGGCCCTCCTAAAGGTGATATCTGGATGATCTCCAATGAATGTTGCTACTGTTGGATCCAAGCGTAAAATTCTCCAATTCTTCTTCAGGATATTTTTTATTTGTTTTGATTCTTGAGATAATGTAGTGATCAGTCGAATTTTATTTGTTTCTGTCACTGGTAGTTTTTCTTTGAGTATCTCATCTCTTGATTTTGATTCTGCCCTATTACGGCACCTTGTTATTGTTTCCTCTTTATATCCTCTGCATCTGAATCTTTGTGTTGTTTGGTCACGATGTTTGTGCCACTCTTCTTTTTCAGAGCATAGTCGCTTGATACGCAAAAATTCCCCATAGGGGATGTTTTGGATCAATGAATTTTGATGGAAGCTTTGAGGATGTAACACTGCATTAGTGGCTGTTTTCTTTCGATGTAATGTTGTGTGTATTTTGCCAGCTTTTACATAAATCTCTGTATCTAGAAAAGTTACTCTTTCCCGGCTGATTTCATAGGTAAACCGTAGATTTGCCTCTGTGTTGTTTAGTATCTCAAAATACTTTTGAAATTCTATTTCAGTGCCGTCCCAGATTATAAAAAGATCGTCGATGAATCTGAACCAGCTCACGGTCTTATTTACATATTCATCAAGATCCGGGTGCCAGGCAAGGTGCTGCTCCCACCAGCCCATTGTCAGGCACGCGTAACTTGGACTGAAGGAAAATCCCATGGCCGTACCTTTTGTTTGTACGTATATTTCATCTCCAAATAGGAATACATTTTTCATGAGGCAACTTTCAATCATTTGTATCAACATTCAATTGTGTTTTTCATATTGGATGTTACGTTTCCCCAAAAAGTAATTACAAGCTGTAATTCCTATGTGGTTTTCAATATTCGTATAGAGTGAAATTACGTCCATTGTTATCAATTTATAGGAACTTTGCCATGGAATATCTTGTAAATGCCTTAGTAAATCGCTTGTATCTTTGATATAAGATGTCAAATTTTGAACGAATGGCAATAAAAAGAAATCTACATAGTTTGCTGTTGGTTCCAATAATGAGCCATTTGCTGCAATTATCGGTCGCCCTGGTGGTTTTGTGGCATGTTTGTGAATTTTAGGCAAGAAGTAAATTGTTACCGTAATTGGAGATTCCGTTCTGAGATATTTATCCTCATCTACGAGATTCATGTTCTACCATTTACTGAGCTGTTCATCCCAGTTTTTTTTAAAATTCTGTGGTAGGGTTCTTTTTAAGTTTGGCATAATATTCAGGATTATTCAATTGGGAATGTGCCTCTTTAGAGTAGTCTTTTTTGTCCCAGATAACAATATTGCCACCCTTATCTGCGATTTTTATTTCTATTTGGTCATCTTGTGTCAAATCCTGTGTAGCCGTTCTTTCTTCTTTGGTTAAGTTGTCTTTATATCTTGATGGTTTGATTTTATAAATATCTTGCGTTACGGCTTCCTGAAATATGTCAATTTTATTTCCTGGAGGTAGTTGAGGATAAAATTTAGATTTGGGTTTCATTCCACTTAGACTGGAGCCAATTTGTTCACACACTGAGGTCAAAGCTATTTCGTTGTCAGGATTAGTATTCTCCAAATTTATGAGGGTAAGTAGAGGTTCTGCATCTCTTACTGTAAGTTTCCCTGTGGGTAATGATAGTGGCTTTTTATATTCCCGCATTTTTTTATTCTCTGCAAATATCTTTGCTAACTTTATCGTTCTGACATATTGATATATGTCTATGCATGTCTGGGCTAGATCCATCCGTTTCAAAGGGCAGAAATTCAAGCCATGCTTCAATACTCTGATTTCTGTTTGTGTCATTGTCCTTTTAGACAGATTTACAATTTGTAATTCATCCTTTACAATCTCCTTTGTCTCATGCTGCGTGTCAAAGTTCCCACTTGTTCTTGTTCGTCTACTCTTTTTTCCTCTCCTTGCTTGTTTCCATTTTGTCTGCGTTGGCCTCGTGCTGGACCTTTTCCTCTTCCTCTGTAGCTGTGCGGTTGGTTGCTCATAGTTTGTTCCCATTGTCTTTGCTGGAGTACCAACCGCATATCTCCTAAAAAAGAGATTTTTGACTTATCTCCACTACTTTGTTCCTGTTCCCCTTCGCTTGCCTCTGTTGATGTTAGCGAGGATTGACTCGTGGATGCTACAGCGGTTTCATCCATTTTTCCTATTTGGCTCAACATGTCGAATTTTTTTGCATATGTGAAAATTCTTCCACTTAAATAATCATTTTTATCCCTTAAAAATTTCAGTTGTTTGCGTCTCTGTACGCTTTCCTCATGTTTGTCTATTTGTTTTTCCAACTCCTCCTTGAATTTTAGCATGTCAGGATTTAAATCCAATTTTGTGATTTCAGTTTCCAGAATTTTGACTTGTCCTTTGATTTTATCCAATGCTATTTCTAAATGTTTAATTAAAATTGTCATTAGTCCCATGGATGAATTCAAAATATATTCGCCCCATTCCTGAAGCAGCTCGTTACTCGTGTCTTGATGACTTGGCATCAGATTTATTCTCAGACCTCTGGGTACTCGTCGCACTTCCATATATTTCTTTAGAGACACTACTTCCCACCATTTATTTATCTCTTTTTTCGATAACTTTTCCCATGTTCTTAGTTTACTTTTTACATCCAATTTATGATGAAGGGGTCTTATTGCCAGTATCGACGTTACTTTCATCTATTTGTTCGAAGAAAGAAGAGTCCATCAACTCTGTGCGTTTCGCTTCCCGTTTTTCCATAGCTGTGGCCATTTTTGCTCCGTTATCGTGTAAATACAATTAGCGCTGAAACCCTGTCTGCTTTGCAGCCTGAATTAATAGTCCCTTTCACTCTTAGCCTTCAGTCAATGCTGAATATTATTGGCAAGTATACTGGGTTTATCACAGGCTGTAGCAGGAAAAACCGGCATTCACAATTGACAATGTTTTTACTTCTTACCTCCAACGTCTTCCTCTCACAGCGTTGTAGCCGTCCGACTAGCAACAATGTATCCACGTCTTGCGAGGTAACAGTTATTCTTCACCGGCGCTCACCACTGCAGCATTATTAATCTTCGTTGCGAGGCTCGCTTTTTGCTGCATGTAGCGGCGCGTCTTTAGTGCGGTGCTGAACTCCTCGGCTGAGCCAAGCCGTAATTTAAATTCCACAACAATCCTCCCGCTCGGAGAGAATAAACGGAGCCACTCACGGGGAGATTTTTACAGCAGGTTTAATCCTTTACAGGCAATTTTCACAGGCAATCCACAGCAAAAAACCAACGCGTTTCGGTCTCCATGAGACCTTGGTCACGGTTGAGTTTTAGATTTTACCCGACGTACTTATTTTGAAATCAAGTCACATGACTTCCTGTCACAACAAAACCATTTTTTTAAAAGAAGCACAACAAAAAAAAGGGAAAAAGAAACACTCGGCATTCTGGTACTTGTGGTTCCAATTGACATTATTGCATATTTCTATTTTTACAAAATAATTACTAAAGTGTGCTATGTGTCTAAACCTTATTATAACTAGCCACAAGTGTGTCCGAAGTAACTCTGTGGCTAAACACATGGAACAAGCTCATAACAGTGACTGGAAACAGTTAAGATTCTACGGCATTGAAACTGTGGAACAACATGTGAGAGGAGGAAACCGTGAAAGAAAATTACGGCAAAGAGAATCTCGACAAATATTGGCACTACGAACATATATGCCACACGGTCTTAACCAGGATGAAGAACTTTATGTACATCTATAAATTAAGAATAAGTTAGTTTCGCTGACCTTGTACTTTTGGTCATAGACCAAACTTTAACGTCACTATTTTTGTCTTGAGTTATAATTTTTATTTTAATTCGGCAAACTTGATGAATAGTAAATATAATTTACTTTCTCCACTGGAGGGAACACAATAAGATTCTCACCAAAAATTGATAAATGGAGAGATAATGCCCACCAGAGGGCAGACACACTTGTGGCTAGTTATAATAAGGTTTAGACACATAGCACACTATAGTAATTATTTTGTAAAAATAGAAATATGCAATAATGTCAATTGGAACCACAAGTACCAGAATGCCGAGTGTTTCTTTTTCCCTTTTTTTTGTTGTGCTTCTTTTAAAAAAATGGTTTTGTTGTGACAGGAAGTCATGTGACTTGATTTCAAAATAAGTACGTCGGGTAAAATCTAAAACTCAACCGTGACCAAGGTCTCATGGAGACCGAAACGCGTTGGTTTTTTGCTGTGGATTGCCCGTGAAAATTGCCTGTAAAGGATTAAACCTGCTGTAAAAATCTCCCTGTGAGTGCGCTCCGTTTATTCTCTCCGAGCGGGAGGATTGTTGTGGAATATATATATATATATATACATAACAATACAAACGAGAAAACATTCAAGTTATGACTAATCTATAACAATAAAATATGATTTTTTTCATAATTGTTATTATTATAATGGAAATGTATATTCACTAAAAGTATATTTTTATTGCACTTTTTAAGATGACATTTTATTTTATTTCTACAAATATTATTTTTCTTTTTAAAATAAAAATCTGACTTAAACACAATGTAGCAAAATAAGATATAACTTCTTACAAATTTCGATTTACAAAAATACAATTACTATAACACTAACAACCAGTCCAAAATGTGCTAAGCCTTTAAAAAGTGTGAATGAGGTGTGAAATGTCTTCCAGTAGCAAACAATAGGCTGTCCTGAATGGACAGAGTTTACACCTCTGAACTCCACAGAATAGTCAGAGTGGGAGCTGTGGGCATCTTGTGACACCAAACTGTCAAATCCTGATTGACAAGTCTGCTGAGCAACATGTAAAACTTGGGGTTCACTTCAAATGTAGACAACAGGATTCCAAGACAATTCTTATGACTCCCCTCTGGTTGCTGAATGAACCTGCTTTTACCCTACCAGACTTCTGTCTCTGGGTTTATTGTGGGTACAACCCCTGCCTCAACCTGGAATTTAGAGCAAGATGTGAGCAGACACTGATGATTTCTCTGTTACACTCCCACTTATAGTCGAAGACCTTCATCACGTTGTAAATGCTCTGCTACATGGCATTATGAGCCCCTCTGGAGTAAGGCAAACAGGAACTACTGAAACAGTGGGTGGGGCTGGCCCCAGAAACTTTTACCTCATTGGTTAGGGGAGTGCCCAGTAGTCACCCTTACCCATTTTCTGGTGCCAGTGATAAATGTGACACCTCCAAGCACCCACTTTAAAACACTTTCTGGACTTATGAAAATCAGAAAAGGACTACACCTGCTGGGTGCAACCTGAGTGGAGCCCTGAAGGAACAGACCTGCTCCCTCTTGTACCCAAGACAAAGAAGTGGACTCCAAGGTTCAGTTGTTTGACCTCCTGTTTTGCTACAGGGAGACAACAAGCTGCAAGAGGTCATTTTCCTGGAAATAGCCAGCTGAACAGTGCCAACTGGTCCCGGAATGGACCCAGTTATTGGCATCTGCTTGACACCCTGTGAGACTCTAAGTACCTCCCTTGAGGTCCTGGGGGATTTAGAAGTGTATTACTATAATTAATTAGGACTTAAAAGACTAACATGCCCAATTTAGAGCTCGGGGATGGGTTACTCCACCACAAATGTGACAAATATCCTGTCAGCCATATTACAAGTGCCATTGGATATAATGAATTTCTAATACGGTGGAAGCGATATCTATCACAACCCGTCCACTGAACTCTAAATCAGACCCAAAGTCAGAAGGTAAAATCTTCGACCAGGACGAACCTGTTTGGTGTATCTGAAGTGCGCACCATCAGTGAGCTTGAAATTGGCCCCAGGTCCCTGTCCACTGCAACCACTATTATTGACGCCCAGAGCTTTTTGAAACTATTCCTACTTAAAACTTAAAAATTCATATCTTTGGTACATTTTCTTGGATTTTTTACCTTGTGATGTCGTTTTGTGGATTACATTTTGGTACTTCAAAATACTTCACACATTGCCCTAAGTTAAGCCTGTCTGCTCTGTGCCATAGCTACCAAGAGGTTGAGCTCAGGTTAATTTTGTGACTATGAAGGTTCACCCTGACAAGAGTTATGATTGTTCTTTGAGGTAGACAGTTGCTCACCTCAAATATTAATCCAATTTCTAATGCTCACCATATATCTCTCTGGTGCAACACTGACTTTCCTTCTTTGTCACATGTTTATTTTGTTGCTGAATGGTACAAATCTCAACTACAAACTGTTGGATAGCTGCATGAGGGTCAACAAATGTGTTCTTTTAATGAATTGGCAGCTCATTGCTATTCATTCAACAGGCATTTTTAAATTTACTCAGATGAGATATTTTATTAACAAATCAATCCCTAGACAATTTCTGGTTGTCTTAGATACCATGTATCAAATAACTTAGCAGCAATAATAAAAAGGAGTTGATTGGCAGGATCCATCAGCTGCTGACTCAAATTCAACTGGATAAGTTATCTATCTGTTCATATAAATAGTCCTTTATAATGGCTGAAACCATTGAGGTCTCTAAGATTAAAAAAAATATTAGACTTAATAATATGTGGTTAATGTCTTTAGACTCAACATCACCACTGTGAAGTTATCCAGGACTTATTTTAAACCAAATAGGTTAATTAGCTGGGGGTGTTGCCAAAATCTGATTGTTTTGATGTTGCACCCAGCATGGCTGACACAACACATATATTCATGATATGTAGTAGTGTATATAGCTATTGGATATGTGTGTTTGAAGAAATCTCTAGATTGATTGACTGTGATGATAGAGTACCCAACTCCGGAGCTATTAATCTTGGGTTGTTTTGAAACCATACCCTGCAAATGTACAGTAATTGTATTTTTCATGAGGATTACAGTCAGGATCTGTATATCCTGGTTGTGGTTAGATCCTAATGCCCACAGGTTACTCTATGGTGGGCACAATATTTTGATATATGGGGTCTGAAGTTATCAATCTTTAGTCATAAATAGATTTAGAAAAAAGGCTAAAACAAATCTGGGGCCCCATTGTTATTTGGATGGAATTTTCAACAGACTAGGCTTTTATGCTCACTCAAAGGAAACTGTTTTTCATTAGCCTGTGGGACTATATGAGGTCATGTTCTTTTATCTCTCTCTTTGTTATAGAACATGAATATTTATTAATATTAATTGCTGATTGATTTATGGCTGATTTACTTTGTGTACCACTTATGTGTGTTCTAATGTAAACATTTTGTTGAAAAAGATTTAAAAATGAAATTTTGCCAAAGGTGACAAACTTTGTGAAATTCAGACGGTTTATCATCATCTCAATCATTCACCCATCTGTGAACATTTCTTCAGTAAAAGGGTTTGCTGGAGAACTTGCAAAGATATATTTTGCCAGAAAATTCTGTAACTAAATATAGTTTTCTGCAATGACTGAGTTTCTATGTAATCTACTTTTGCAAGATTTCCATTCCATAATTTTTGTTGATCTTAGCCTTTGCTGAACTTCACAAAGTTTGCTAAGTTTTGAATAAAAGCCACATGAAGCTTCCAGAAACATTTTGCAACTTTTGTAACTAAGTGCCTAGTTTTGGCAAATAATGACACAAATCAAAAAAACATCAACAGATAAACTGTGCAAAATCTACTTTCTGAATGTCAAAAATCCTGAAAAATAAATTCCACTTAGTTTTTGAATTTTAAGAGTAAATTGCAGAAACAAATTACTCTACATAGCAATTTCACTACCAGTGTCTCTTACCTAAAAGTTGAATTTTGAGATGTCTGTATTAACTCTTAGTACTTCACAGGTGCCTATCTGTTTGCATCACCCTGCAGATAGTCAGGATACAAGGATTCAGCATAAAGAAGTCACTGGCAACTGGAGAGATGCAATTAATTTGCAGTTAAGAAACAACTATGCAGGCAGAGGTTGTAATATGCCAAAATGCCATTTATTACCTCTGAGTCCAACTTTCTGTTGAAACATATATGAGGAGGTGTGTCTCTCATGAGACCATTACACTTTACCAATAGGTAGGAAGAATGACTTTTCTTACTTTTTGGAAGTGGCTTTCTTACCTTTCTATACTTTATACCCTTCCCATTCCTTTAACCTGTCCTCTAACGTTCTAAACCCACCTTCCTGGTCTTTCCTCTGAACAAACGTGCTCTGTACCTGATATGCAGGTATGCCCAGTTTTATTTTACATTGGTTATTGTTATCTGTCTAGTGGTAGTGGACAGGCTGCTCTTTCAAATTGTACACCAATCCAGATTAATGGATGGCACTCAGGAAAGTCTACTTGCACCATACTTTAGTGGAGAAGCGGCAAGGCAGAGGTAAATGGTAGAGATGGCAGTCCTGCTCATATTCAGTGAAGAAGCAGGATGGGTGAAATGGGTATGGTAACTCATCCCATCTCATGTGTTGTAGCTGGAGCAGAGACAGTAAAAGAAAGTCTTCACAATCTGTTCCACTCAAATGTAAGAATGAGGTGGAAGGAAACATTTTGGGGCCGATTCCGATCTCGGCCGGTAGGGCTCCGAATCGGATTCGGCTTAACCGGATCCGATTCGGAGCCCTATTTCCCGACCGATTCGTACGCGCGTCCGGACGAGCGAGTACGATGCTAAATCGCCGACCGACTCGTCCGGGCGTCCCGACCGCTCCGACCGACTCGTTCCCGGGTCTAACCGCACCGACCGACTCGCTCGAACTCGACTCGCACCGCACAATGGAGACGTTCCCCGGACGGGTAAGTACGATGCGCGCCGCGAGCAGTCCGACCGAGCCGCGCACTCTGGCTCAAAAGAGCAGTCGGAGCCGTACTTTGGGGGTCCGTGTCGGACCCCCTGTACGCGTAGCCGCGCGAGTCGCACACAGGGGGACCCATGGGTCCCCCCTACCTGTGCGTGTTCGGCGCGAGTCGCTTCGCCACGTACACGCTGTAGGGGGCGCACTTGTCCGCCTCGCACCCATTGAGTCAATGGGAGCCCGCGTACGCGTTGTACGACAGGCTCCCATTGACTTCAATGGGAGTCCGACCGAATCGAGTCCGATGGCATACGTGCGCATCGTACTCGTTCGGTCGGGCTGCTAGGGTCCGATTCGGTCGGAAATCTCTCCGAGTCCGGCTCGGTCGGAGAGATTTCTGGCCTAAATCGGAATCGGCCCCTTTGTGTCCTTGGTGATACATTCAATAGCAGGCAATACCTTCACCTTTCTCTGTATGAACAGTTCTTTTATGGGTAGCAAGGCTGAAATCTTGTGAGTATTGTGGCATTTCTTTTATTGAGAGACCTTACCCTTGTTATTCTTACCTGAAGCATGGATGGTAGAAAATGTGTGGAGAAACAGCATCATGTTTCTATGAACCCTGTCACTCCTCAAGAGGATGAGGTGATTTCTTTTTCACATGTTGAATTTCAGGAGAGGATGTCTGTTCTGATACAGTGACTGCCTGCTGTTTCTCAGAAGCTCCTCTTCTTTATGCGGAAGTTCCTGTTCTTAATCCTGATGATGATAAGGCTGATCAGGACCTACTTCCTAAATGGAAATATGCATTCAGGCTGAACTACTTGGAATTGTGGTTCACAGTCCAAACCGTCCTGGTTCTTTGAACCTAAACTTGGAGTCATTGATGATTTGTATGCTTAGTATGAGAACTCAACTGCCAATTCAGGGGCTATAATCTCATAATGAAAGGAATTCTTTGAAAACAATAAAAGGATGCTGACAGAACAGAATTTCTACATTTTCTCAGAAAACACTATAAATTGGAAGCATTTGAGAATTGCTTTCCACAAATCCTTAAAGTACAATCATGGCTTCTACTGCATTTTTAGCTTCTGAAGAAGCCTTACAGCTAGACCTATGGATAAGGTGGTTGAAGGTATGCTTAAGTATTCCTATGCAACCTCAAATGTTGCCATTAGGGCTGACACTTATGAAGCTTTTATGGCCCAGACTTCATTGGAGACTTTCAGTCTCTTTTCAATTGTAGTGTATTGAACTTTTGTCCTGTGTTCTCTCATACATCATATTTGACATCACGTCAGCAACTGCAGAAGCCATGGTAGCTCAAAGGTACCTTTGGATGGAATTATGGAAGTTGGAAGGGCCATCAAAAAGCTGTTAATTCACATCCACATTTTTTTATTTCAAAATTGATTGGGCATGAACTAAATGGCCTGTTGAAAAACATTAACAGAAGCTGTGCTTTCTGACAAATCCCAGTGCCAACCTCATCAGCAACTTGACTCCTCCTCCACAAATTCTGCAAGGAGGGCGATGGTCTGTGATTACAGCTCTCCAAGGCCATACAGCATCTGGTTCATGAAAACTGGGGTCTGGGCATGATAGCTCATGGATATTCTATTGAGTTGTACAATCCTCCAGAAGAAACGTACCTCACAGTTAGGCTGCTTCCTTGACTTCTGGTTGATCATCAAGGTTTGCTACAAGGAGTATCTTCTCTCTTGGCCAGGAAGGCAGTAATTTCTGTTCCACCATCCCAGAATCAATATATTCTAAACATTTGCTTCAAGATAGTCTCCCAATAGTCTGTGATTTTCTTTGAGGTTTCAGGGATTTTACTTGTAATCTTAGATTTAAAGGAGGCCTACTTTCATGAACCCATTTTTCAATAAAGCAAGTGCTTTCTAGGATTTACTGTGGGGTCCCACCATTGCCAATTCAGGATCCTACCCAGTGATCTGGCAAGTGCTCCTTGAGCCTACACAAAAGTATTGCCTGTATTAGTAGCTTGTTTACAACTGGAAGGTGTTCAATTATTCCCTTTTCGCAATGACTTTTTAATTATTGCTCCTTTGCTTTTTAAAAGGCAGAAAATGAAGTCCAGAAGGTGTGCCCTCATTTTCAGGAGATGTGATCTCTTTTGAATAGAGAGATGTCTCACCTGATGCAGACCCAGATCCATCAGTTCATTGGGAACTTGTTCAAGCCTGATTTGGACTCTCTCTTCCTGCCAGAAGACAAATGCCTCCAGAATCAACTCCAGAAATTTCTTTCAGTGTTTGCAGGAGGACAGTAACAATTTCAAGGTTAGATGTTAGAAATACTGCTGTAGTTCTGTGTGTTCAGTTGAACCTGAGGCCTTAGACATTCAAAATGTATCTCACTGGACACAAGACTCAAAGAATTACAAGGCTCCCATTTCTGTGATTCCTACAGTTTCCCATGATTCTGCTTGGGGGTTGATTCTGGGAACCCTATGGTAGGACATTTCATTAACAAAGATAACACGGAGATTCTGTTACAATGATGGACTACTCATTGACAAAATAAGGAAAACTTATACATTTCAGGCTGATCTGATTAAATCATGAATGTTTACAAACAATACACTGGGCAGAGTTTGGCATGTCCCATTTCATATGAATGATTTCACCTATCCTCCCCACAGATGGGATTTTTAGATCAGTAAATGAGAGTGGTATTTGAACACATTATCCATATTTACAGTGCACTGTTTTGTAAATGATTAAATCAATGCATGTGCTAGTGTACTATCTGCCTGTACTCTTGGTGCTGCAGTGCAAAATCCAAGAGCAGCAAGAGAAGCAACAGTGTACGTTTTAGTGTGAATCTTCTCTCTGCCATTATTCTTCTTTAGTCTTGCCTATGATATTCCTTCATCTTCAGTATCATTTGATCAGGGTAAGGGAGGGAGAGCATCCTCTTTTCCCAGACAGATATATGTGTGGAATAGCCACCCTTAAGCACATGAGTGGCCCTTAATTTGACAGATGCTCAGTAAAATGAGCCCTCTTCCACCCGGCACAAAGGGGCTCCTATTGATTAGCTAACAGTGGATGGAAAGGCAATAGAGTGATGCCCACCGTACCTCAATAAATTAAGCGAAAATCCCCATTGAGGCAGTGCTTCCCCTGTAGATGTTCGCATAGCTCAGCAGGGACTGTTGAGCAAGCATCTACAATAAAGCAGTTGTAAAGGTATGAGAATGCAGTTAACAAATTAGGCAATTTCTAGTAGTCCAACATCATTCTGGTTGAATATTCATTCCACCTCTCGGGACACTGCAGATTTCTTAGATCAATTCTGGCTACTCCAAAGTGGTTCTTGCTAGTGGGACACTGACTCATACCCCAGAAGTGTAGTGCTGCCTGTTTCTGTGGTCAATATGGTTAGTTTGGCATTGCATATGTCTTCTTCTGGGCTGTATGTGACTGAAAATAGTGGGAAACATGAATCTTTTGCATCCCAATCTTTCATCATGGCATTATTAAAAATGCCGGCTACCCTACATGCTTGCAGGCAACGCATTGCATTTTCCCCACATTTTACAGGGGCAACCTAGCAAATTCAAAGGTGAAACTGCTGCTGTTCCCATTAACCAGGACATTAAGTACTTGATGTACGAACAAACATTGTATCCCTAGGTATCTTTGATTCTCTCTAAAGATTCTCAAGCAATCAAAGCCTAGCTCAAAAGTGGTGGTGTGAATTTGGATTTTCGTTAGAGTACAACACACATTTTACGGTTACACTGAAGACAGATGGGCTTATTTACAAGCCCTGTGCGCCGCCGGAACGCCACTTTATGGGATGTTCTGGTGGTGCACAGGGCTTAGTCATATCTACAAGGCCACATAAAGCCACCATGCGTGGCCTTTCATGGCCTTGTAGATATGGAGTAAGGCAAAGCAGCGCAAGTCACTCCTTGCCTTACTCTGCATCATAGAGTCATTCCATGGGTGTTTCTGTGGGTATTACCATGAGAAACCGATGGACTTTGATGCTGCCCAAGGTTAACAATATCTCGTAAACTTGGGACAGTGCCAAAACCTTTCACCTCCCTAGAGCAGGTGTAACGAGGTGTGTGTTTTTTCCTCTTTTGATGTGTGCTGCATACTGCAGCACACATCGAAAGAGGACGACGTCTCGAATGATGCACAAAAACAATCATGCCAACAAGACAGACACCCTTGCACCATGGTGCAATGTTGCCTGCATTGGCGCATGGCAGCTAGTTGTATGCCGGCGCTGGCTGAAATGACAGGAATGCACAGTATCTTGTAAATACGGTGCATTCTTGCCCTTTCGAATTGGCATAGGGCAGCCCAGCAAAATGACCTGCCCTACACCATTTCTTTGTAAATATTCCCCAAAATATCTAGCCAAAGTTATTTTATGAAAAATAATAATTCTTTTTAATACCTCATGTATATATGTACAGTAAGAATAGTAATGAAACTACCGAACTCACACAACTTGAATACAATAAAAATATAACACATGTAAATGCAGTTGCAACCACCAACTACTAGTGCTGCACAATTTTTAACAGTGATTGACTAATTAATCACATACGCTGGAAAGCTTACGATTGTGATAACAGTGAATAATTAGGGGCAAGTTGCAGGTACGGTACACCTGATTTCACTACAGTGTAATCAAGTGTGTCAATGTTTACAGTGTATTGTTAGAAGTCTAGGCTATTATGGTTATATCAGTGTCCAGGGTAAGATGTTGCTATTTCCTTGAAAAATGTATATCTTATGACCTAGGGCTCTTGGCCTTTTTTGGTCAATAGCTTCATTTCTAAGGGGTGCAGAAAGCAGTCTAGCAAACAAAGACACTCTTGCATGATTCCAGAGAGGCAACACATTTGCTAGGAACTTTTAGGGCCTGTTCAATCTATCTGGATCCAGGTAGTATGAATGACAACCAGGTTCTGGAATTCTGCCATTTGGCAGTTGCAGAGACCCCCCAGGTGAAGCTAGTAGACACTCTCTCTGGCACCCAGGCCAATTACACTGGTGATATGCCTATATTCACACCATGCCAGGTATAGGTTTGGGGATAGTGAAAACAGAAAATTGATGGGTCCAAAAGGTAAAGGGTAAGGCGCAGAAAGGAACTTCTTTTGTTGCCTGGGAGCATGGCCAGCATAAGCAACTAGTCAGTCCAGAAGAGGGCATCATGCTTAGTCCCAGCCTTGAGACACCTGGCACCATGCAGCAACCGAAACATGAAGCTCAACAGCAGAGTTCGTACATATCTTTGTTGACAAAAATCCTCAATAGGCTGGATTGGGACTTGTGTTTTTATTCAAAGCCATTGGAATTTCACAACGTTTGACACCCCAACCAAACTTTTGGTCTTCAGAAGGGTTTCTGGGTAGAGCAGGACTGTTGTCTACTTCAGAGTGCACTGTGGGGCTAGAATGTCCAACCAACTACAAGCTCCAGGAGTCGACTCTAGCAGGAATCAATTTGTATTCTACTGATAAGACAAAAAAATGTACAGATGAAAAGGAAAGTTTAATTAGTTCTGTCCTAAAATGAGCAAAGAGAGGACATGCAGGAAAAAGTTGCACTGCAGGAAAAAGCGGCAGAACAAATTAAACAAATATGCGAAGGAAACGTGCACATATGGCCAGGGGCTTGCACCTTACAAGTATTTAGAGAGCAAAGTCAGATGTTTGACATTTTTTGCTTTGAAGGGAATGGGGCATTGGCCATAGTAGTAGTTCATGGGTGGCAGCCAGATATCCAGATGATATTGAGGTTGATAGGTTTCATGGTAACATCATGGTAATCAAGGAGTGCCAGTGTGAGTAGGTGGATTGCGAGGAACACACCTTGGTGTAAGTGTGTCTACTGGGGTTCCTGGGGCCTTTATCCAAGGGCCCCAGATGACCCTCAATTAGGGTAACTAGGGAACCCACGAAGAGTGGGTGGTGGCAAGTATTACACCACTATTTCATTAGTGTATACTAAGGGCATATACTTGGAGTGGATCTGACATCTGTCCTGATGAATTCCATGGAATCTGTTGAGCCGCTTGGCAGAAAAATGTTGATATCATTGTGGTCTTGGAGTATTTATTCCCCAATACTCCACACCTAATTTGTAATACCAAGTGTTACCCTACCAAGCAAAAACCATACTGGGGTACAACATAGGTTTTTAATTCATTTCATGGATCCTAGGTCAGAAAAAGTGCCTCTCTGACCCAAGGGTGTAGGCCCGCTTTCCATCAAACCAAAGTTTTTGGTGAGCATGGGGATATCCTATGATGAAGCATGACACCTGGTAGGTGTGTGAATACAACCGGTCTAAATGTTTGGGTGCGTTTAGGAACAGAATAGTAATAAGGCAATACTAATATGTAGTAAATTAATAAAATCTCACTCAGGTGAACTTGTGAGTGGAATAGGATTTGATTGGAGGCCAGTTCACCCCTGAGGCCCTAAGCCTCTGGTTCCCCACCATGGAGATTGCCCATGGCTCTTCTGGTTTGATGGTGCTCCTGTGTTAGTCAAATTTCTGTAGATAACTTTTATTGTGATTATATTGTTTCATATAGTAGTAGCATGTGTATAGTGCCTCATAATTCTAGTGAGGCCCAAATAACATTTTATTGTACTTAGCAGGGAGATGTAGGTTTATAATGTCACCTATTTTGGAAGCATTTTAATTCTATGCATGCAGGTTGGAGAGGGGGTCTGATAATGTTGTGGAATACATTCAGCTGTGCGTATGCATGGTATCAAGAGAAGAGGAGTAATTGATCTTGTTCATAAAAGCCACTCTTTACCACTTTTCTGTATTCCAGTTGATCCATAATGCTCCTTTTCTTTGCCGAAATTGAGTTCCAAACTTTGGTGTTTGACCAGCGAAGGAATTAGTACCAGTGAGTATTTTTTGAATGGCAGGTGGACAGATGGGATACAAATCATTTGAAGAAAGGGCTATGTAGAGTCCATATCTGAAGTTTTACTTAGATGAAGAATGGTTTGCCTCCTTGACTGACCATGTGGGAGAAAAAGACAGCCCTGGAGGAATTGTGTCTGCCTAAGGCTAACAACAGTATTATAGGGATTTTGCTATGCAGTCACATAAGTGTAGCAGGTATTTGGCTGCCTCTTTGAGGATTCTCTCTGTAGTCCCCGTAATAGGTAGAGTCTGGTTTAGGTATGCCAAGATATTGAAAGCATTGACCATCTAAGGGAATCATTAATGAGGGAAAATTCAGCACTCAGTTTAAAGGGTAAGAAAGGCACGTCTGTCACATTGAATCACTTAAGGTGCCATGGAAATGTCAGATTTCACAAAAAATTCAAGATTTGATGTTGTCAGTGGAAGCCCTAGATTATGAAGCAATATTGTAATAAAGTAATAGCTCAACCAGTTCTGCAGGGGAAGATATTGGTTTTTGAAGAGTTGAGTTTGAGGTGATTAACATTAATTGATCAGTGTTCTGAAGGTAATTGTCTAAGGCAGAGCAGTTTAAGTCTGTCAGGATTTTGAGCTTCAGAATGATGTGGGGGTTTTATCTGCATAGTTGTAGCAGATTAGAATTAAGGGTTTGATCAGTTTAGGAAACTGGGTTTTTGATTGAGGGGGTGAAGACCCTTCTCAAGTAACAACCACAATCCCTGTCAGGATGAACCACAAAAGTCACAAAATTAACCTGTGCTTAGCCTTCTGGTAACTTGGCACAAAAGCATACATTCTTAACTGTGTTCAGTATTCATTCAGCACTCAAACAGAAATAAAGTGAAAACAAAACACAAGAAAAATCCCACACCAATTTAGAAAAGAAGAGAAAAAAATGAATAAATAATTTGAGAATGAATGACTAAAATTCAATCAGTAGAACCAGAATTCTGTTCAAAGTTTTTAATAAAAACAAGCACCTAAAAGATCAAAGTGTGAACCACGGGCATCTAGTTTCACGAGACCGGGGCAAAGTCAAAAGTTGTGGCCAGCCGAGATGGAGTGAAGTTTGGATACATTAAGTGGATTGGGTCTGGTCTAGGCATACCTTTAAACTTAGAAGAAATGTGTAGAAAAAGTTGCTAAGAAGGTAAAGTTCAGCGGGGAAAGGCAGCCAATGGTGTTCGAGGATGAGGTGTTGTTGTTGGGGTGTCGCTAAACGAAGTTGTGGTGAAGGTTTCTACATTCTGACTTTGCTACTTTTTTGGAAGTTGTTCTGATGCATTTTCTCATGTCTTATTCACCAGAGCACTTATTCACAGTTTTGAGCACATTATTCCATAAGACTGTTCTTGGTTTATACTGACATTAAGAATGAATTCAGTTAAATATAACTAGCTTATGGTTGGTTTTTGAAAATGAATTCATGAATCCTGAAGGGCATAGAAAAAATGGCCATTGTGGAGAACCTATGAATCCACAGATTTATATAATTGTTATTCTTTAGAAAGAAGTCTACAGTGAAACACTGTTGTGTGTTATAGCTTTTTTAAAGTTGTATTTTCAGAATTTAGAATTAAAATCTAACTTTACCTTGTTTCAAGTTTCAAGTTTATTTATTACTGCGTAGCTAATTAATGCCATTCCAAACAGATAAAACATATAAAACAAGATAGCTTGATGTGGTGCCTGACACTGTTATAGCTCACATTTCAGTATGATTTTAAAATGTCATTACAAACAAATAACACATGTGAAACGGCGTAACTGAATAAAATGTCAGAAACTGCCATAGGCACCAGTTACAATGTGATTTAAATTGTCGGTGCATCATTATTAAAAGAAAATAATTCATTTCAAAGGATAACAAGATATTGCCCAAGTCTTCTTTGAAATGTTAGTGTAAGGTACTGGTGGCTAGTCCCTGACATGGATTGTTTGATTCAGTTGGGAGTCATCTCTTTCCAGTCAGGGTGGAGGCTCATTCATTGGGGTTTAGAGGGCATGTAGGGTCAGTGCTGGCAAAAAATGCTCAAAGGCCTGTAAAGATAAGTGAGGTGGAGTCTGAACCCTGACTACATACTGGGCTCAGTCTTTCACCAGGAAACTTAAAGCGATGTGCAAAGAGGCCGGGCTGTTCGAAAGGGGATGCGTAGTGGGTCAAAATTGGATCTGACAAGATGAGGTTAGGTTTAAGTGTACATGGTTTCTGCCATTTAGGGCCCACCACTTAAAAAAGCCCCTTTGTGAGTATTATTAGGTTTTTGTTAAATATAGTAAACCATTAAAGAGGATTTCAAAATACAATTCCTTTGAGCCCAAACCTGACTTTCCTACCTGTTTCCAATAAAAGGTTAGCACTTAATTAATGGAATAAGGTAACCCAATGGTATCCTATAGGAGAGGTAGAACCTTGCATTAGTGGAAAATGATTCTAATAGTTTTTCACTACAAGGACATGTAAAACTTCAAAGTACATTCCTAACTTTTTAAATACAATGAATCCTATGGGCTGTTTAGAGCCTACCTCAGGGGTAATGTTTATGTATGAAAAAGGAAGGTTTTGGCTTCGCAAAAGTTTTATTTTGCATAGTCGAATTGGCAGTTTAAAACCACACACAGGCTGCAATGTTAGGCCTGAAGCATGTTTTAAATAGCGACTTAAGTGAGTTGCACAATAAGTGCTGAAGGCTCACTACTAGCATCTAATTTACAGGCCCTGGGTACATGTAGTACCACTTTACAAGAGACGTATAGGTGAATTAAATGTGCAAATTGGGTGTAGGCAAATTTTACCATTCTTAAAGGAGTGAGCATAAGACTTTAGCTCTGTTTAGCAGTTGGTATGTTCACAGAGTCCTAAGGCCAAAAAAACAAAATTCAGAAAACAAGAGAGAAAAAGGCAAAATGTTTGGGGGTGACCCTGCAAAGAGAGCCAAGTCCAACAATGAGCTAAAGTAGTGAGCTGAAGCACTGAAGCACTGAAGAAGAGAGGAGAGATGATGGAAGTTTACAATATGTCAGAGTTGATCCAAAATGGAGATGAAGAATATGGTGGGAACAATATATCACTGTCTATGTCGGAGAAGTAGGATGAGATCCAGTCTAGAATGGTTTTTTAAATTATGAGATATCCCAGCTTCTATAGCACTCTAGAATTGGTATCTGTATGGAATGTGGTTGACAAGTATGGGAGTAAGGTAGTGGGGAAGAGAGTGCAACAAAAGAACGGAGGGCAGAGTCAAAATGAGGGGATGGATAATAAATAATATTAATACAGAAAGGAGGAGAGGGATATAGAGAAAGTTTGGGAAGCAGCCAAAAGGAGGAATAGAGAAATGGATGTGGGAAATAAAATGCCCAAGAATACACCGATAGAAAAAAATAGCAATTGAGGTTTTAAGAGAAGTAGAGGGTGAGAAAAGAGAAAGAAGGGGGGAAGAACTGGCAACATAGAAGACTGAGAGTTGAGAGGACGAGTGAACAGAAAGGAGAACTGTAGGAAGGGGGCTGTTGGACTTGCTTCTGAGGAAAGATTGCCTTCAAGGGTCTCCATCCTACAGACAATGTGATCTGCAATAGTATCTCACAGGGTTCGAGAGTGAGGGATCTGGCCATGATACCTTCTGCACTATGGGTTTCTCAGAGGAATTTATAAAATGTTTTAGTAATTCTTGTTACTTACTTTAGGGCAGTTTTGTACATTCATTTTTTTCTAGTGATGTTTTCGGTCATCATCACCTTCACACCTTTGTTGAAGCCTTCAGAGACCCAGAGGTAGAGCTGTTGCTTGTCTGTGATACTGATGAAAATTGTTTTTAAAAATGGGATTACTGAAGTTATGCTTGCCTCATGGTTTGTAAAGGGTCTTGTCAGTCATATAATCATACAAGCTAGCCTGATGGAAATGTTCAGTATAATGCAGATATGGTGGTAATTGCTCTTGATACAAAGTTGTATTTCAGTGATCATGAAGAGACCTACTGGGGAGAAGAATGCATACAGCATGTGTACAGTTAAGGATGAAGGGCCAGAGAGAATTTGGAAAACATTTGGGGTTTCTTGCTTTTTAGAAGGGAAGTTGTTTGGGTGAGGTTTGAGAGGTAGCAAATGAATATTCATGAGTATAAGTATGCAGAGTTAGGATTGCTGCATGCTGGTGGCATAGAGGAACTTATTGACGGAAACCTGTGTATTAGTAGTGATAGTAATACAATTTATAGAGTGGATGGCCACTCAAGAGTGTCCTGGCGCTATGCAGTCTGAATAAAAAAACAGCAGATGCAAATGGCAATTACTGAGAGAAAAGCCAGGCCTTAAGCTTTTTCTTTAAAACAGCTTCAGCCTTAGTATGACGCAAGTCGAGAGGGAGTATGTTCCTCTCTACAAGGCCAAGTTCTACCTGCTGTAGCCAAACCAACCCTTGGAACCTTGGACAGATGGTTACCAAATGAGCGTAAGACTCTCTCAGGGCTATAAAAGGCAATCCTAGCTGAAAGATAGTCTTGTCCAGACTGATGGAGGGCTTTATGCATCAAGAGAGTTGATATAAAAAAATATGTTTGTCAATGGGAAGCCAGTGCAGATTGGGCAAATGACCGGAAATATGTTCCTGTCTCAGGAGACCAAGAACCAGCTGAGCTGCCGCATTCTGAACGATCTGAAGTCTATTCAGAAGATATTTTGGCAGGCCAGCATTTAATACGTTGGCATAGTCCAATCTGGAGATCACCAGGGACAGTATCACAGGAATTTTAGTTGGAAATCATAAAAAGTGAAGAAATTGTGTTCGCCATATGTAGGATGTCAGAGCATACGCCCACCACCGAGATAATATGATTGTGAAATTACATTTTATTGTCAAATTTGAACCCTACATATTTTTGGCAACAACAGCTTGAGTGTCTGGAGGAGGTACCCCTGTAGGCCAGTGGACTTCTAAGTTTAAAACAAAGTTATGTCCAAAACTGAGCACCTCGGTCTTCTTGGCGTTACACTTCAAGTGGTTGCACATCAGTCATTGAAAAACAGCTCAGAGACACGGTTGGATAGAATTTGAATTAATAGGCACCACTTTGCTAAAAACAAAGAAGATCTGGGTGTCATCTGCACAAGAAATAATCTTAGCCCCAAATTATTCCACCACCTTAGCTGGGGGGGGACACACAAATAGATCTTAAACATGGTGGGGATAAGTGCCGAGCCCTGGGGGACTCCGACTGACACCCTTTGTCTAGTAGTGGACTAGGTGGGTAGCCAGACCCCCTGACTCATATGCTCAAGAAAAGACTTAAGCCATTTCCAGGCATTATCTCTAATGCCAATCTCAAGAAAGCGGGCGAGCATCCTGGCATATGGGACTGTGTCAAATGCTGCCAATAGGTCCAACAATACTAGGACTACACTACCGCCTGCATCAATGGTACTTTTTATGAGATCCAAGAACTCGACCAAGGCAGTCTCAGTACCATGCCTAGGTCTGAATCCAGATTGGCTTGAATGAAGACGCCCATTGACCTCTAGATAACTTGAGGTGCTGGTGATTGACAGATTTTTCAGCTAATTTGGAAGACGTGGGAAGAAGGGAAATTGGCCTATAGGTGCCTAGGACATTTGGATCCACTCTATGCCTTTTTAGTGAAGGAACAATTTTGCCTCTCTTCCAACATAAAGGCCTCTAGCAGTGGTGAAAGAATTGTTTAGCACTGCATTCAGGATGGGGTTGATAATATCCACACCTAGAGCGAGAATGGTAGGAGGACAGGGATCGTTAGGAGAGCCAGTACAAATGAATATGATTAGATAGAAGTAAGTGAGCAGTGGGTGAGTGGTGATTTGCATTCTCCAATGGCAAAATCATGGAACCTTGTTGGTTGCAATTTTTGGAGAGTACTCTTACAGTTCCACCTGTGTTCTTGGGGTGATTTGCAGCAGTGATTCCAAAGTTTGGCAGTACGAACTTGTGAAAATTGGGTACTGCTTCTAATCTCATAGACAGGTTTGGTATTGAAGAAAAGATCAGAGGTAGAGTTGAAAATAAGGTTGTCTGTGTTTGCTCTGTTTTTGATCATTAGTGTTGCATTGATGAAGAAGCAGCTGAGAGACTGGGGGCAGAATTTAATGAGGGTACGAATGAATGTAAAGAGGATGGCAAAGTTGAGTGAGAGTTGCAAAAGAATGAATAAATACATGAATTAACATAATTTTGTAGAGTGCAGCAGCTGCTCCAAAGTGTCAAGGTGCTAAAGACTAATGAGTCAGTGAACAAAAAGCCTTATCTTTAGCTTTTTCCCAAAAAAGATTCAGAAGATACAGAGAGAAGCTCATGAGGAAGCTTGGTCCAGGCTAGTGCTGTCAAAAGAGAAGAAGAGAGGTGCCACCCCCTCTGGTTTGTCTACCCTAGGGATCACAGCCAAAGCCTCATGAGATGAGTGCAGCTCTCTAACAGGATCATAGTGATGTATTCTGGCTTTCAAATATTGAGGCCCAGAACAAAAGAGAGCTCTGTCAGTCAGTCAGTCAGTCAAAGAATTTTATTTGCAATGTTTCTTTGCATAAAAGAATATACAGCCCAATCAATAAATATGATTCATTATTAAATAATCTAAAAACATCACCGTAAAACCATGCAAATTAAATTAAGTGGGCACAAAACATTATTAACTCATTCACTACAGATTTCATAGTTAGCTACGCCTCCTATCAAGTTGATCTAAAATTAAAAAGGTTAGTGCCCAGTAAACTAGACATTACTCCTTTTAACCAATAGCAATGTCCTCCCATGTCAATGCTCCTGGGCTCGAGGACCAATATATTCTTGTTCCCCTTCATAAATCTAAAGTTATTTCCTACATTTTACTGCTGCCTACAGATAAGTGGCCAGAACCAAACAGATCAATGGTTTCTCGAGTCATTGGAAATGAGTGAATGCTTGCCTATATTGTCTAAAATTGGTGCTATGCAAATGTGGTGCCATTATCTTTTTTTTAATTAGAAACAAAATGAGCAAAAAAACAGTATATGATGGGCTGTCTGTTCAGAAACGCCATCACATGGACTTCAAGGCAGATTTTTATGTGATAAGTATTTGCCGGAAAGCCCAGCATAAGCGGGATAAAGTTTAGCCAGAATCTGGTCAGGATAAATCGGTGCTGCAGATTGTGAACAAAGGTCAGGTAATTTTGAACATTGCACCTCAATGGAAGAGACATGTGATATACATCAACTTTAGATTTGTTTTTATTTGTCTCCCATCTAATAGCAGTTGCATTTTCTAGGAATATGTTCTTCAGTTTGGCTTAAGGAAAGGTAGAGCAAACTGATGGAGAATCAAATAGCTCAAGCAGGCCCTATATTGCCAGTGTGGAACCTAAATACCTCAGCCAGGGAATCTCTTAGCATGATCCAGTTTGAGGCAATCTCCTAATCCTGCTTGATTTAGGGCCATCTTCTCCCTCTTCCAGATAGAATGCCACAATGTCAGTGGAGCCAATCTAACTGCATCACTGATACACAGAAATTCCAAATCACTGTGGTTCTGTCAGTCAATACTAAAGCTTTATAGAGAATCCACTTCATAACCGGGAGCCAGTGAAGAGAGTTCAAGTGAGGAGATACTGATGTTCCGAAGGGATGTTTAAGAATAAGTCGAACAGCAACATTCTGCATAATCTGGACGCTCTTGATCAAGTAGTTTGAAATGCCCATATACAGAACATTGGCATAGTCCAGCCTAGAAGTAATTAAGGCATGGACAGCTGTCTTCCTGGAAGGTAAAGGAAGAAAGTGCAGGAATTTCTTTAATGCCTGAAACAGACCGAAGCACGTTCCCACCCCAGCAGACACTTGTGGGTGAGAACATAGCTGGTTGTCAAATGTTACCCCCAAATTTGTAACCACTGCCAAAGGAATAAGGCAGAGCAGAGGCTTTATCAGGCCAACATTCATACCACTTGCCAGGAGGAAATCACATCAGGTGATTGCAAAACATCCATTCAAAAACTGGCAAGAGACAAGACGTAAGTACACCAGAATCCACATCCTCATCCAGGGGCGGCTGGTGGAATTTGAAACAGGTGGGGCGTATGCATTTGGAATCAACGCAGGCGAGCGAGCGCAGCGAGCGAGTCCGACGGCATTAAGGGGGGTTCGGGGGGGTTCTCCCCCCGTGAAGAAATTTTTTAAAAATTGGCATCTTTTTGGTGCGATTTTCAGCACTATATCTGTGATAAATGGACTAAAAATTCAGTAGTTCTAGGCGTTCATAAAATAAATAGAATTTCTGGGTTGCCAAGCAAGTCTGACTTCTGAAGAGGGTTAGGGTACTAAGCAAGACTGCTTTGGCTCTACCCTTTCCAATAGAAAACACTAGTTAGTGATGTGAACAAGTTCAATGGACAAACCTGGGGTCTAGGGAGGATCCCTCTCCTGAGAAAGAAATTTAAAGAAAAAGATTGGCAAATGGTGCATTTTAAAGCAAATGAATGCAGCGATAAAGCAAGGCTTATTAAGCAGTGGAAACGTATAGTCTTGAAATATTAAACATTAAAAACTGCCCCGTATCTTCTTGCATTAATTTGTTCAACAGTTACTGTAATATGTAAATTGTTCTGCATGACAACTTTAGCCCTTTAAAATGTATGCTGAGCTTGCCCAGTGTCTTGCACTGCATGCAGCATTAACTTTGGAAAAATATGCTCTAACCAGACTTCAGGAAGCACCCACAGCTGCTGGCTGTAACCAGTCATATAGAAATATGTGCAGACAGGTCTTTAAGTGAGATGACAAAAGTGGCTGTTCCCTATAAAGGAACATGCCAAATACATTTCTGTGATTCCCATAGTGTGCCATCAGACCAGTATTTTGGTTTCTCTCTGAGATGTAATTTTATCCAGATAAATGGCACAGCAACTGACATACGCCTAAAGGCTGTCAGTATGATTGGCTTTGTCACTAGGTGTTAGCTGTTTAAGATAAATGAGTAACAACAATGATTTCTTATAAATAATTAACATTGAAAATGTTTAAATTCTGAAATAGTGAGTCTGTGAATTAAATAGCATTGAGGCCTGTGGAAGGAGCTTTGGCCTTCAATTATGTGTGCTTTATGTTAGATATGTATCCTCTTTTTCTCTGCCTATCTTGTCCATCTGCACATCTTCAACCCCCTCTCTTTCCTCTTCAGCATCCTCTTTTCACTCTTCCCCGAATGTCCTTCCTCACATCTGTCACTTCACCGCCCCCCAACATGCACTGCACTCCCTAAAATATAAGCACCTTTATTTCTCTTACTTTTGCCTTGCAAATATTTTGACATCAGTGTACCCCCTTCACACACATTTCCACAGAATTTCAGTTGCAAATGGAATACACAAACATTGTTCTGTGTGCTCTGCAGAGAGGTCAACCCACTGACAGGCACTTTGTTTGGCTTTAGCCTTAGCGCCTGCATGCTCAATCAAAGTCCCTCATAAACACCTGGCATGGCTCAAGCCGCAAAGTATGCACAGAAACAAATACAGATAAACAACAACAATATAAAATAGCTAACTCGTGGGGAATGCAAGATTAAGTAAACATGTAAAATAAGAGAGGAACTAAATCACTAAAATGCATTCCTTCGACGTTTTTAACATTCATTGTTTGCAAGTCAATCTATGTTTTTGGCATCAGTGTTAACTTAGGGGTACACAGGGACGGTTTATTGCCATAGATCAGAGGACTGGCCACTGTAAGCACATGTTACACAGTAAGCACATATCTCTCGCTTTGGGCCTGACTCGGATATTTGGATCCATTTCACAAGGGAGCAAATACCACAGCTCCACTTCTAAAGGAGCGAGCAATGTGCAGCGAGGGCTTGGGGTGTCAGTGGGGGAGGTAAGCATGGGGTCTCTGCACCACAAGGAACTCTGGAGTGTGCTAGCACGTCTCATCAACCTTGCCCGTAACAGCTAAATACACAGTCATTTGGACGCCCTAACATAGCCCTCCATTTCCTCTCTTCAGGCCAGATTTCTATTTTGGCCATCACTCCCCCCGCCATTTCTCATCTCATCAGCGGCGCTTTGAAGAATGCATAGGCACTGTCAAAGACACAATAATATACCCGACTTGACAAACCAGGGGCGTCTGCTCACAAGAGGAGTATCCACTCACAGCCCGATGCCTAGATTACCGTGTCAGCCCCATCCCTCTCGAAGCGACAATCAATGCCGCCAGCCTCCGTCGGGCACCACAATCATGGATTCATGCATTATGAATGAACACGTTTCCAATGGCCACGGCAGCACTGGGTCCGCCGGGCCTTGGCACCACCAGTGAGGGGGTCGATGCTCAGCAGATCAAGGGGGGGTGAAGGAAGGACGTCTCTAAAAGACAGCCTCTGTTCTGTGCCTGCAAACGAACAAAACTCTGAATCTGTTTACAGCAGGAGACTGTAAGCCGCAGCCTTAGAACACAAAGTCATCATGAACCTTGCAGCCATTACATTATTGCAGAACAGTGGCAATTGGAGGCAAAGGCACATTTTATATCCTGATAAAGTCACATTTCACATCACTTGTGCTATCTAATGCCTGCCACCTTGCTCCGTGAACGGTATCATTTATGTGCAAAATCTCCCCAATGCGTGCATGTGATCTCAGTGTGGCTCCCTTCCCCCACAGCCTGCAGCCCTCCACCTGCGTCAACGATGTATAAATAAAGCACAGAAAACACACAAATCACAAAGAAACACAAAGAAACACAGAAGAGCACTCACCCATTTCTGCAGAAAAAGTCTATTCAGCACGAGGCAAGAATGACAGTCCTGCTGTGGGCCCTGTCCACGACCTCCAGAGATGCGCGAGAAGGAAGCATCGTTCTGGCTGACGGAAAGTTCCGGAGGATGTCAAGAGACCGGGCAAACTGAACGCCGCCAAACCAGGCAACAGTAACCACAGTGCTTAGAAACGGCTATGAAGCTCTATACACAAATATTATTTTTCAGGAAACAGCTTAAACCTGTTCTTTTCTCTGCTTCTTTTCTAATAAATCCCTGTTGCACTTACAGTCTAGTCAAGCTAGCACCAAGACACCCAGCTCCTGAGTAACAGTGCGCTATGGAAATACTTAAACAATTCACATCAATACTGATGTCTGTTTGATGTCTGTCTTTCTGGCTTAAGATCTGGTTTGCCTCTTGTCTCTTTCCCTCCTTCGCCCCTTTCCCCTCCTCGTGCCCTCTGTTGCTCGTCGTTTCTGTTTAGTGAGTGCTTCTCTCTTTGTTACTCTTCCCTGTGTCTCTCATTTGCCACAACAGTCTCCCACCCGCTTTGTCACACTTGTCTGTCTTCGTCTATCTACTGAACGCTTTGTTGACACCTCTCGTCTCTATCTCTGTGTTGTCACTTTTCTTGACATTGCTCGCTGTCTCGTTCTTTCTTTGCCTGCTCTCTTGACATAGCTCATTCTTTTCTTTCTCCAAACATCAATCGCTGTCTCTACCCGTGCTCTGCTCTAGTTTCCTCTTAGCGTCTTTCATTCCCTAGCGCTGTCTCGGTTAGAACATCTATCTGGCTGTCTCTATCGCTTTCCCTCTTTCTCGCTATCCTATCTTAATGACTGCCTGTCACTGATTTCATCACTCTCTCTCGGCAGTCTCTTTATCTCGCTTCTTTTCACCTTCAGCGTTTCCATCTTATCAGGAGGGGGTAGTGGTCTAGCGCCTAGAGCTGCCCGCATGGAACAGGCATAATCCTGTGATTTAGGGCAAACCACTCAATCTCCCCGTGCCTACAAGGGGTAAAAAGATACGTACTCTGGTTCTATTGTAAAGTGCTTTAATGCCCTCAAGCTAAATTGGCGCTATAAATAAATCAGCAAGAAAAATCTAAGTCGCCAACTGTCTTTCTTCCGCGCTTTCTCTTCCGTTGCCAGAGCCAAGCTTGTGGTGTCATTTCATTTGGCTGTCGGATTTTGGCGCTCCCTCTCTCTCGCTCCCTTTGTCTCTCTTTCATCTCTCTTCTCACTGTCTAATTCCCCTTTTGTCTAGTACCTTCTGAGCCCCTCTCTTTCTCACCGACTCTGTTTCGCACCTCTTATTGATTTCTCCCGCCCCTGTCTTATCTAGTTATTACTGCCTCTCCCTCTTTCTCACCCAGCTCTCACTTATATCTGTTCTGTTTCCCTGTTTGTCACTCTCTCCACGTGTTTGTCTGATTTCTTGTGTGTCTATCTCTTAATTCTCACTTCTGTCCTTCTGTGTTATCTCTGTGCTTGCCTCCCCATGTGCAGCTATGAGTGTCTTCTCCGAGTGTGTCTCTCCTTCCGCCTCTTTCACCTCTCCTGTCCCTGTGCTTGCCGTTCTCTCTCCGGTTCCAGCCTCTCTCACACCCACCTCTCTTACTGTCTCTCTCCTCACCCTTTCTTCTCCCGACCGCCTCTCCCCTTTCTCTTTTTGTCTTTGCTCCCGTTCTCCTCTCAATATCTGATTAATAATTTACCTGGCGGGGCTCGAGCCAGACTCAGATTTCTAAAATTTATACCACCAATAGGGGGTCACTGCACACAGGACCGCAGCAGATCCGCGAGTCCATTGAAATGACCCCTCCATCTGCGTAAACAAAAAAAAAACGTTTTTTTCAAAGAACTGCACCACACAGACCTTAATCTGCCACACGTGTTACTCTGCTGACACAATCAGCTCTTGTAATCCCTTTCACTTGATGAGAATGCAGACTTCCTTTTACAGATGGATACGGAGTAATGGCCAGAGTTGCCGACTTTGGAGCTGGGGAGCCAGGTTCAAGTCTCGCGTTGGCTCAACATCCTGTGATTCAAGGCAAATCACGTAATCTCGCCGTGCCTACCAAAAATGAATGTGCCCTTGTGTAATGTAACTGGTGCTCATGTAAAGCGCTCCAATACCTTCGGGTCGAGTTCGCGCTATATAAAACTGCAAAAGAATATTACTCATTGAGATATTGGGTCTGAAATGTGATTTGTTACAATACCGTCTACTCCGAAGAGACTCTGTTCGTGTTTCAACCCCAGGTTTCTATCCGGCCAATCAGTGCTCACCATTTTCTGTGTTCCTGAGACCTTGGCACATTAGTGTTTCCCTTAAATCAGTGCCTGCCTGTGAACATTGTTGGTGTGTCTGAGTACTTCGCCTGTGTCTCTGAGACTCGTGTATGTTTCTCTGACTGTAGAGCTTGTGCCCCTTAAATTCGCACCCTGTGACTTGGAGTTCCACCAGTGTCCTCGTAAGTATGTCCTGGTGAACTGACCAACCTCCCATGAAACTTGTGTATATCCCTGTCAGTACTATCAGTGTCCGTGAGGACATCACTTGGACCCTGGGAATCTTGTGTGTGCTTGAGAACCCTGCCCTGTGTCCGAGGATACAAGACAGTCACGGCTCGCGGGGAAGAGTTTTAAAATAAATAAAAAAAATCCTACCTGAGCAGGTCCGCCGTCCGCGCCGCCTCGGGTCCGTTGGCGCCTATAGCCCCTCTCAGCCAATCCTGGCGCTGCCAGCAGCGCCAGGATTGGCTTAGTGCACGGTTCCTACTCGCCCGCCTGCCCATTAGGAGACCGAGGTTTGAGCCTTTGCTCAACCCTCGCTCTCCTAATGGGCATGCGCAAGCCAGTGCAAACACAAATGCGCATGACTGGGCACGGCGCTAAAATTCGCTGCCGTTCCCCACTCATGCGCACTTGTGCTGCTGCCTGTTGCCCCATGTCCGTCTTACAATCATGTCAGTCAACATGAATCCGGACCGCCCACCCCCTTCAGACTCTGAAGGGGGTGGGCGGTCCGACGTCATGCTGACTGACATGATTGTCAGTTCTCCCTCGGCGTCTTTGAACTTAAGTAAACTGATTCAGTTTACTTAAGTTCAAAGACGCCGAGGGAGCTGCGAGCGGGGGGGCTACGTCCCAACGCCCCAATGGATGCACCGCCCCTGTCCTCATCCTTGTTAAGAGAGAATAAAAGCTGTATGTCCTTCACATAGGAAATTATCTTAGATTCAATCTACTCCACCAGCTTAACCAGAGGCACTAAATAAACATTAAAAAGGGTGGTGCTCAATGCAGAGCAGTTCAGTGCGTACACTGAAAGAGTTTCTGAGCCTGAAGAGAAAGGGGTCAATCATATCAATTGACTTCTATTCTCAAGAAAGGATTTGATCCAATCTAGTGCTAGTCTCCCCAGACCAAAGGACTCCAGGTGTTGAAAACACAAAGTGTGTGACATGGTATCTAACATCAAAGAAAGATCCAATAAAATCAGCATCGACTTTCCCCCCTAAACCGGTAATCATTTTATATGTTCCAATACCTCCAGTAGAATTGTTTCAGTGTTAAACTTAGGGGGGGAAACAGACTGACTGGAGTACAAAAGCTCATTAACCTCCAAATAATTCGAAAGCTGCTGATTTATTGATTTCTCCAATATCTCAGTAAATGCTGGCAAAAGCTTTATAGGTCTCAAGTTGGCAAAGTCACTAGGATCAGTCGAAGGTTTTTTAGAAGAGAAAGTAGATCAGCCTGCTTCCAATTTAGAGGAAGTGGGGCTGTGGATAGAGAGGGATTTAACAATTTATACACAACAGGATTATTCACATCCACTAACTTGATAAGCAAATCAACAAGACAGTGGTCTGCAGGTGAGCCCGACAGATAACACGTATAATTTTCCAGGGAGATCTGACTACATTGAAGTGAAGAGCTCTGTCTACTGGCCGAGGCTACACCATAGACATCTTCTCAAAGTTTCCCAAAAGGAGAAATACCTCTGTCATATGCTGTTTCTTAAGGCTGGCCTGTAGGCAGTTCTATCTTCCACAGTATAGTCTTTATGCCATTGTCTCTCTTCCTTCTATACATTTTCTTTTCAGGGGGCAAGGTTTGAGTGAACCAAGGGGCAGAGGGGCCCCTTCTGTGCAGCTTGTGATCAGTAAGAGGAGCTAATTGATGAATCATCATGAAAAGCCAGTTGTTCACAGCAGTTACATCTAGCTCGAGATCACCTAAGAGCGCTGGCATAGAACATGTAAGTGCATTGGCAAACTAGTTAGGCTTAATCCTTTTGTAGGTCCCATAAAGTTTTGATGACCCCCTGACAGTAGAGCTAGATATAGTGCTCTTAGGCCATTGAAAATTATTTAGAAAGTAATCCGGCCAGAGCACAGGAAGGGGATCTGTCATCTCCATCGTAAAGGTGGAGAAAGCCAGGACAATCATGTGACCCACCTGATGGGTAGGTCCAGCTACTAAATGAGACAGATAGAATTTTATCTGAAAATGTTAATGCCTCACCCTCCGAGGCACATCCACCCTTCCTTCTTCTATCCCTCCACTATTCCTTTTATAATCCAAATAACAGACTTACATGTCCACGGCTCGGATCAAATTAATTTAATATTTCCCTACACTAATTCACCACTAATCCTTTTTGGGCTCCAGAGTAGCCTGGTACTCACCAAAAAGTGATACAACACCTCATCAGGGGGATCAAGCGCTATATAAATGCAAACCCTTCCCTCCTCCATCCCTACACTAGCCTTTTCAATCCAAATAACAGACTAACATGTCCACTGGTGAAATTAATTTCATATTTCCCTAGACTAATTCACCACTAATCCTTTTCTGGTTCCGGAGTAGCATGCTACTTGCCGAAAAGCGCTTCAACACCTCATCAGGGGAAGTAAGCGCAATATAAATGCAAATCTTTTCCTCTTTTATTCCTCCACTATCCTTCTCAATCCAAATAACAGACTAACATATCCAACTCTCAAATTATTCTCAAATTTCACTATCCTAATTCACCACTAATCCTTTTTGGGTTCCCGAGTAGCATGCTGCTTGCCAAAAAAGCACTTCAACGCTTCGTCAGGGGTAGAAAGCACTATATAAATGCAATTACAATACAATACAATTTTTCTTTTACTTGCTACAGCAGGAAGCAGTGGGTAAGTCCACTGCATCTATTTGCTAACTTCTCTCTATCATGCTTCCCTTTCACAAACTGCACATCCACACACAAAATGTTTCCTTCAAACGCCAGGGGCTACTAGGACATTGTGTGCTTGTTGAGACCACAATTTTTTTTTCTTTCAGCCACTCTTTTTTATTAGATTGATGAGGGCCCAACTTGAACATTTTGCGAAACCCGTAAAAAACACAAGTATTAACAAAGCCAAAAGACCAGCAGCCAATGGCAGATCTATTGGCTTTGCCAATGCTTGTTTTATGTGAAACGCTTTTAAGTATACTTTTAGGAATGTGCTATTAGTGCTATTAGTGGGGTACACACATTTCTACGCCCCTCCCACTTCATATTTTTCTAAACATCTATTTATTTGTTTTTTATCAATTGCCAAACAATAACAGAGGACAATTTAACAAGAAGCATTCGAAATAGAGTAGAATACTCATAATCGACCAAAGTCCAGCAGGGCCAACAGGTACAAAAGAGTATCCAGCATCACAATGCAGTGACAATAACTGTAAAAGGGTCAGGATATGGCAGGGCTTAGGGATAGGCAAAAAAAGATCAGAGAAAGAGTACATGGAATTAGATTGCAGGACATCCCGAGAGGATATTGCCAGAGGAAGGCCAGATGCCCAGTAGAACTGTCAGTTGGCTATGAATAGTGAGGTGTTGTACCCTAATGGTACCCTACTGTGGAGGAATGAAGCTACGCCCAGAAGCTTATGTGCAGTATACCATGCCATTATGGTGGCATGAAGAATTAGGTTCTCAGTCATAGGGCGATGCAAGGTAGATAAATATATCAGAAGAGGAATATTGGGACATCTCAGTATTTTGCGTTTGATGAGTACCTACATTGAAGCATCCCTCGGATCACCTAAATGCAGCTAGAAATGAGAAATATGGAAGGCCAAATCATAAGAAGTCATGTGTGGGACATGAAGGATGTTGCAATCCAAAGGAAGTCCAAAGGTAGCCATGAAATAGATTATAATTAAGAGGTTTATTAAGCTTAGTTACAGGTTTAGATGGTAAGTAGAAGATAATAAGTTCAGCCCCACCAGGAGCAGCATCCTTGCTGCTCAGCTCACACACTCCAACTGTCTCTCTGTCAACCACACCAGGCACTCTAGCATTCCACTACCTCATCAAGCATTCCAACATTCCACACACATCACATTCATATTGGCTGAGCAGCAGGGAACAGGTAACTAAGGGAAAGGATGCAAAGCAACAATGCAAGTTACAACACATCTCCTTCCCTTAGGGAACACAATTAATAATAACATTACAACAATGTACAATGGAAGCACGCACCATTTTATCTCATCAATACGAAACAGACATAAACAATTTAAAACTAGCAATTGCAATTTGAAAGAACGCAGGATAGGTGAATAGCAACACAGTCCTAAACTACAGAATAAATTGAAATTACACCACTGTAATATTATGCAGGACTGGGAGAATGGAGGACACCGCTGAGGTGTAACTCCCTCTTTACTCACCCCCTTCTGCACACCACATATAGCACACCTGACAGGACCGAAAATCGCAGGCAAAACAACTGCACAGGGTACACGGCTCTTCAACGCACACCTCAGGTTAAACAACCACACAGGGTACACGACCCTTCAAAGCACACTTCAGGTTAATCAACCGCACAGGGTACATGACCATTCAACGCATGCCTAAGGGTAAGCAACAGCACAGGGTACACGACCCTTCAACGCACACCTAAGGTTAAACAACAGCACAGGGTACACGACCCTTCAACGCACACCTAAGATTAAGCAACAGCACAGGGTACACAACCGTTCATCGCACACCTAAGGTTATACAACAGCACAGAGTACATGACCCTTAAGCGCAAACCTAAGGTTAAACAACAAGACTGGGTACAGGACCCTTCAAAGCATGGCACAGAACAGCACATGGCAGCAAAATGAGTATGACATACAACAACATGGCAGCAAGTACGCAGCATGCATGGCACACAACAGCTCATTAATAGACAGCAAGTACATCATGTGACCTGAAAAGATAAGAAAGGAAAACAACCAGCAGCATGGCACTGTAAATGAAAAATACCTATATGCATACTATATACAAGCATCACTAAAGACAACAATATAGAAGGAAAAAACATGAAACAGCTCCAATATCATAGTCCGTATAATCACTGATGCAGCTCTGGTGAGCGATATCTCAACCGAACCCATTGCAGAAATAGCACCAGAATAACTTCACCTTTAAACTCCTTCCCTTAGGGAAAAAGGGAACGGTAACAAAAATGGAAACATAAAGGAAAAACTGCTCCAGCTCATACCCCACCATGTGGGACAATCTGCTGTCGATGGCTGATGAATGTCTTTAATACCCACTCGCAGTTGAGCAGTTCCAGAAGGCCACAGTGCAGATTGAAATCTTTATTCTTTACTCCGTTATTAAGCGTAACGTTCTGCTCAGACGTAGAGCAGTGCACCGATAATCATTTTCAAGTGCAGTGTAGTGCACAGCAATTCTATGTCAGGACCGGAGGCTCCGATTATGCTTCTCATTTCTTTGCTCTTTAATAAATGCAGCCAATCTAAACACTTTATTCATAAAAACTACAAAACCCAGGAGCACCAAGTGCCCTATGACCATATAGACTATCCCTATATAAGGCATAACTGAGGTAACCACTTCCTCTTTCTTTGCTGCTCCGCAGCCAGTTAAGTGCCTTTCCCTTACTACTCTCTTTGTATGGTGGTGTATGGGTTGGACGTTATTGGCTATTGCGATTGTGTCAGCACTAGTTGTTTACTAATGTAATTTCTAATGTATTTCTAACAATACTGGTGATCTGTTTCAATTGTGGTTCGGAGTGCTCCTCAACGTGTTGGTCTGGTGAGCCGTACCTCGTGGGCTCAGCGGTGTTCGTCCCGCGTCTGGGTCGCATACCGCTTGGGAGCGCATCGCCTCCCCTGCCGGGCGCTTGGTGCCCGCAGCAGTTTCCAGGTGGAGAGGGAGTGCGGGGCGAGGACTGCGCGTCTGACGATCGCGCAGAGTCCTCTTTTCACTTTCACGGGCGGCCGGCTCCGCGCATGCGCGGCGGCCATTTTGTGCATTTACCCATGAACGCTTATACGGATTGCACAGAGCGGGAAAACGCTTCGTTTTTAAAAGTTGCATTTGCCCGTTATCAAGCCCCCAGTGACGCCCGATGCTTGTGGCTCGCAGAGGGCAGTAAAATAATGCATAGGCCTTGCCTAGAGAGGTTGGCAAGCCCTCCCTCCACCAATTAACGATAATTGTGTATGTTTTGGCTTGCCTGGGGTTGTTCCTCTCGCCCGTGATCCCTCATTCAGGGGACCTTGATTGAATTTCACTTAAAAATATTGCAAGTTCGTTGGTGGCCTATACCTATTTGTCCAGCATGGCCGACTTCTTTTACGAAGAGGAATACTTTGATTCTGAGCCAGCAGGCTCTTTAGAACAAGGCCTCGTGGAGGCCTTAGACGCAGGGGTGCAGCAATCGGTTAATTCAGCCTTGGTAAGAGTGATTGCACCCCTGAAGCGCCATTTAAACAACTACACGCTTCAACAGGGGTGGCTCCCTTCTGCAAGCGCGCGTCCCAAGCCTAGTGGCAAGAAGAGTGTCAATCCTCATACAGAGGATTTTGCGCATCTAACCAAAGCCTTGGCGAATGATCATGCCTATACTACCCCGGATGATCCTACGGACTCCCTTCAGGGAGAGAATGGGGACTCTTCATTGGAGAAGGATTCAGAGCAGGGGGAAGCTCCTAGGCCTGCGAAGAAAACTAAGAAGGAGCGTCACTTGGATACCCCCTCCCAGCCCAAGCTCCTCACCTTTGAGCCTGCGGACATTGTCCACCCTAACTCGACCGCATGGCTCCCGCCGCAAGAGGTAGCGGATTATGTCCAATCGCACCTCCGATGTCCCTTTGATAAGGACGTCAGGGCATGACTTCGGTCGGAATGCCCGAGGCCAGATTTGGCGGCACGGGTGGAGGACACCCCCATGGTGGACCCCACCATGCTCACATATTTAAAAAAGTATTCGAATGACCCCAAGAAAGGCATTGACCGAGCCTGGCGGTCATGTCAGGACAAATTAATAGATTTGTCAGGGCCCCTAACCATGATTTTGGAAATGGGTTTCAACGCCAAGGAGTCAGGGGCAACAATAGACCCTGATGAGCTAATCGCATGGGCGCAATGGGCAGTGTGCCAGCTTGGCAACAACAATTGCGCCGTGTCCAGTGAGAGGAGACAGTCCATCCTCCTCAAGCTAGACCCCAAACTGGCGGAACTTTCCTCTTCGGAGGCGGGGCCCGTGGCTCAGGGCCTCCTATTTGGTCAACCATTTTTAAAAGAACTAACCAAGTTTGCAGCCACCTTCATTGGCCTGGATAAAGCGCAGGAGTCCCTCAAACGCGCTTTCCGTCCGGTTTTCACCAGGGTCGGATGATACCGAGGGCGGTCGTTCGGCCGGGGATCTAACCAAGGCACCCCACGCGGCCAGTATCAACAGAGAGGAGGGTATCAAGATCCCAATTCCAGAAATTCCTCCTTCTACCGCACCCGGAGAGCAAAGAATCGGTTCTGGAGGGGCAGGTTCGGAGGCAACCAGGGTAATCACCAAGACGCAGGAAATGCAGGTGAGGCTCATCTTGTGTTCGGAAGTGATTTTGGGAGGACGAATCCAATCTTTCCTACAGGTCTGGCAGACGATCTCGCAAGATGCATGGATCTTGGAGACGGTCCAGGGTTACAAACTGGAACTGTACGATACCCCCATTCAGAGTTCTCTGCCCCCTCCAATACATTTTTCCCATCAAGATCAGAGTTTTATTACGGACGAGATACACTCTCTCCTGACGAAAGGAGCTATCGTTGCCACGCAACTCCATCCACTGGGTTTTATCAGCAATGTTTTCCTGGTCCAGAAAAAAGGGGGCGGGTCCAGGTTAGTCCTAAACTTGAAAGAGTTCAACGGATGGATAAACTACCGTCACTTCAAGATGGAGGGCATCCATCTTTTGCACGACCTCCTGCAAGAAGGGGATTGGATGGTCCGTCTAGATCTAAAAGACACGTACCTATCCGTGCCCATCTACGCCCCACATCGTCGGTTTCTTCAGTTTCTCTGGCAGGACGTCTGTTACGAATACAAGGTCCTTCCCTTCGGGCTTTCGTCAGCACCATGGTGCTTCACGAAACTTCTCCGCCCGGTGGTGGAATCCTTGAGGGCGCGCGGGGTTCGGTTGATCGTCTACTTGGATGACATCATTATCATGGCTCGCTGTCCTCAGCTGGTGACCACGCATCTGGAATGATCCATCAATTTACTTCAGAGTCTGGGATTCGTGGTGAATCCTCAGAAGTCCATTATGTCTCCCACGCAATCTATCAAATTTCTGGGTTTTCAGATCGATTCCCGGAGCTGCCAGCTTCTCCTCCCAACTCAGAAGATCAGAGCAATCAAGAAAGAGTTGAGGTTGATTGTGAACAAGCAGATTGTATCCTTGAGGTCGATAGCCCGGATAGTGGGTCCACTGGCCTCTTCGATCCAAGCCATTTTTCCGGGGCCCCTTCACTACCGTGCACTCCAACGATTAAAGATTCAACATCTCCGCAAAGGCCTCGGATATGCCGAACAAATTCCTCTATCCGAGGAAGCGAGGTTGGAAATGTTGTGGTAGTTAGACCACATGGAGTCGTGGAATGGCAGAGCCATATTCGGATCCAGTCCCGAGGTAGTGATCGAGTCGGACGCCAGCCGTTGGGGTTGGGGAACCCGTTGTGGTCCGATTTCCACAGGGGGTCGATGGTCTCAGGACGAACTCTCCTTGCACATTAATTGCCTGGAGCTGCTGGCAGGCTCGTTCGCGATCTGCAGTCTCTCCCCTCAGAAGACAGATTGCTGCATTCTCTTTCGAATGGACAACGTATCTGCGGTCCGATACGTGAACAAGCTGGGGGGAACGAGGTCCCTAATTCTGGCGGAGATCGCCAAGGATTTTTGGCATTATTGCCTGATCCACAGAATATCAGTAGTGGTGGAGTATCTCCCGGAACGCAGCAACGAGGTGGCAGATTGGCACTCTCGTTACCTGCGGGATTTCAGCGATTGGAGGCTTCACCCGTGGGTTTTCCGATTTCTGAACCAATTATGGGGTCCTTGCCAGTTAGATTTGTTCGCATTACGTCTCAACAGGTAGCTCCCGGATTTTTACAGTTGCCGTTCGGACCCAAAGGTGATAGCCTCAGACGCATTCCTTCAGAACTGGCCCCCAGTCCTGTGTTATGCATTCGCTCCGTTTATGATGATACCCAGGGTTCTGGCTCAAACCAAACGTCAGCAAGCGGAACTCATTTTAGTCACCCCATTGTGGAGGGCGCAAGCTTGGTTCCCGATCATCTTGGAAATGTCTTGTGATGCGCCGATTCTTCTTCCACAGAGATGGAACCTACTGCTGGACCCTCAGAAGGCTCTGCATCCCTTGATAGAGGCAGGTCCACTTCCTCTGGTGGCATGGCGAGTTTCAGGGATAGATGGGAGATCCCAGGTCTTTCGAGAGACGCTCATAAGTTCATTAAGGAGGCATGGTCCGTTAACACCCGTAAGCGGTATTCATCAGCATGGAACAGATGGTGTAGCTGGTGTTCTCAACGGGACGTCGATCCCACTACAGCAAATGTCTCCATGGTCATGAACTACTTAGCCTCCCTGGCTTCCTCTGGCCTTGCATACAGAATGGTCAATAACTTTCGATCTGCCATTTCGGCTGGGCATGTTCAGGTGGATGGCAAACCAGTAGGTGAACATCCCTTGGTTTGCAAACTGCTTAGAGGTATTCGGATGGTCAACCCTCCGTGCCCTAAATATTCGGTCCTATGGGACGTATCGGTTGTACTACGATTCCTGGAACACTGGCCCGCTAACAAGTACCTTTCACGGAAACAGCTTTCCGCCAAGCTGGCTATGTTGTTATGTTTAGTCTCTTGCAAGAGAGTCTCTGACATCCGTGCTTTGGATCTGGCGGGACGTCGATTCTCTCCTGAAGTGGGCACTTTTGTTATCTCCAGACGTACCAAATGTAATACCAATTCAGTGTCTTATCCAGTTTTTCCGGATAATCCAAAATTGCGTGTGGTTCAATGTGTTAAAGCGTATGAGGTGAGTACGCTGAATTTCGTTCAGATATGCATGGTCAATTGTTTATTGCTTTACAGAAGCCCTTTCGCCCGGTGACCCCAGCCAGCTTACTAGATGGGTGCGTTGGCTCATGAGCAAAGCAGGCATTGATGTCTCAAGATTTGGTGCTCACTCTGTTCGAGGGGCAATGGCATCCAAATATTTTTCTCTGGGAGTAAGTCTGGCTGATATAATGAATGCGGCTGATTGGTCTACGGAGACCACCTTTAAGTCATTCTACTATAAACCTATTTTGGATGTAGCGTCAGTGGTGGTAGCTAAGCTTTGAACAAGCATAATCGGAGCCTCCGGTCCTGACATAGAATAAAAAATTTGCGAACATTCATGACAAGAATTTTAAATTCTATTAAGGACACGGAGGCAAGGATTATCCCACCCAGGACCATGTATTACTATCAATGCTATTGTTCAGATTCATATGTTGTGTTTTCTGCATTTATGCTAATAATATTGCATCCTGACTGTATTGTATATAATATTTTCCCCCCCTGTTTTGTCTGAGTCGATGATTATGATATCTTATGGGGTTACCATTATTACGGATTTTCTCTTTGTTGCAGATACGAATGGCAAGTAAAACATGACCCAACTCTTCGCTGGGCTAAGTGGAGTGTCTTTCCCTCCTGAGAAGCGATACGGTTATCCATCAGTTGTTCGAGTTTCCGGGACCCGTTCCCAGGATCAGAAGTTTTCCAAGTTGGATTTCAAGATGCTTTGGTTTTTTCATGAAGGACTCTTCCATCACAGGCAAAGTTTTCAGGATTGAGTTCTGAAGAAGTTGGACTTAATGGTTCCGAGATCATGCAAAGAAAGAGGAAGTGGTTACCTCAGTTATGCCTTATATAATGATAGTCTCTATGGTCATAGGGCACTTGGTGCTCATGGGTTTTGTAGTTTTTATGAATAAAGTGTTTTTATTGGCTGCTGTTATTAAAGAGCAAAGAAATGAGAAGCATAATCCTCGCCTCCGTGTCCTTGATAGAATTGAAAATTATTGTCACGAATGTTCGCAAATTTTTAATTCACGTCACACTTAATACAAAAAAAACTTCTCTCTTGCCACTACTAAACAACGTTTGTCTCATGACGTCAATATGTAAAAAACAACTAGAGCGCTATATTTAATTGACTGCCGTTGACAAGGAATGCAGCAGCACTCTAAAGAATAATATTCTCTGTAGACATTTCCGGTTCCTGTTGCAGCTAACCCGGAAAGTGACAGCGCATGCTTGACTCCTACTGAGGCACACTACAACACGTGCAGAGCCTCGCTCTTCAATGCGCATGCCACCCTGTCAGCGCGCATGACTCTGTCGCAGTTCACAGAAAGAGAGGTGTTCTGCCCACAGCCTTACACACGTCACAGCAGGATTGTTGCCGTTGAAAGGCCTGTGGGCGCGTCCTTCAAATTTCAAAGGTACACAATGTCTCTTGCACCCAGTGCTCCCAGCAGATGAACTCCGGCATACACACAGCTCATTACTCACCACCAAAATAAGCAGGTTGAATCTTGGTAACAGTACTGATTCCCAGATGGTACACTGGCCCTGTCAGTCTCCTTACGCCATCACCTCTAGCCGAAAATATTCATTTGCTGTTGCATCACCAAAACAGGTCACATTGTCGAAAGCCAGCTCACAGGATGAGTTTTCCCCAACTTCCTGTTCTATTTATATAACAGCGTTGCCAGTTCGTTGAATGTGCACTTCCTAATTACACATTTAAATTTGTAGTATGACAACAGAGCAAACAGGAATCAAGAATCATGTTATTCCACTAGGTTCATAAAATCCCTTGATGTGCAGAAGGGCAGACACCTCAGATTGTAGGCTGTCCAGATGATAAAGGACACTGGTGGGGCTAATGTGGGTGTTCTTTTCCTCCTAGCTTCAAGCTTCTTAACATCAAGTTTCCTCAGTATTTTCAAGTACACTTCATCTTTGAGAACACGTAGGTTTGTTCTCCAAATCGTCGCCATTGTTACAATCCAAAGGTAACAATGAAGTTGATTATAAGTAAGAGATTTATTAAGCTTAGTTACAGGTTTAGATGGTAAGTAGAAGATAATAAGTTCAGCCCCACCAGGAGCAGCATCCTTGCTGCTCAACCCACACACTCCAACTATCTCTCTGTCAACCACACCAGGCACTTCAGCATTCCACTACCTCATCAAGCATTCCAATATTCCACACACATCACTTTCAAATTGGCTGAGCAGCAGAGAACAGGTAACTAAGGGAAATGATGCAAAGCAACAATACAAGGTACAACACAGGCCCTCCACTGTACTACCTGCCCATAGCCTGATGCACAAAGCCGTGGTCTATGGCTACTCCAGATGTGCAAGTTAATGTCTGCTTCAGTCCGCTGGAGGAGAGTGCAGATAAACAGAAGAGGTAACAACCCCAATACCTAGTTGTTCCTGGAAGCCACCACCATCTTAATTATTTGCACCCTCCCCCACAATGAAAGGTTCAGGTGCGTTCTCCTAAGAAAGTCATTCTTAGACTTCTCCACCAGCAGAAGGAAGTTATCCTCCTCCATTCCAACAATCCCTCTGTCGATGCGAACGTTCAAATAGGTAAGGCCCTTGGGAACTCATCTCATTTCACAAGCCTGGATGCATGTATTGGTAGTAACCCTGGACATTGGGAGAGCCTTGCATTTAGCCCAGTTACTCTAATATCCGGACAGATGCAAGAATGTATTTATGATCAACATTGCAACCAAGAAGGCGGATTCCAGATTAGATAAAAGAAGCAGAATATCATCCATATAAGACAGCGCATTTACCTCACTATCACCCACCAGGATAGCCTGTACTACTGGGGAGAGCTCTAATGACATAGACAAAGACTTGAGGACAAAGAGGAAGAGGAGAAGAGACAGGGGGCAACCCTGCTGGGTGCCACAGTGGATGTGCAGAGAACGCAACCAAAACCCCCCACAGTTAAAATCCGATGTAGGGTAGTCGTACATGAGTCTGACTGTAGATAGAAAGTCCTCAAATAAACCCATCTTTCTCCCTTTGTGTTTGATGTGACATGGGAAATCACCACCCATCTTTACAAGAGAGCTGTCATTACCAGTGGGGTAGAGAGGGAAAGTGATGGTGAGAAATTCCTACTTAGTTCACAGCTTGCTTATACCTACATGATAGGTGTACTGACGTTAAAGGTTCTTAGCCACTGCTTCTTGCCCCTCCTCCCAGAAACGCATTTTGGAGCCTCTTGTTATAAACACATTGGGACGCGAAAGAAATTGAATACATCCTGAGAGGACCCCCCCGGCAGTCCAAGGAAGCAATTAGGAGTTGGCTCCCACTCATATTTCTTAATACTTGCTTTAAGCTGCAGATAAGTGCATTATAGAGCTCATTCGGATTGTCTTGGCAAACAATATTTAGTTACAGCATGACATGTGCCTAGTTCACATTATCAATTATTTGTGATACGCGGTTGTTCAACGTGTCAGACAATCAGACAACTGTGTGACAGAAACATAAACTAATAAAAACGCCAGGTAGCTATTTTTGAAGGAATTAGGAATAAATAATGTAACATATCAAAAGGGAAATACATGTTGTGAATACCATGCATATTTGCTTTAATTCGGGAGGACTGAGTATGCGTACATTGAGGGTGTATGTAACATTCAGGTTGCAATATTGGATTTGAACAGGGCGGAGAGAGTAAGAAGTGTGCAACAGTTATTTTAAATGTTTGGTAAGCGGTTGCATCATCTTTAACAATTTTCTTCGATTTGAAATATTGTCACCTATCAAATGTACGTCAATCCACAAAGCACCAATTAAAAAATCTCGTGCCACCACTGTTTCCGCAAGTCATTCCTCAATTAAACTAACATATGCAGTTGTGACATGATTAGAAAGTTCAATGAAGCCCAATTGGCGGCCACAGACTTTTACATTCTGAGGGGCATATTTACAAGCCCCTATCGCCACTACACATCACTTTTCAGGACGTTGTGGTAGCGATAGGTGCTTCACCTTATTTACAAGGCAGCGATAAGCCACTTTACAAGGCTTAACGCTGCCTTGGAGATAAGGCACCCTTTCGCGCTACACTTAGGGGGATATTCACAAGGAAGTGGCAGAGAGAGGCGTTAGCCTTCTTGGCTTAACGCCTCTCTCCGCCTCTTCGGAAGCGCAAGGCTGCACCATATTCACAAGGATATGGTGCAGCCTTGCGTTCCCCCCTTCGATGGCGCTCAGTTTCACAACTTAGTGCCAATGCAGGCACCCTTGCAGCAGAGTGCAAGGGTGTCTGCAAGCAGGGAGGTTAGTTTATGTACAGGAAGGTGTCCCTTCCTGCACATAAACAAACCGAAAATGCCAGTTTGTAACATGAAGCAGCACACATGCAAGTTACAAAACGGCATTTTAAAAATGGTTTGTTTATGTACAGGAAGGGACAGCTTCCTGTACATAAACATACCATGGCATGAGTGATGTAATATGTGAGGTCATAAGCAGTGCATTGCTGGGGCGTGAATCAAAGTTAGCTAAGTTAACTATAACTGCTGAATTTCTCTGATTTTGTGCATGTGAAATCTGAGCCTAACTATAACATCCCTGTAACCTTTGGTTTTTTCAGTGAATTTCTAAGGTTTTTCAAATTCTATTTCCTAACTATAACGGCCCTGTAACCTTTGGTTTTTTCAGGGAATTTCTGAGGTTTTTTTAAATGCTAATTCCTAACTATAATGTCCCTGTGACCTTTGGTTTCTTCCATGAATTTCTACGGTTCTTTAAGTAGCAATGGTGTTTGCAGAGTGGTGGTGAAAGGGGGCGGGCCTCTGACCAGCTCCCAGGAATCCCGCTATGTAGGACTTACAGAAAGTACCACAAGGGCTTCTTGGTCACCATGGTCCCTTAGCATGCAAAATAACTTAATTCCCCAATCAGTAGTGTGCCAGGAGACACGTTTACAGAGTGGTGCAAAAAGGGGGCATGGCCTCTGAAGACCTCTTAGCAAACTCACTGTGTGGGACTTTCTGGAGTGGAGGTAACAGGAAAGGTAGTTGGCTCCCAATGACCCTCAATAGCCAAGGGGACTTCATCCCCAACTAGTACTGTGCCAGGAGGCACGTTTGCAGAATGGTGAAGAAAGGACGTCCTTAATGATTGCACAGGTAGTGCCTGTGTGAATCGATGAGTGCCATTGCCAAGAACACACTGCAAATACCAGGTGTTTTTGACAAAGTGTAAAACACATATATAGACATATTTTACATAAAGTTTCAGTGTCGCTATTTAGTAACATAGTAATTTAACTTTCCCCTTTGTATACATTTGTCGAAAGAACTACATCAAACATTTATTTTCCTTCTACACATCAAAACCGATGGTCGCAATGACATCAATAGTCACAAATACAAATGAAAACATGTAAAACAGATATTTAAACATATTTTGCACAAAGATTGAGTCTATCTGTTTAGTAACAAAATGGTTAACATTATGTTGACAACACATTCAACAAAAACAACAATTTCCCAAAATTACTTTCAACATCTGATTTGACGAATAGAACATAACTACAAAACACCCATAAAACTACCCATTCTTACCCAAACTCAACAGGAATGAAAAACTGCTCCATAACTAGTACAATGCAGACTCTGTGAAAAGATCCACTCTAGAGGGACGAACTAAAAAGATTCATGTGGGATGACGTCCATGGTCTATCATCTTAAAACCTAACATAGAAAACATCTCTAACTGGCATTCAAGTAGAGAGAAGCTGGAGGACCATCTACATCAGTGGCACCAGCAACAATTCCCACCCAGAAAGTCCTTTGAGCGGTGAAGACTACTGCAACAGATATGGCTCCAGAGCTTTCAAGAATGGCCACGTACAAAATCACAACAACAAAAAATTCAAAAACAAAACAGAAAATCATTTCACTGAGAAATAAAGGAATATCATTGGATAATACACTTTTCAACTAAAAAAATAAAAAGAACACACCCATTTATCTATCTTGAAAATTCTTAAAGAGGAGTTCTCAGTGAGCAGATTTGCGCAATGTACAATATGTCACAAGACATTGTCTAGGGGTACAAATAATAAATATTTTTGCAGGACTACGTCCATGATTCACCATCTAAAAACATACCAAAGCAATAGTGTAAGAGCAGCCAGAAGGCAACGCAAAGCTGAAGGAACCTGAACTTCAATACCAGCCACAACAACACTAGGGCAGAGAGTCCCTTTAAAGGTCCAATCACAACTTCCAGATTTGGCTCTACAGTTTTCCTGGATGGCATCCTACTGCATGGAATGTGGAGTTGTAATGAGTGCTGGAGAGCAGTCCATAAAAATGTAAGAAAATGTAAATCCGTATTTGTAAAGCGCAAACTACTCACTCTTATGGGTCTCAAGGCGCTGGGGGCCATCGTGGAAATTAAGTGAGCTATTGCCCAGAGTCACATGGTGCTGAGCTGCGCTGCCGCCGGAGCCGGGGATCGAACCGTGAGCCCTGTGCTCTGAAGTCAGCTGCCCTGGCCGCTGCGCCACACCTCTCCATAAGAGCCCTTCGCAATGCTGCAAAGAATCATAAATGTGATTTTCTTTTTTTTGGCCCTTCGTACTCTTTCTACATTAGCAGGCATTTTATTATCATACGAAATGGGTATCTAATAGCTATGTGTCGTTCATTTTGTTATCTTCTAATTTATTGTAACACTAGTTACATATAACTTGCCATATGGACAAGTCAAAACGTTCCTCTAAAAATAAAGTCACAGCTAACTTTTTCCAGTTATCATTATTTACTTTTAACTTTTTAAATAGAAGTCAGTCTGTGTTTAAATCTTCTTGTGAGTGCTTCGACAACATATACAAACATACTCTTGTTTTTTAGACCACACTGTGTAAAATGTTGTAATTTCTTCTTCAAAACTATCAACTGTAATATCTGTGTCCTGTTCTACAACTCCTCCTCTTAACAACTCTTCATTTTCTCTAGAATCATGCTGAGGACCAAAGAAACGAAACTGCACATCATCACAAACCTTTTCTACATCTGCCATAGTACCATACAAAAGTGCTCAATTCATTTCTCCTAAACATAAAGGGCCCGATTCTGATGCGGTTAGGAAATCTTCCCGATGGAATCGGTTTGGAAATGGTTTCCGACCGACTTGGATCGGGAGAGTCCGACCGACCGAGTATGATGCATCCGGATGCTTCAAGAAACGATTTGGTTGGACTCACATTGACTTCTATGGGAGCCTATGTTCCTAACCGCATCATAATCTGGCCCTCGGTCGGGAAGACACGTTCCCGATTCGATTTGGAAGGAGCAAATGCCGTTAGGAGGCCTTCCTAACTGCATCGTAATTGGGCCCTAGGTGGGAATGCTTTCCTAACCGCATCAGAATCGGGCCCATAGCAGGAGTTTTCACATAGTACTGCCACCTAACTAAAGTTTGCATTGTTGAGTGGTGTACAACTTATATCCTGAAATGATGAAAAGTGCTTTGGCACACTTTCCCTGCAAATTTGTCTGCTTTCTAATCTTGCAAGGATCCAATCCTTGTAAAGTACTTATTTTCAGTTTTAAACTTCGCCTTGGAAAGATATGTAGACATTTCATTAATATATTAATGAATTGCTGTTGAATACTACAAACACTACTACAATTCCATTTCTATACAGGAGCCTGACTCCGCCTTCCTTGTACTTGTTTTACATTTGTAGGTACTATCACCTCTTTCGCTATAGGAGTGCCATCTTCATTTCATAACATCGTCCTCTGTAATCAATAGCATGACCTTATCTATTATCCTGGAGATAGCTTTCTTCATTAAATAAAGATTCTGTACTAAAAGTATGTATGCATTCTCCATTAAAAACTGTACAAAAGTTACTTCTATTCACTAATCTTTTTTCTGGTTATGTCTCCTCAAGTACAACACCATTTTGTCAAGAGTCTTTATTCTATTTATAATCAAAATAAAAACCTTCACCTTCAAGGCAAAGGCCTTATCAACTACTTTTTCAACTCGTTCTTTTAGTTTCACTGCATGTCTCCTTCTTCTATACTTCTTAATATTTCTCAGTAGATTTATAACTAATCTACTATGAAACATCCTAGCTCTGATTTCCTTGAACTGCTTCTGTCTCCTGGTTAAGGTGTATACATCTTTGTTACATTCGTTCCTGTTCTTGAGTTTGTCCTCTTACCAATAGCTCATTTTTCGTTCAAACGTTTTTCTTCATTTTGCCCCTTTTGAGTCTCAGTTCTGCATAGATACTGTAACTACTTCTGTTCCTTTTCCCTCTGAGTTTTTGTACATGTTTTGTCTGTAAATATACAGATATTGTTCTGTAAAAAAAATATATATATTTGAGGGTTTTTTTTAGCCAATGTACCACCTATTTTACTGCTGGCTCACACTTAATACAAAAATAGTTTTTATGTTATGTTGCAGTTTTAAATCTACGAATCAACCTACCTACAACTACAAGCACTTACTTCAATGTACCAATCCCCAACCAAAACACAAAACAATGTATTACTAACCTTTTAATATTATAGAACCTCTCCTACAACACAGCTGCACCATATCTCAGTTCTCACGTATGCACACTAAAAGACCACTTTATCCCTTATGTACTCAATTTTAAAATATACATCAACCAAAGTGTAAAAGTACAAACAGTGTCTCAGTACTGTAAATCCAAAAACACAACATAAGACCTTTTTTTGTGCCTCTCTACAACTGTGTCCCCGGCACATTTAGTATTTCAATACTTTTCTATGTAGGTGTGTCAGGTTTACATTTTTAGAAACACTCCATATAGGAATCTGCATATTAATGTCTATCACAGCATATAGCTCACTAATTCTTCAGAGTACATGCAAACAGTGTGTGAAGGTTACATATATAATTCAAAATGAACCAAAAGGGTGGAGAAAGATATTCGCAGTGGACTCAGCCTCCTGTCTTACATAAATAACCAAAGAAAACTCCACTCGTATTTCAACAAACTATCCTTTCAGTAATCTTAGTAATATAAAGAGAAACAATATGTTTTCTTAAAATAACCCTCACCCACCAAAAGGTCCTTTGGTGGCATGCTCCAGCATCTGGTTCTTCCCGCCCCGCTGCGGGACGAGGCGTGCTGCGACCGACGGAGACGTGGGAGACCTTTGGATGGTGTGGGCTATACTGTGATGTGAGATTGGAAGGGTCAGTGGAACTTGTGTAGTTAAAAAATACCTGGCCACGTGGAACCTAAACTTTATGGAATCCTGTAGCTGGTATTGTTAAAAAAGGGGAATTTGGGGAAAACACACTGTGATGAATGCATGTTTCCCGGCCTACATCTTTTCAAGCCTTACCCCTGCTGCTTTTCATCAGGACCGGACTAAATGATCCCTTGTACTACTCCTAAAGAAACCGGATGATCTTTTTAATTAATGCTAAGGTGATATAAGGAAATTATCATGCAAAATACAATACCTAATATGTATGTTTCTTCAATATGATCTGGAAAGATAAGATATAAAAAAAACGGTTAACTTGTCAATAAAGTTATATTGACTAAACACATCACCAACTTGTGGAACCAAAGTGATATATTTTTCACTTATGCACGGCTAGTCTATGTCATTAAATTATTAGTGTTGTGCTGCCCTTATGGAAAAACATACAAGACAATAGAGGACGTGAAACATAAATTACACACTCCATGAAGTGATCTTTAAGTTAACTCAACAGTCTCATTGTACATATAACTATCTGCAACCAGAAAAACCAAATCTCACAATCTAAACATATGCAAACCGATCATATAAGTTAAAAACCACATTGACAAACACTTCCTAATGTATACCTAACAAGTATTCCTACTTTATCATTTATATACAGGCGCAGCACATTTTCTTATGTGTTATTCATGACCACAGTACTCCTGTTTAATATTGTGACTAAAACTACCACAACCCCCAGAATGCTAATAATATAGATGTATCTATTCTACACATAATTCTTAGACATTTAAAACATTGCCATTGTTAAAAGCATTGCTCACAGTAATTTTCAACAGTACTAACATCTTAAACACATACCCTCTGCCAGATATAGTTCATCTGATACATTTTTTCACATCACTGTGATACTCTTTTTAATCAAACTCCCATATACATCTACATTTCTGATGTACATTTTTTATATAATTAAAAAGTTACATACATGCCAGAGACTTGAGCTCGTAGATTATATAGTTCTTTTAGCTCTTTCTGGATAGTTTTGACACTGTTAAGATTTGTAAAAACTAAGCACAAGAATGGTACACCACTCTCATAGAAAGCAAGTATAAAATGGCAACCTCTTCAACTTTCGCCACTATCATCATGAGAAAGGCAGAAAATGAAATCATGTCTTTCATTTTAGACTACTCGAGCTCCACTTTCGAATGGTTAGCATCTGTTAACCCTTTCCCTCTCTTTTAAATCGAGGTTCCTATTGGCGCATTTGCAAAGTATTTTGCGATGATTGCGGAGCAATCGCGAAAAAAAGGGAATTCAAACCTATATCTAGATCAATTTGTTATTTATTTCAAAAGGCTACACTACAGTTTATGACATAGTCCTGAGTTGGAAATGAAAGCTTGCCATTATTTAAATTCTGTCATCACTCCTCAACTTTAAAGTAAATGTTCTGTCTCTTAAACACCCTTCCCCCACACACTCTTAGCTCAGTGTACCTAACAACCCAGTGGAACCAGTAGGCCACAGGTTCACAGCACATTCTAGAAGGAACATGCTACTTCCAAATGAGATACAGCAAGTGTGGTTTTCTCGACAGATTCAAAAGCATATCCATGTCTGTATTTCATTTCTTTTTTTAAACAACAGCCAATAATAAAACTTCTTTTTAAGGCATCCAACACACTACCTAATTGTATTCACTTTCATGCTTACAGCATCCATTGAAATATATATTTTTTTAAACAAACACCTCAATTTTAACTGCTTGGTCTTTGGAAAACTACCTCATTCAGCTCCAGCCTTCTCCTGACTACTATTGCTCCTTCACTTCAAAATTATTACAGTATGGATTGTGGGCCACAGCTATATCTACTGGGCTAAAGAGGCTGCAAAATAGAGAAATATTGACAGGGATTTGGGTTTGCCAAATGTGCAGATTACTTGGTTTGGCCAGAGGGGGATCAAGTTTCATCAGTTGCTGGCTTTGGTTAAATCCATTGTGGATTCCCAAGCTCCTCACCTCATGATTGTGGTGGCAATGACCTAGGCACATTGACTAGGGTAGGGCTGGAAATCCTAATGAAAGAAACCTTTGCAAAACTGATGTTGCTTTTCCCTCACCCTGTCTTGGTATACTCTAATATATGCGAAAAGACAGAAATGGAAGTGGTCATATCAATTCTGTCCACAGATTGACAAAGCCAGGAAACATGTTAATAAGACAGTTTCTGGATTCTTCAGAGACCATCACTGTATCTATAACAACAATCCGCGTTTTGACATGCATGGTATTTATAGAAATGATGGAGTGCGCTTTACAGATGAAGGCAACAGGGTGTTTCTAAGTAACCTGAAACTCTGCATCCGGTCTTATGTGTAGCAGTCATATACACACAACCAACACAACGGCTCTTGTCAGAGCCACTCTAGTCCCCAAAATAGTTTTTTTTTCCTTTAGTTTTTGGGGATATTTGCGACAGCGTCACGATCCCCGTGGACACATTGCAAAACGAAAACAAAAGCAGACATTCAATGGCCACCAACACACCCAAAAATAATATCCATTCTGAACATTGGCCTACACACATTACTATATACATCTTTAAAAGCATGTTTAAACTCATATTTTTGTACTAAGTTTCTTTAAAAAACATCTTTCAAACCTATTTCCCATTTTTGTGATTATTTGGTACGTCGTAGAGACGTCGTTCACCGTGACGATCGCGCCATTCCCATAAAGTAAAAACACTTACATGCACACACATTACAGTATTCTACACACTGGATGTTTATTACAGTACACTTCAAACTCATGTTTTTCTACTGTATTTCTAGAACAACCATCTCGAATCAAATTTTCTGTTTTCACGGTCACTATGGAGATTGCAATGACGTCTTGGGCCAGGTGGGTAACGCACCCTTCTCACCCCCAAGCCAACTCCCAATATTACAGGTCCCTCCTGTTTGAAGATTCTGTCTTGGAATATAGCTGGATTGACGTCCAAAACAGACGATGTGCTCTGGCAGAGGTCCCTTTTGTATTGTCATCTAATTGCTTTTCAGGAAACGTGGGACACAACTGAGAGCTGCATTTTAGATGGTTTTACCTCGTTCTTTAAATGTGCTACTCCATCAACAGTGGGCAGAGCTAAGGGTGGCCTTCTTTTTCTGGTATCACTCAAACTAACCTGTAAAACTAGAATGGTAGACTGCCACTCATCCCACTCATTAGCAGTTGAGCTGCTGTTCAAGAACCATCCTCCTCTGTTGGTTGTAAACTTTTATAACTCTTTCACTAGAAACTGTGACACTGAACACCTTGCGTCATTAGGTGAGTTCCTCAAGCTACAGCAAGAGAATACATTCCTATTACGAGGTTATGATTTTAGATGACTTCAATACTCACCAATGTTATTTTGAATGCACCCCGCAAAGTGTTACACAGACTTCTTACCGTTGGCAGCCCATTTTGAGCACTCTGAAGCAGGCCATCTTATAAACGAGCTCCTTCCAGTTAACAATCTATCCTGCCTAGAAAAGACGGGAGTGAATGTTCCTGCTCCTACATACACAGGCAGGGGTTCTTCCAGCATTACTGATTTTATAATGCTTTCCGCACCCTTAGTATCTGCAGTCCAGAAACTGGGTGTCACCTGGAGTAGCCATAGTGACCACAATCCTTTACTGCTTGAATTGATCTACACCTTTGACCAACATGGTGGGGAGGGTAGGGGTATTTCAAATTCTGTCATTAGTACTAAAGACCAAGGGGTATATTCACAAGAACGTGTGATAACTACCGCAAGAGTAGCGCAACGCAACTTTCAATATCGCAGCCTAGCGCGGGAAAATAACCCTGTGTCAACGTGGAATTCACAACAAGGCGGTAGCATGCGCCAGTCTGCCGAAACCGCGGACAATGTCCGCGATACAACCACCATGATGGAGATAAAAACACAAACCACAACACCAAAAAACACGCGATGGGCAAAAGCGCGATGAGGAAATCAGCGACAAGCAGCGCCAGGCCTGCAACACACACCTGCCAGGCGTCAAAATCACCATAAAAGTAGAAAATACACCCACACACAAACTGACCAACACCCAAGCACCATGGAGACAGCCGGAGCAGGCGCAGAGGACGAGCGCAACCCCACAAGCACCCCGGACGACCAGCCTGGGACCTCGGGGACAGGGAAGGGCAAGGACAAGAAGACCAGGAAGACCAAGTTCAGTCCGCAGGCGAACAGGATCATAGTCACGGAGGTGATGGAACACCATCAACAACTCTTCATCACCTCCAACGTGTCATTGGGCACCAAAAATGGAATATGGCGGGACATCGTCGACAAGGTGAATGCCGTCGGAGAGCACATGCGGACAATGGACGAGGCGATGGAATGACATCAATCGGAAGACCAAGGAGAAACTCAGCGCCAACCAGAAGGCAGCAACGCAGACCGGAGGTGGGGGCCCAGCACCACAGCTGGAGCTGGATGACATGGAGGAGCTGGTGTCGACAGTCATCAGTATGGATACTGTGGCCGGAGTCGGGGGACCGGACACTGCTCGACAGGACACAACACAACCACAACAGGGTGAGTGACCACCAGGTACTGGGGGGACGGGGGGAGATGGCCGCAATGGCACATGTGCACAAGCAAGCAGGGCACAGTGCACACCCACAATGACCCTGGGTCCTCACCCAGACCCACAGACTGTCACAATGTACAATGCTATGCTTTCTGAATGTCAACCTGTACCATGCGGCTACATACATGTGGACACATTGTAATACACCATCTCCCCCTCACATCGCAGGGACATCGTCAACACTTCCTGCAGAGCAGTCACAGCCACTCTTCACTGATGATGAGGAGGAGGACAACACCAGCATCGACACCCAAACCATCCAAGACATCATTGACCTCATCCGCCAGCAACCTCCAGGATCATGTCAGTCCCGCTACACCGATGAGACCCCACCCACCACCCAGACCACCCAGCAGCAGGCACCCACAGCCCCAGCACGCTCCCAAGACCCCAGGAACAACAAATGGCCTTCCAACGCCGTGTGCTGGAGGGCCAGAGGGAGACGGCCGAGCAGGTGCAGGTGGGGTTCGACCTCATGGCTGCCAAACTGGACGCCATCCTTGGGTGTCTATGTCCGCCCCATGGTCTCCAACGAGCCCTGACTGATATCGCTGGAGTCTTGACGCGAAGGGAGGAATACCTGTCCACTCAGAGTGGCCCCAGCAATGGCAGCCGTGAGCTGGCACACATGCGGAGGCTCATGGAGGACATGGTGCGGATGGAGGCGGAAAGGATGGCAGCCACTGCTGTACATCAGCGAAATGTAGCTGGGATCTACCAGGCCCTGCATGTCTTCATCATGGCATCACTGCCACAAGGTGTGGCGATGATGAATGCTGCTGCCCCCACACCATCCACATCTCCGCCCCCTGGTGTGTCAGTGCCTCCCAGTGCGGCAGGCGTAGCCACACAGGCACCTGATGTGTCAGTGGCACACAGTGCCCCAGCAGGTACTGCAACACCCACAGGTGGGGCAGAGCACACATCCGGGGACAAGGACGTGGATGGGATTGAGATGAGAAGGAGGTACTAGCATTGATTTCTGCCACCTTGCCTGTTTCTGCTTGGTGCCGCACATGGCCTCAAGATCTACCACTGACCCCCGATACACTCCGATGCACTCACCTTGGACAGCGACATGGACTGCCACATCCTGCTTTATGACCAATGACACGGCGGACAGACTGCGGACTGTACCCTTCCCCTTCCGCAGTACAGGTCATCCCCGGGTGTACACTGGCTGGCCCTCCACAGACCCATATTGTGTAGTGTGCTCGGCATTGCCCTGTACCGCTCCAGCAGCATGACTGCACTGGATGTGCAAATAAGCATCCACTGACGCACTGCTGTGTAATGTCTTGCGTCATTCATGTATGTATGTGTGGATGAATGTAGGGGCAGTGCCTTCCCTTGCGTCAATGATGCTCATCCTGTGGGATGCCAGTCAGAGGGTGCGACATAGCATTTTGTGTACCGGGTCCCGTGAACACTACAACAGGGACACACGCATCAGTCACTTCCATGTCCGGACATGGACTGGCCCACGCAAAGATCACACGTGTCATTGTTGCAAGGCTTGCGCTGGTCCGGCGTACGGCAGGCCAGACCACTCCGCTTACGCCCCGACTGGGGGCACTCATTGCTACCCGTCGCAGTCGAACTCGCTGGTGGTGTGCAGGTCACTGGTCTAGTCGTCAGCATGTCACGGCCACTCCCTGAGGGCAGGTTTTCACACACACCACACCCATCCGGCACAGGCGTCACAGGCCATGTGTCTCCGCCAACATAAGGGGCCGACGACGTCACATTCCCCTCTTCCGGTGGTGACTGGATGACGGATGCCCCACGGTTCGCACTCATATGGGGCCCATGAGTTGTTGCGCACAGGGTTAGTGGCATCCGAGGCCTTGAGTATGGCACAGGCCTACCGCCACGTGGCGCAGACTGGGGTTGCACAGGGTTAGTGGTACCAGAGGCTTTGCGGACGGCACAGGCACCCCGCCACGGGACGGTGACTTTGGGTGCACTGAGTCAGTGGCACCTTGAGCTGCCGAGCGGGTGTGCAGCCTTCAATGATGCCCCGTCCCGGCGGTCCGGACAACTCAGGTTTTGTGTGCCCTGCTGGACCGCAGTGTAGGCCAGAGCCAGTGGGCAGTGCGGGCCTACCGCCACGTGGCGTCGCTTCCGGGATCCCAGAGTTGGTGGCACCCATTGGGCTGAGCGGGTGTGCAGCCTGTGATGGTGCCGGGTGCACTGGTATGTCCTCTGCCATGGAGTAATCAAGACCCAGCACCAAACGTGAGACCTGGTGGCCTGCGGAGCGGGGCTGCATGATGTGGAGGGTGCCATGTCCACGTGCCCCGGGCTTGCGGCTTGCAGCGGCACGTGGTGGGACCTCCTGTCTACGCGCTGGTGGCGGAAGGTGAGCATTGAGGCCTGGGTGTGCATGGTCGGGCATGCTCCGATGGGCGGCGGGAGGGGTTGTGGTGCCTCTGCCTGGGTGTGCATGGGCGGGCAGGCGATGTTGTCTTGTGCAAGTGTGTGTACTGTGCCAGACATGTATCTGGGCTCTGTTTCAGCTTACGGCTCTGACTCAGATGTGTGACCTGGTGTCCTGCTATGCATACCGGCATGTGGTTGGGGACACACCGGTAGCAGCAGGTGAGCAGTGTGGCCTGGGTGCGCAGGGGTGGCACGTTCTCTCTCTCTCTCCCTCTCTTCCTCTCTCTCTCCCTCCCTCTCTTCCTCTCTCTCTCCTTCCCTCTCTCTCTGTCCTCTGATGTGCGCAGGACACACCTTCTCATCATGTTTTTTGTCTTACAGGCTGTGACCTACGTATTGTTCATTTTATTTCGTTGTTCATTTTAATAAAGTTTAATTTGTTGCTTCGAAAGTGGATGTGTGCTGCTCATTTCTGTGACGACACATGCATGTCACCAGTTGTGCGGCATCAAGCGGAATGTTCTGTACATGTTTAGGTGTCGCTGATGTGGCATGTCTTTGGTCGGGGGGGTGCCAGACAGGGGTGGTCCTGGGGGTGGTGGCGGTGGGTGTTGTGGCCCTCTTGGGTGTCCGGGCCGCATGATGGATGGCTCCATGGCATCTGTTGCACTTCCGATGTGGCCCTGTGCTGTGCTCCCTTTTGGTTTGCAGGCTGCCGTCCGACTTTACACCAGGTCAGAGCAGGTGTAGATTTCCTGGTGCTAACGCGCCTTATCCCCTGTTTTGTGTTTTTATCGCCGATGTGGCTGGTCGTTGTGAATGTTGAGATGTGATGTTGTTGCGCCTTTTGGCACGGGAACGCCCACTCTGCATCTCATTAGCGATAGTTGCGTGGGTCCTCTGTAGCGATGTTTTTTTGCGGCTGCTATCGCGGGTAAACTGGTGCTGTGGGCTGTTTACACCGGCTTGTGAATAGGGAGGTATATTTATCACGACTTTGGCTGCGATAAAGTGCCGTTAATTCGGCGATAGCTCCTTGTGAATATGCCCCCAAGTGCGTAGGCTGAAGTGGGAGAAGGTGATGACGGAGACCTTTCTTGATAATATCTACGCAGAGTGTGCAGTTGAGATCTCACTCTGTGTAGACATGAATACGCAGGATAGTATCGTGCTAGATGCGTTTGATAAAATAACGAAGCAGATAGCCAGTAGTCTAAGCATTAAGAGTAGGGGTAAAGGAGTTAGGAGAAAAAGTGGTTTGATGGCACTTGTTCTAAGGCTCATTGGAACCTAATGTCTGCACTGAAAGAAACCCAGAGGGACGGGGCTGGGGTGCGATCATTGAGGAGGTCCTACAAACTTTCAATCCAGCAGAGAAAGAAGACCAGTAGGGAACAGGCTTGGGAGGCCCTCAGACAAGCAAATGCATTGTCAGACAGCACAAAATTTTAGGAAGTTGTCAATAGCCCCTTTTTTCCGACTCAGCAAATTCCAGGGTAGATTGCACTATATCTGCAGAGAGATGGGTGGACCACTTTGAAGGGATGTACAGTTGTGACGACCTGAGAAGGACTGAAGACCAATGGGACACCGGTACTGATAGTGTGCCACTGCACTTTAATACAGATTAGGTACACAAAGCCATTCTGGCCACAGCCGGTGGGAAAGCGCCAGGTCCGGATGGAGTCCCTTCGGATCTGTATAAAGTGGACCCACTGGCTTGGGCCGAGATATTGACACAGGTTTTTAATGCGGCCTGTTTGTTTGGTTTCCCCTCCTCCTGGGCAAAGGCCATAATTTTTCCTATTTTTAAAAAGGGCTCGAGGGATGACCCAGTGTGTTACCGACCTATTTCTCTTTTAAATTCTTCTGCTAAAATCATGGGGAAAGTGATCCTGGATCGTATAACCTCTTGGTTAGATAATTCTAATGTCATTTCTGACCTACAGTACTGTTTTAGGTAAGGCAAAGGGACGCTAGTACAATGCATTAACCTACATTTAGTGGTGGGGAAATATACAATAGCAAAGACGGGAACCCTGCACATGGCATTTATGGACTTGACATCGGCATTCGAACGCGTCAACAGATCCAAATTGTAGGCGATTCTTTTGGATCTGTGTCTGGATGCAGATCTAGTGGCTTTTCTACACTCCTCACACAACAACACCACTGAAGCGGTGAGATATAATGAGGACGGCTGCGTGTCAGCCTCCTGGGAAGTCAGAAGAGGGGTCAGGCAGGGGTGTATTCTGGCACCCCTGCTGTTTACGCTTTACATGAACAAGCTAGGGGATTTTCTCTCAGCTACAAGCAAAGATATTCAGAGAGCTGGCTCTAAACCTATTCCGGCACTTTTATATGCAGAAGATGCAGTGATGTTTGCCAGGACTGCTGTAGGTCTCCAAAAACTCATAAGTGTTTTTATAGATTTTGTGGACTCACTTGATCTTTCCACCAATTTGACTAAATTCCATACCATGATGATTGGCACCCAGAAGGCCGTCAGGCATAGGTTTTTCTGCAGGAGGGCAGAGCTAACCAAAGTCTCAACCTTTCCTTATCTAGGAGTATTGTTTGATGATCGTGGATCATGGTTTGCACAGAGAACACACAAAAGAATGTCCTGGCAAGGGCAGTGGGGCCAACCATGGACTTCGCAAAAAGACTAGGGACAAAGCCCGTACCTGCTCTATTAAAGGTGTACTGAGAAAAATGTATCCATATGGCCACTTATGGATGTGATGTGTAGGGGTAGAAGGATGTGAGAGATATACAGGTGGAAGAGAACAAATGTATGCGTAGGCCTCTTGCTGTCCTCCCCTGCACTCCAGGCTTCATGTTGCATGAAGAGCTTAGCATTGGTTACATCTCTGACCTTATTGCTGTTGCGCCTTTATTGTATCAGTTGAGAATCTGGTCTTGCCCAGCTTCCACCCTAAATCAAATTGTTATAACGGACTGCACTGCACTTGAAGGGGCATTGCATATTCCCTGGCTAAGGTATATTATGGAGTTGTCAAGGTGGCTAGGTTGCCCTGATTTGTATACCAACCCCAGGCCTCTGCGCCCAGTAGATATTAAGAGCATCAAACACCTGTTCATGACAAGATGGCAGGGGGAGAGGGAGGGGTGGGAACTTACAAAGCCTACGGTGAGAAATTACATCACACCGAGTTTGAGTCCACAGATACAGCCATATTTGTCACTACTTACCAATGTGCAGCATCGCTTTGTGCTAACGAGATTAAGACTGAATTTCATTCACTGGTTATTAGCCTTTCCCAAAGACTATACAAAGCCTGCTGCTTTGAAGCCATGTCCATGTGACAATTTCTCTGAACAGGACACCTTACATTTTACCTTGTTTTGTGATTTTTTTACCCTTTGCGTAAAGAATTCATTCTCCCGCTTCTCAGATCTTGTCGATTTGTTCAAGTAAGGCCTGCACTAGTATACTTACAAATGCTCTCCTCCCCCAAGGTCTGTTTTGGTGTGGCAAGCTTCTCTATAGGGACCATGAGAAGCTCATGGCGTAGCCAGACTGAACCCCGTCCAATGCTTTCTGGGAAATGTATGTGTCTATTTCTAGTGCTTGGTATGACTTGACTATGTGGTGTGCCTACTTTGTCAAAACTCTATCACTCTTGCACTTCATATGTCGAAATTTATACTTTGAGCTGCAATTTGTATTCGTTTTTATAAAATGACTTTTTATATTCTTAATTGTTTGCACATATAGTCTTATACTAATGTACTTGGGTCTTATGGATTCTTTAAGTATGTATGGTAGCTATTGTATGTACAAATGTTTTTACCTGTGTGCTTTTATGGCCTTTGGTGGCCAAATAAAGAAATCTTTGACTGACTGACTGGATGCTAAAGGATCTTGGGGACCAAGAAGCCCTCCTGGTTCTTTCTATAAGTCCTACTCGGCGGGATTTCTGAGTGCTGGTCAGAGGCCCGCCCCCTTCCACACAATTCTGCAAATACCATTGCTACTTAAAAAACCATGGAAGTTCACTGAAAAAAACCAAGATAACAGGCAAGTTACAGGCAAGTTATAGTTAACAATTAGCATTCAAAAAACCTTAGAAATTCACTGAAAAAAACAAAGGTTACAGGGACGTAATAGTTAGTTACTCACCCATATACCATTGAGACATCCATTCACTCACCGACACAGCCATATGCACACTTACTCACCCATACAGCCCCTCACAGATGCACTCACAAACCCATACAGCAACTGATTCACCCACTCAACCATTTATGCAGGGAGTCACACACCCCCTCTCCTACCGACACAGACACTATTACACCCATTCAGGTAGACAGACAACCAATCAATAACCCATAAAGCCACTCATGTACCTACTCACCAACCTAAGCAGCCACTTACACACCAACTGACAGACTGATACAGCCATTCACACAAATGAATCACTCACTCATACATTCACTGAGACATGTATAATCACTCACCTATACAGTCAGTCATGCACCCACTAAATCATCCATTCAGGCACTCATACACCCACTGATTCATTAATACAACTTGGTGAATATATATTTTAAAACTCATAAACTTTTTAGAAACACTCACAGTCACCGGGTGATGTCATCAGTGATGTCATTTGAGATGTCATGAGTGATGTCGCTGACCATGTCATGAGTGATGTAATTTGTGAGGTCATAAGCAGTGCATTGTGGGGTGCGAGTTATAGTTAGCTCAGCTAACTATAAGTGCTGAATTTCTCTGGTTTTGTACAGGTGAAATGTCAGCCTATCTATAACGTCTCTGTAACCTTTGTTTTTTAAGTGAATATATATATGTGTACGTATATATATTTTTTCACTGAAAAAAACAAATGTTAAAGTAAAGTTATAGTTAGGTATGTCATTGACAACATTAAAGTTTTTAACTGAAACAAACAAAGAAATTCATCAGTTATAGTTATCAGAGCTAATTATAACTTGTGCTGCTCATGCACTGCTTAAGACCTCACATACTACTTCACTCATGAAGTGTTCTAAGACATCATTTATGACATCACTGATGACATTAGTTATGTAACAGGGCTTCAGTATCCGGAGGACCTTGGTATTCATCTGTGGTTCATAGTCAACATGAACTTGGCTACCCATGAAGTGTATGGTATATGTTCAATGTTGCACATAACAGCTGCTTGCTTTACCTATGGTGGCTGTACGTATGATGTTCATATTCTTCTGAGCAATTTTGCACTTACTTTCATAGCTCTAATGCTATACCCGTTTATAGAGTAATGTATACAAGAGATGCTTGGATGATGTCATCAGAGATGTCATAAATGATGTCATAGACCGTGTCATGAGTGATGTAATATGTGAAGTCCTAAGCAGTTCATGGTGTGGATGCAATTTATAGTTAGCTCTGCTAACTATAATTGGTGAATTTCTGTAGGTTTTTTTTAGTTCAAAATATTAAATGGTGTCACTGACATATTCACCTAACTACAACGTTACTTTAACCTTTAGTGTTTTCAGTGCATTTCTAAGGTTTAAAAAAAAAAAAAAACCCATCTAGTTATTAGCTCTAACTATAAAGTTAATTTCACCTGTGTTTTTTTCAGTGAATTTCTTTAAAGTAAAGTAATATTTTATCACCATTCATAAAGCCAACCCCTCACCACTCACGGTCAAGGCCAGGCCCTTGGGCAAACCCCCCATCGGCAGCCAACTCCACACTGCATGATATTGCTTTTGGCCATGCACAGCAGTGGGTTGGCCAAAGGACCTTGCCTGTGGCCAATCCACATGGTTGCAGCCAACCCCCCCGCAGGCAACCAACTCCATGCTATGCACAGCCTTTCATCACGTGCAGCATAGGGTTGGCCTCAGGGCCCTGCTTACAGCCCGGCCTTACGTCTAACTCCCCACAGGCAACCAACCCCCACAGTGCACAGAGCCATTGGCTGTGTGCAGCAAGGTGTTGGCTATAGGGCTTGCCTGCCACCAGGCCCTATGGCCAAGTCCCTTGAGGCTCCTAACCCCACACTGTACACATCCTTTGTCGTGCGCAGTGTAGGGTTGGCTTTCAGGCCTCGGGGACTGCATCCCTGGGGCAAAACATATATATTAAGGGGAGGGGATTGACCTCTAGTTGGCTCTCTGAGCCCCACCCCCAGGGCCAGTTTCAATAAAAAGGGCAGCTGGGCCATGTGGCATCCCTCCCCAAGCCTTAAAAGGCTTTGGGGCCAAATACAATTAAAAAGGGGAGGAGGATGTGCAGATCCCCTCCTGAGTCTTATTAGGCCCTGGGAAACCCATCTCCTGGAGCCATGCCTTTTTTCAATGGGATGATGACCTCATGGCCCCATCCCTAGCCTTCTCAGGTCCCCGGACCCTATCCCCTGGGGGTGTCCATTTTTAAAAGGGGAGGGGGCCTTGCAGCCCCCTCCCCTGAGCCTCCTTTGGCCCCAGAGAACCCATCCCCCAGGGCTGTCCATTTTTTTTCAAAGGGGGCAGAGGGCCACATGGCCCCCTCCAATCGTGAGAGACTCCTGCAACGGAATTTGACTTCAAAAGACTCCACTGCACCCGAGCCCCACAACCCAAGGATAAGTGGACCAAAGGTGACCTCACATGCCCGAGGAGCTCAAAGGTCGAGACCCCCTGTAAATTTCCCCTGGACAGGTGCCCCTCTCTCTGCTTGCAGCCTCTTTGTAACCGGACCATTCTCCCATTGAAGTGATACACCTCTGCACCTGGACGCCCGAGAGCCTCCTGAAGTGACCTGTTGATGTGGCCTTGGACCTTGCCCAATACTCACCTTAAGTCATGAAGAACAGTCCCATAAGTCGCTGCCCGAATGCAATACATGTTTTTCCTCTATAGGATAACATTACTGATCCAGAAATTACACTGTCCATTTTTGAAAACTATAAAAATTAAAAACTCAAAAAGTGCTTACCCAATGATCTTGGTATGTAAATTTATATAAAAGTATGTCATTTTAATAAATTGGTGTTGGATTTCTTTATTGAGTGTGTGTCTCATTTACTGCCTTTGTGTGTGTAATAAATGCTTAGCAATACCCTCTGAAAAGCCTAAGTGATTGTCCAACCCACAACAAAAGAGAGCATTTTGGGTGTCATTTGTGCCTCTGTAATTCCTTTGGGGTTTGCCTGGACTCTCTGCACAGTGTACCTCATTTTGTTGCACTGTATAGAGAGCCAGCTTCCTACACTCCAGATATTCAACTTCAATTTCATAACTAATGCCCTACTACGGACAGCGTTTATCTGTATCAAACCCTTCACAGTCACTGAACCTATAGTGAGAAACGAAGTAGATAAGTGTAGAAAAGTGGGTGCTGTAAACAGTGTTTACTCTATGGAAAGAGTTTACTCTTACCACACTGTTTGTAGACAGTGAAACTCTCATGAGAAATACACCACAGACTATTAAAAAAGTATACACAAAGAACAGTGTACACTCTATACAGCACCTGCCAAAAAATACGCTATTCGCTTAAAATAACCAAGGTCTTAAGGTGCTAAAGAGCATACTATGGGCAGCCTTCGTACTATAGTGAAAACTATACAAATAGGCCATCTTTTTAAACTAAACAAGCCCATGTACATGGGTTAGTGCCTACTGCACAGCCATCAGTGTTATGCTGAAATTGACATGCAATGACCATTCTGTTTAAAAACTCGAAGCTGCCCACCAAACTTAGGGGCTGATTACGATGGCGGTCGAAGGCACCTCCGCGGTGCTGGCGGAAAACGTCCATTTAGTCACTCCTGCGGCGGTCCTCGCGACCACCATATTACAATGGGCAAAGAAAGCCCTTTTTCCGCCCGTCGCCGAGTTTCCAGATCCGACAGATTTTTCGTTCCGCAACGGTGCCGGAGGGAGCCAATAGAGAAAGACCGCCGTGCAGAATGACGTTCCGGCCACCAGACAGATCACGATGCGTCAACCAGCCCATCAGAACGCAGCGGAGAAACCAGCTATTCGGAGATGGCGGAAGCACAACTGCGGAGATAGAAACTCGAGTCCGAGACACCTCCACATGTTCTTGGCCACCATGGATCCTGCTCTACAAGCTCTTCCGCTGCTGTACCTGATCCACTACCAACAAATAAGACGCCGTCGCGGTCAACACCGCAGGTATGTCAAAAACATATCCCCACATACAACTCCTGTACAACAACAACAACACACAACTGTTGCGGTGAAATACATGTCTTGTCTACAACATACACCCTGGTGGAGACTGGAACACATACCATAGTCTAATTACACATGTCTTGCACGTAAGTAAATTGTCACGTCAGCAGCGGGGGCACCCATCTCCATAGAAATGATTGCAACTAGCCCAGTTGTGCCGGTTACGTCACCGCAGCGGTGAAGCCGTGGTAAAACCTGCCCACAATGTAGTAGGAGTCCAGCACATTGTCCCAGGCAAGCAAGACCATCTTCACAACATTCACACCACCTGTATCATAAAAGAAGCACCACTCTGCACAACATATCTGCAGCAAGAAGTCATGTGCAGGGACACTGTCTATAGTGGCATCTCATAAGGATCATCAGCAATTGTATAGCAGCATGAGTGAGGGATGAGGCAAGAGTCCCTTCAAAATGAGAATAGTCAACATTGCAACCAAATAAGGGTCAGTCCACATACAATGTGGAACAGAGGAGGGCAGAGCAAACATGGTGTGTATGTGTATCTCACAGTAGTCCACAAGGTGTTGGAATGAGTCAGTGAGCCAAGGTAGATGACACATTATTTGAGACACCGCTGCCACATAATCACAGATCAGCACCCCTCCTCCCCCAAGCAGGCATTGGTAGGCTCATCACATACAATGGCAGACCATACCACATAATGACAGCCCATACCATGCAACACAGTACAAAATTTCTGACTGAAACAGCAAACTCAAAGTAAGCACCAGTGTGCATTTGACTCACTTGTGTACTGCTGCACTAAATGACCCCATGTGAGTATGTCATGTACATCAACAACACTGACTAAACTGCAAACTCACAGAACACCTACACACCATTACTCCACCTCAACAAAGGTAGCACCAACTATAAAGTATTGAATGAATGCCAAAGTGTCAGGAAGAGTCCATCTTGACAGCAGTAAACCCTGACCTGAGACTCAGGACAACCCTCCTCCTCCTCCTCACACCTGCCTTCTACTCATGTGAATTAAAGTGAGCAATTGAAGAAATGATGAGTCGCTGTGCACATTAACAACATTGGAAATGTTCAGCCTGCATGTTAAGTCCTTGATACAGCTCACACACTTTAACTCTGCCTCATACACAAACCATAAGTCAGCAGCACTGTATGATAACAAGTAAACTATTATAAAGTGGAGGGCACAGTGCTGGAAAAGCATGGAGAAATGACTGGTACCATATGTACAAGGCAAGAGGTACCACATATGACACTACACTTAGGACATCAAATAATACATAATTGGCACAGAGATTAAAATGGTATGAAAGTAACATCTGTGCAGTATCCCTGTGATACAGCAATGCAAGTAATGCATTGGACCTGAATCAGATGAACTGTTATAAGCCATACAGTGACCAGCCCCTCATCTTCATCAACCATCTTGACATGTGTATACCACCAGCACAACACTCATGGCTCACGGTGACATTCCCTGACTGTCAAACTCAACTATGACCTTTGCAAATACCCCTCATCTGCCCGTCTTCCACCTTCACCTCTCTACACCTGGGAGAAGCTCTGATAAAGGTGAAAATAAGATCTTATGAGTTACCTGATACCTAATGCTACACCCTAGTGTGTAGCTACAAATATCTGATTTCAACTTAGGGAAGTCTGATCCAATGCTGCACTGAAACCAATTAACAAATACATATATCACAAATCACACCAAAAGAAGTTCAAACAGCATGTACATGTGCAGCAAAAGAGTGGATAGGCAATGTGATCCTAGACAACCCTGGAATAGATAATATGTTTCCTCTGGCCAACTGCACAGACAGCATCATCCAAACTAATCCAAACATACATGAACAAATGTCAAATATAAACACAAACTGTGTGCAACCAGACAAATCTGCAAACACAGACATAGACACTCCACCGGTTACAAAGTGAGCATGGTGTCAATGTGTAGCACAAGCATTCACATGCACAATCCTGATAAGTGCCTGTTCAAATATAGGAGGCCATAGCACAATAGTTCACACAAAATAAGCAAATAAACAAGACTCCATATTGCCGCATGTGACATGCACACAAATAATGCACAGTACAAATTCAACACACATCAGAATGCATTCAAATACACAAACTCCTCACACACAATGTCATGCTTAAAAAGACATTACACACATATGGGCCTGTCAGTAGAAAGAGCCAACACAGGATAAAGACTGCATCCCTCAACAACAAATTCATAACATATGCACATCCAAACACATCACATACCAATCTGAGCTGGACATCAGGGGGACTCACACCTGGCAAGGACAATGCAACATCCACTGACAGCAGTGCATTCACAGTAAGCAGTGTGTGAACACTACTAAAACCAGTATCACACACATCTGATTACACCACCATGAAATTTAACATCACAAATCATCACATCACGCAGATCACTTCACACTCAGGATGGGTAGCAGTACCTCAGGAAACAGATACACACTTTAGCTAGCAACTAATTCTGCACAACTCAGGCTAACACATATGCATGGAACCTGACTAGAGGTCTGTGCTGGAAACTCATCTGTACTGTACATGAGCAACCATGACTACAATCAAGTACAATAAAATAGCACATAACAAATTGTGAAACAGTGCTGAGGGGCACAATGGTTCTGGACACATATCATCCTCCCACAGTATAGTGTCACACCATGGAGTGGTGGGGAGGGCCAAACACTGCCAAGGCATGGGGTGGAACATTTTAGACTGAAGTGGTGTATACATTAGTATTGTACAGGTGAGGAGTGCACAGAGCAAAAACACTTAGAGGAGTTACTCACAATGTGTAGGCATCAAAGGTTCTTCATGGGCCTCGTATGACTCTGAATACCACATAGTGGAGTAAATAAAGTGTAAAGTGACATCAATGTATGTGAAAAGTCACATATAATGTTTGTTTGCAGTTAGCCAGTCAGCACAGTGAGAACAAAGGCAAGCAAGAGCCATGGCTAATCCCAAAACTCACAACACAGACATTGCAGTGACACACTCTGCATACTCACAAATGATGTGGACAACAAGTAGGTGTACCTTGGACTGCAAGGTCACACCGACACACTGCACATTGCACAGGAAAAAACTCATACATGTGCCCACAATCTACATCAGGTGTCTGATCATGTAAACAAACAGGCACTCACCAACTAGATCATACATGTGTGTAAGGGTCATGCTCAAGGGCACATACACATCAATACTTCAGCTAATGACAGGACAATCACACTGTATGAGTACTCAAGTGCACACATTCAAATGTACCCATGTGACTATGAAGCCAGACCTACACAAGATGACTACACATCTACACTGGTGTGTACACATCAAGATAGATTCCACAGCTATGACGGACCCTGTCCACCCCTCAAGTCACCGTGTGAATAGAATTTTCTTCTGTTGTGGTACAGCATCCAAATATGACATGTGTACAAAATTGGAGACCTGACAATAGAATGATTAGGATAAGAGTAGATCATCACAGACAAATCAGGAAGTTAATATCGCCTTATATCCCAAATAGGAACGCCTAAATCAAACAAAGGCCAGGAGGGAAAGATGGGGAGGAAGATCTTTCTCCCATCTGGCTCCCAAACTCTGGAACTCCCTGCCGTTGGAATACAGACGGATAGACAGAGAACTACAGTTTCGGAAAGAAATCAAGACTTGGCTGATCAAGCAATATTTCTAAGTCACCGGCACCCTACTCAGTTTTTGACCTACAGCGCTGGGAAGCCTCAGGGCAGCCACGCGCTCTACAAATCCCCCTAATAATAATAATAACCATCATTGCACCCTCAAGCCTCTGACTCAAGAAGCGCAAAAGTTGCTGTAACCTCTGGCAACCTCTGCAAAAGAAATTCAAGCAGATGCCAATGTGAATGTGGCATACAGAGCATGTAACAGATGAACATATACACATACATTGCACTGCATCATTAGCAAGGGCAGCGACAAAGCTCACAACATATATAACATTTTTATTACATAAACTCTGTATCAGCATCAAAAGTGCAAAACATTAAGGCCAAAGGCCATTCCAAATTTAAAGTCCGCACATGAGTGCATGGAAATTTGCGCAAAAAATATGTAATGCAGTCCACTGCCATGGGGATCACCCCAGGATAGGGGCCTCAAATGGGCAGTCCAGGCACCGCTAAGGGAGGAATGGGGTGGTAAGGGGGACTTGGCCTCAGAATTGTGTGGAAGTTGAACTGGGAGGGGGCTGATTGTCTGGGCTAGTCGGAGGACTGGACCTGGGAAGGTGAGAACTGGCTGAGGTAGAGGTATCCATGGATGCGGCAGCTTGAGGGCTGGTTGGACCGGGTGGAGTTGTGGCATGGGGAGGCGGAGACATGCTGTGTGGAGGCTCTGTGGCTGATGGTGAATGAGGAGGGCTGGGTCTCAATTGTTTGGGGATCCGATATCCCCCAAGTGTCTTGCCACAAGCGAGAAGTGAGGTGGCCCCAACCGCCTCCCTCTTCCCCAAAACTTTAGCAGGTGTGGTGGTGGATCTTCCCGTGGGAATTTGCCAGACCTGGTGGTACGCTGGGGTGGGGGTTGCCTTTTATCCTGCCTCCCCTGTTGTGGAGGTACACGCCCCACTTTGCTCTCTTGTCCACACTTCACAGGGGTGTGGGTGGGAGTCAAAGTGTTGGGCAAAACAGCCTTCTGAAGGTGTTTTGGGGCAGTTGTGGCAGTTGTGGCAGGCACCAGGTTCACAGTAGACAGGGCAAGTGTTTGTGTGGGTTTCGGATCAGGTGTGGGTATGGGAGTGCTCTTGGAGGGTGAGGAATCTGAGGAATGCAATGTGGATGCATGTTTTTTGTCCTTATGTCTCTGAGTGTCCTGTGATGGGCTTTTTGTGGTGCGATCATGTGTGCTTTTTGTGTGCTGTGGTGATGGTGTATGGTGTCTTGTTCGCTTGGAGTGCTGTTGTTGTGTGCTGCATGTGGATGACTGGGTGCCTGGGTGCTCTGGGGTGTGTGTGCTCTTTTCAGGTGGGGGCACTGGGAGTGTGGTTGCGGAAGGGACAGGAGCTAGACTCGGAGCTTGGGACTGCTGAATGGCTGCCGTCACTGTGGAGGACAAAGACTGGACAGTTCGGTGTAGACCACCCACGTCCGAATGAATACCTTCCATGAACGCAACAACCTGTGACAACTTGTTGCCATGATCCTGGAGGGCATTCAGGAGCACAGTCTGACCCACACACAGCTGCCGCAAAATGTCTATGGCCTCCACACTGAGGACAGCAGGGGAGACAGGGGCATGGGCAGTGGTGCCTTGGGGGAAGGAGACTCTACCCTTCTTAGGGCTGCGGGCATGGATAGCACTTTGGGGAGCATCCCGGAGGGTGAACACACAACGAGGTGTGGCGGAAGAAGATGCAGATCTTGAACTTCCTGTGCCCGCCAACACCGAGGAGTCACCACTGGAGTGGGAAGATGTGTAGGTTGGTGTTTCCGGGCGGGAATCCTCGAGGGCACTCCTGTCCCCCTCCGAGGCACTGGTCCCCTCAGTGTCACTGAACTCCTGTGTACCAGTTGTGCCAGTAGCTTCCCCAATGGTGTCGGGCCCCTCTCCTTCCCTGCCCTTGGTAGATGCTGCAAGAGACAGAGACATAGGTTCAGGAAAGTAGCATACTCACAAACATTATATGCAATACAAACACAAATACTTTGACTGAAACTCCCACATTTAACTACTCCATGTACTTTCAGCATATTCCAAATTTGTGCAATCATCAGCTGATGCATGGAAATATGCTTAGTCGATAGTCATGCTCTATGTTGCGTTGACACAGCCAAATTGCTGTGCATGTACCTACATTTCAACCTCACATACAATTGTCTGTAGGCACACCTACATGCCTGTAGGTAAGATAGCTACACATCCAAATATGTTGTCTCAGTCACATTTGAAGTATATTTCACTGAACACCACAGATACAAAGTAAAACCCATCCATTTACAAGTGATATTACCTCCTTAAATCCACTATGTTTGGCACTGAAGCACAACTACAGTTGTACATTGGTGTCAACTTTGTAGATATATCAATTTATTTGAAGTGCACAGCACACATCTCTAAATGCACACTAACATGATGCTCACTGCTGTTCACTGCCAGTTGATGTCTCTGATACTCACACTGCTGCATATGTCACATGGACGCATGTATTTTGGTGATGAAGTGCAAAAAAGCCCCATGTACCAATGTGGTCACATAGACAATGCACAATAGCATGATAATGGCAATGTAAAGCAAGGCCTTCATGTGTTGTGACATGTCACATCCCAACATCTTTCCAATTACCTGACAGGCTTTCATTGATCCAAGGCATGAGAGTGACTTCTGTAGATTAAGTTGTGAGTGGCCTCCATTAGGACAGTAATGTGTGACAATACCTAGGGTCTGGCATATGACCTCCCTACGTTGTGCTGACTGATGAAATCTATGACACATCAATGTGCCAAGAATTCACTCACTGATTAAAAGCAGTAGCCACAACTTCACCATGCACTGATGCACATGGACACCCCTTCACAATGCACACATACTGAGGACTGACACTCTGAGTAACATTTGCTTCTTTCTATCTATCAAATTACAGTACAACACCTCAGTCACATCACAATTTGCCATACCCACTGATCACACCCAACCATGTTAAGCCCTAGTGCCAAAACAATCTCACAATAGCCAGGTTCACAAACATTGCATTTAAATTCCAGAGTCTAACCATCCCATTCATGCTGCCATGTGCACAATTGGCAAATGCAAATCAGCCAATGCATCACTGCAATCATCAGCATCTACCCCATCAACACCTGTGTGCACTTGCTGTCACTGTGGCAGGAAATTACATCATGTGATGCCATGCTGCTGATATTAGGTTAATATGTTTTGCAGTGATGCTGTCATCTCTATCATTGTGAAAAACACAACCCATGGGACAGGTTTGACCTCTACCAACTCACTGCTCCCTGAGTCCACATTTGTGCATGTCTCTAGCCAATTACACAGCATCACATGAGCACACTATTGTGGTAGCCACACAGCACACACAAGCCTGACATGTGTACTGGGCTACACACTTCACACAACAAATTTTCCTGTGTAGGAAGGTCTCAGTTCAGACAACATTCACAGAATGTGAGATGGAAACATGCCAAGATGACTTGCCATGATAACGTTCATGGATTTTCCACATGAGAAACAAAAGAATCTTTGCACTCAACACTGAGGCTACTTAGAAGCCATTGCATCACACTAGAGACATCACAGAGGTCTGCACTTGCTCTGGGCTGGGATTCATGCAGTCACTTAGTACAATACTCTCCCCCAACTTGCTGCTGTTGGGCCCTCAAGCGTCCATCCAGCTCTGGCTGTGTCACTGCCAGGATGCGGGCCATTAGTGGTGTCATGCTCCTGCGTGCCAACCTGCCACTTCGAGGGATCAGCCCCAGCGTCATTTCTGCGACATTTTTGCTGAGGCGGCAGATGTCATCCCACACCTTGTGGCAGTGTGTATGGCATCGGTTTGAGACCCCCAGGGACCGCACCTTGCGGGCAATGGCCCTCCATATGGCCTTACGCTGATGGACCTTGAGCTGTAGGCATGGGAGACAAGAAGAGGAATTTTTGTAACACTGTGTTGTGTACCACTGTGTGACAGTACAGGGGGATATAAACACATAGCACACAGATACATCAATGGAGAGCAGAGCCCATACACCATGTCACATAGTACACCTTGATCAAGCCATATCATTGCAATGTATACATCTATGATGATGGACACACTACATGCCCATCTCATACACATGTAGAGTGCCAGCACAGAAAGCAATGTGAAAATGGGCCTCAGCTGTGATGCACTATGTGAGTGAGCATGACATATGATACACTGTAAATGATGTGTAGTGGTCAGACTCACTGTGTCTTACACTACACACCCCTTAATGTCCTTGACCATTGCATAGCTACACGTGTCATGGAGGTCACAATTAAGTACCTGATCTTACATTCTCACACTCTTGTCACAAGGTGTAGGCCTGTCTTGTTTACTCCTCAGGCCTATGATATCGCCTTCAAAAATCAGATGGTGGACAACACATATGTTTTTCTAAGTCCTTTTAGTGATGGGTCCTTGAAACATTGTGCATTTACTGGGCAGGCCAGAGGGCTTTTCACTGAGGAAAAATGAGGTCCATCACAGAAATCACATGCATGTACAATGAGAATGGTGAAACAGTGCATACACATGCGAGACTCTACACATTATGGAATCAAAAGAAGGATGACATGTCCACCATACATTTAGCAGATGTGTAAGAGGTGATTTACCACAAATAGTGATAGATCCAGGCCTTGTACTCCTGTGCAGAATGGCCACATCTCTATAGGGTCAATTTCAAAGCAGTACACACATTATTCAGTACCCTCTGGCCAATCTACATTTGAAATGTCACAAATGAGCATATGAACACCTAATGAACTATGACATTACATGGCACAGGGAATGTGTGTTCAGAGTTCGAGTTTCTCAAATCAGCAGTGTAACTGCTAAACCATAGTATGTCCTTTACATCATTGCATGCAGTCAGAGATCTGTGGGAATAAGGCTATACACCCCATTGACGTGAAATCACCATGCTAGGCAGTGTCTCACACATTTACATTACCCAGTCTCAGAACATGTGTGATCTTTGCCTTCAATAGAGCTGTACCAGTGTCTATGTTGCCATCCTCCCCACATACTCAAGTGCAAAACGTTCTAGGTCATGTATGGACCATGCTGTTGGCAAAATCTGAATGCATGAACATTGGCTTGCACTCACAGGCACATACTAGTGTACAGTAACATCATGGGAGCATTCTGAGCACTCTCAAACTTTTACTCATACACTTACCAGTATCTCTGGAGCACAATATAGCTGCCCATACTGGCCAAGGACCTCGTCCACCAGGACCTCCAGCTCCTCTGTGATGAAGGGACGGGCCCTGATGTTCTCTATACGAGCCATGACTGGGTCCAGAGTAGAGATACAGCAGCAGTTGAGTGGTGATGAATTGCAGGCAGCAGTGTCTGAATGCAAGTGACAGGCGTGGCTATCTCACAGACATTTATTGGCCCCTAGGGTTCTTTCAGTGGTACTCTGCTGATGCAATTGGTCTGCCTGGTTTGCATCTTTTCAATTGTGGCCAATGCCTGTGACCGCAGTGGTGGAGCACGCCTACCGCGAGTTTAAAAAAATGTATTGCACTATCGCGATGGCGGTTTCCATTGGCTACAGTGACATTCGCATAGGCGGTGTCACACCGCGGGGTCCAGGTGGTCTCTACCGCAATCCGGCATCTTTCAATTGTGGCCAATGCCTGTGACCGCAGTGGCGGAGCATGCCTACTGCGAGTTTCAAAAAATGTATTGCACTACCGCGATGGTGGTTCCCAATGGCTGCAATGACATTCGCATAGGCGATGTCACACCGCGGGGGCCAGGTGGTCTCTACCGCAATCCGGCATCTTTCAATTGTGGCCAATGCCTGTGACCGCAGTGGCAGAGGACAGCTACCGTGAGTTTAAAAAATGTATTGCACTACCGCGATGGCGGTTCCCATTGGCTGCAATGACATTCGCATAGGCGGTGTCACACCCTCGGGAGCCAGGTGGTCTCTACCGCAATCCGGCATCTTTCAATTGTGGCCAATGCCTGTGACCGCAATGGCGGAGCATGGCTACCGCACCTGTACACACATTGTGCAATAGCATTATCGCTTTGCAAATTGCATACATTTACACAAAATTATTTCACCTGGTTGTAAAGTGAATTGAGAGTGTGACATTTAACTCAAGTATGCCCACACATTTCATGTCAGTACACGTGATTAAATGCATTGGTATGTACTTACTCACATGTCAAATTTCATCCATGTGGGCATGTGTACATGTTGAATTGCTTATCATTTTTGTGAACATGCCAATGTGTGAAATGCCAACTCATCCCACAGTCATGATAGACTGACCACATAATGTGCATATATCACTGTATACAGTGCTGTATTCATATTGATAGTTGTCCAGCTTACACTCACTGTGCTCATTATGTAATGATGTTGTGCTTAGTGTGACTAAAGCAAGAAGGTTGTGCAGTGACAGCAGCTACGTACAACTCAGCATTGATGCTGTTTGCCACATGTGCTGTGTCAGCTACACACAGGGCTGGTGACACAAGATGTAGGAGTGTACCATACACCATTCACATAGTCTGATTCTGATTTGACAGTAGTTAATATGTGCATCCTGCCCACATGAATGACTACAGTAGATCAAGGTGTCTGTGCATGTGACTTGTGCATTAAGCTGATTTCTCGTTCCTGTCAATGTTGGGGTTGTGTTAGTCATTATGTAAAATGTTTGCCACATCTCCTCTCTGACTCATATTTACATGTGTCCCATCCCACATTACGTAGGAGACAACCACCTGTGTATTGGCCTTTCCCAGAGCTGGAGAAAATGGAGGATGACCACATCATAAAGAAATTCTGTCTGAATCGCCTTACCCTTCAAGAGCTATGTGCTCAGTTGGAGTCCCATTTGAGGCCTCACAGAACATATGCAACAGCTTTGACACCAACAGTAAAGGTGATGGCCGCCCTGCATTTCTTTTCCACTGGTTCGTTGCAGTACACAGTGGCCATCGCAGGTGGGATGTCTCAACCTATGTTCAGCATGGTGTTGCGTGATGTCCTGTCTGCATTGTTGACCTACAAGGACAGCTACATCCACTTTCCAAGGAGACATGAATTGGCAGATGTGAAGGGGGAATTTTATGACCTTGGTCACATACCTAATGTTGTTGGAGCCATTGACTGCACACACGTTGGCCTAGTTCAACCACAGGCACGTAAGCACATCTACTGTAACAGGAAGCATTGCCATTCAATTAATGTGCAAGTGGTATGCCAAGCGGATATGATTATCTCCCATGTATGTGCCAAATTTCCGGGTTCTGCACATGACTCCTACATGCTGCGTAACAGCATCATCCCACAATTGATGGAAAATCTGCAACCGGAGCGTGCGTGGCTTGTTGATGAGTGAGCTGTGTCAAGTAGTGTGCTGTATGTGTGACATGCTGTTCTCCTCAACTATTTCTATTACAAACTTGGTCTGTGTTTCTCACAACTAGGTGACTCTGCGTATCCCAACCGGCCTTGGCTGCTGAGCCCACTGAGAAATTCAAGTACCCCGGGGGACCCCCTCTTCAATGATGCCCATGGGAGGACACGTCGTGTAGTGGAGCGTGCTTTTGGACTTCTGAAGGCTCGATTTCGGTGTCTGGACAAGAGTGGTGGTGCACTACTCTACTCTCCCGAAAAGGTGTCTAAGATCATAGTTGCATGCTGCATGCTCCACAACGTGGCCTTGCGCAAAGAGATCCCCCTGATTCTGGACGATGATGAGCAGCAGATGCCCCCCGCTGCAAATCCACACATGCCCAGTGACGATGATAGTGGAGAAGAGGAAGTCGTTGACCTGCGTCAACAGCTCATCACCAACTACTTCCCTTGAGTGTAAATTAACATTGAGCAACTATGACAATGTCTGTTGGCTTTGCTGTTAGTGGCGAAGCATAGATGATGTGTTTGGATGCTGGCTGTTGTTGGCTCACTGCTAAGGGCTGATGTGTGTGGCACAGTGTTTTTGTTTCCACTTACCTCATGTCTATGTTGATGGTGTTGGTCATTGTTATGTGTGATGAATCTTGTACGGTGTTGACTAGTGGTGTGTTGTTGCTGTAATGCCATCATATGACAAGTCAATGTCATCCTCTTATGTCTTTTTAGGTTCCCCCGCCCCATCAATGTCTCCTCTCAATCAGAGCTTGTAGTACATTGGAATAAGAGTTGACATTGTACATACTGTGATAAACATGGAACTGACATAAAGGCATAGGTGTGTAAATAGTGTTTATTTTCTATTAGATTGTGTTAAAGTTTAAGTGAATGAAAGGTAATTTGTGCGTAGTGAGTGTATGAGTTGTCAGTGATGGTAAAAGAGACAAATAGAGTAGTCCCCACAATAATGGAATTACACAATCCAACAAACTCCTGCCATCAACATGGCAATGTGGGATTGGATAATCAACAAAGTCAATGTTCAGTGCAACACATTTGCCATCATGGCTGGCTCAGCGACTTGGCTTTGGTTGGTGCTTTGCCACGTGATCCTCCCGCGGTGTTTCTCGGACGTCCCCTTTTGCATTTGGCAGGGGGGGCCTCTGCTGCAGGCTCAGAGGTGTCTGAGGAGTCATTGTCTTGCAGCTCACCCATCTCTGTGGCCACAGCTGAGGTGGTGAGAGTTTCAGCAGTCTGGCCACTGGAGGGGGGTTGAGCCGTCATTTGAACAGCATGTATGTCCCTCAGAACACCCACAAGCTGGCCCATGAGATCCACAAGTTGTCCCATTCGTGTGCCCATGGACCTCTGCAGCAGGCGGAGCTCATGTAGTTCTTCTACAACGTGGCCCATCTGTCCTTGGTTCTGTTGGTATGCACCAAGGACTCTTGCAACGGTGGCCAGGGCTTCTGTCTCAGTGTCCTCATGTGATTGTCCCCCAGTTGCCCTCCCACCTGCCCTGCTGACACGGACCTGTGGCATTGGCTGTCGACGCACCCGCACACTGTCCCCGGCATCCTCAGCTTGTGTGGTGGTGATGGTAACCACTGAGCCAGGGACAGTGTTGCAGGCAGCAGTGGTGATGGTGGAGGTGGCTGCAGCACAGGTCGTTGTAGCAGAGGTCAGCGTAGTGGTTGTCGCTGGTGTGTTGATAGTTGTGGTGGTGGGGACAATGAGGCCCTGAGACGGAGTGCGCCCTGACTTTCCTGAGGGGCCAGGTTGTTGCTCCTCATCCGAGAAACGTAGAGAATCAGCATCAGAGAGTTCACGTTCCGGGGGCGGGGGGGGAGACTGGCTCTGCTGGTTGGTGGTGTTTTCGCCAGCTATTGCTTGTGAATCTCCTGTTGGACAGGTTAGATTGTCAGTTAAGTACACTCCACAACCTTGGTGACACAGTTTTGGATGTTTCAGTTGATACGCCAAAAACTTTACATTGCAATGACTTGGTATTGGTAGAAGATTATCAGCATCATAACATGATGTATAGGTACATACATTACTTGTTATTATTATGACATGTAAATAACAACCATTTGACATGTACAGATAGTGTGTTTACAAGGACATGTCATCATCTGCCAACTTTGTGCACATCCACTTTGTTTTATGCTTGGATATTAGAGACTTTTCTGAGAATCTGTTTCAGCTATGCCAAATCTTCATGATTTCATTAGTTAATATTGGTTTTAAATCATATGGTTTTCTTTTTTTGACAGATTGACCATGCATGTGTTGTTTTCATATGAGTATTCATGCTCTCAAACAATGGGAATTACACATTGTATTGTGTGCTTTGCAGGATTGGGCCCTGATTTTATTTTTGGGAATTACACATTGCCTTGTGTGCTTTGCATGATTGGGTCCTGATTTTATTTCTCATGTGACTTTGTGATTCAAAGTGTAATTGCTGTGACATTTACATGTGCTTAGCTGTGTGTGCACTGAATGTGACATTCTGACCTGTACAGAGTTGGCTAACAGGTGAGGGATGTAGTGGTCATATATCTCCATGCATTTTGAGAAGGATGATAGGGTGCAGGCGCTGACTACCTACCTGTTAGGTGGCACAGTGGAGGTATATGGCTGCCACATGGCTCTTAGGTGGGGTGAGTGTTCCATTCTGCTCAGGGGTGATGCAAGTGAGCATGAGAAGGCTACCTACCTGTAAGGTGAAGGAGAGCAATGAAATGGCTGCCACATGGTTCTGGGTGGGGTGAATGTTCCATCCTGCTCAGCTGTGAGTCAGGGGTGCCTGGTGGGAGTTGTAGTGCTGGCTGCCTGTACACACACCCCCTCCCCTGTTGAGAAGGTTACCTCCCTGTGAAGTGGAGCAGATGTAGGGAATAGGTTACACATGGCTCTTAGGTGGGGTGAGTGTTCCATCCTGCTCAGGGGTGATGCAAGTGACCATGAGAAGGCTACCTACCTGTAAGGTGAAGGAGCGCAATGAAATGGCTGCCACATGGTTCTGGGTGGGGGGAGTGTTCCATCCTGCTCAGCTGTGAGTCAAGGGTGCCTGGTGGGAGTTGTAGTGCTGGCTGCCTGTACACACACATCCCCTTCCCTGTTGAGAAGGCTACCTCCCTGTGAAGTGGAGCAGAGGAAGGGAATAGGTTACACACGGCTCTTGGGTGGGGTGAGTGTTCAATCCTGCTCAGGGGTGATGCAAGTGAGGATGAGAAGGCTACCTACCTGTAAGGTGAAGGAGAGCAATGAAATGGCTGCCACATGGTTCTGGGTGGGGGGAGTGTTCCATCCTGCTCAGGAGTGATGTAAGTGAGCATGAGAAGGCTGCCTACCTGTAAGGTGAAGGAGAGCAATGAAATGGCTGCCACATGGTTCTGGGGGTGGTGAGTGTTGCATCCTGCTCAGCTGTGAGACAAGAGTGCCTGATGGGAGTTGTAGTGCTGGCTGACTATCCACACCCCCCCTCCCTGTTGAGTAGGCTACCTCCCTGTGAAGTGGAGCATAGGCTACACATGGCTTCTGGGGTGGGCGAGTGTTCCATCCTGATCAGCTGTGAGACAAGGGTGCCTGGTGGGAGTTGTAGTGCTGGCTACCTGTACACATGCCCCCATGGAAATATTGCTAGCTACCTTTGAGGTGAATCAGTGGAAAGGAATGGTAGATATATGATACATGTGTTGGGAAGAGTGTGTTGTACATAAGTGCATTTAGGCCTAGAAAGTGTAACTTTATAGTTGTGCAAGACAGTACATGGCGGTGTGATGGGATACATTTGTTGGTACTTACCAGCCTCCACTCCCCCAGCTATTCCTGTGAGACTCTCTGGATACAGTGTGGCAAGCACCTTCTCCTCCCATTCAGTGAATGTTAGTGGTGGAATGGGAGGGCCACCACCAGTCCTCTGAGCCGTCTCATGGTTCTTGTTGGCACGGTATTTCACCCTGGTCTTTAAGTCATGCCACCTCTTCTTGATGTCACGCAGTGTGCGCAGGGTGGTCCCTACTGCATTGACTTTGTTGACTATCCTTTCCCACATTTGATTTTTTCTGACTAGTGGTGTCTGTTGGACCATGCTTCCAAACAAATGTGGTTCTACTCTAATTATCTCGTCTACCATCACTGACAGCTCATTGTCTGTGAATTTGGGCATTTTTTTCTGTGCCATGGTGTGTGATGTGCAAATAAGTGACAAGTTCAGGTGGGAAGGTGGTGGTGGAGATGTGTGAGGTGTGTGTTGGTAGTGTTGGTGTGGGTGGTTGTGATGGTGTGATGTGTGATGATTTGCCTCTCCTTTCAGCTGTGGTGTTTGGCCCTTCACTGCTGGAGTTGTGCAAAGGATGATGGTCAGGGAAGGGGTTGGTTTTATACTCAGCTATGTGGTGTGTCAACATGAGGTATTCCTGTCAGGCGTGTTCTCCATGTTGACCTGGGATTTGTTTGGTTTTCAATACCATGGGGGTGTATCATTGGGGTGTGTCAAATGTGTTTGAGGGCAGCTGAAAGAACAGGCACACTTGGAGGCCTTGTTGTGTAGTTGCATTCGACCGCCATTCTTCTTTCCGTGCGACCACAGCGGTCGGAACGCAATGATCGTTCCGCCTGCTCTGCCATTCATCTTTTCACGCGACCGCAGCAGTCGGAAAACAATTATCGTTTTGCCTGCTCCGCCATCTTATCATAATTTCACTTGCGGTCATTCCGCGTGAGGATCGGCCTTTTTAGTGCTTTCCACAGCATTTCCGTCCGCCGCGGTCGGATTTTCTGGTTTTCCGGACGTGGCGGACGGATTTTTGTGAAATCCGACCGCTGCGGTCGGATTTTACATTCATTGCATCGTAATGTGACCATCGGGTTTGCCGCGGAACATGCAGTCATTTTTTTTCCGCAGGCACGGCGGTCGGAGGGCTTTTCCGTCCGCCATCATAATGACCCCCTTAGTATCTACTATGCAGAATATTTGCCCTGTTGGAAACTTTTTTTGAAGAACCAAAAAACTTTTTGGGAACATACTAGACACAAGTCATCAACTGTCATTTGCACACAGAGTTACTCTTGCATACACAGATTTCTAATGTGTTCAAAACCTCAACACGCCTATGATGCATTAGGAGCACATGTGTTTTATAAACACTTACACTCATTAGCTGGAAACAGGCTATACAAAATTAGGTAGAGAAGTAATATGGTAGTTACCCACCACTGTGTAATCTATAAAACAAAATAACACATTCATTGGATGACCACCCTCCAATATTAAAATAAAGCCCCAAGGAGGTGTTGGTCTCCGGGGCTCAAAAAAGCCACAGTTGGGGGGCCAGGTGTGCCCCCCTCCATTTATTTTTTATGCCCCCGGGACCAGGCCCACACAGGGACTATAGAGTATACAAACGCAGGAGATTGTGTTTGTTTTTTAAAAACTTTCCCTTCAGATTTCTGACTCAGTTGCAATTTCATGGCAAAAATGTAAAACAAAAATGCTTTTTTGCACTGGCGGGCTTGCTGGGGGACCCCAGCATCAAAGCTAGGGGGTCAGGGTATTCCTACCCTGCCCCCTATTCTCTGTTTTTAATGTTTGTTTTGGGACTCAGCTGAGACCGAGTCCCAAGATGGCTGCCAACACTTCCTGGTAGAATCAGATAACAGCACGGGGACTGTCATATCTGCAGATATACACATTTGGTTTTCACTTAATATTTCCAAAACAACTGAACCAATTTACACCAAATAACAAAAAGGTTGCTTTCTGGACCAAGAGCTATCTTTCTGCCAAATTTGGTGTATTTCCGTTCAGCGTTTTGGGCTGTAGTAGTGTCTAAATTTCCTATGGGAAACACACTTTTTTTGACTTTCCTCAACTCCCCGCATGACGGATCACCCCGCAACTTTCCATGAACAACTAGAATGATCAGCAAGGATTCCTCAAACGGCATCAAAGTTATAAGCAAGTAATAAAACGCTTTTCCTATGGAAACTTGGTCCTATATATATTTATTTATTTATATTTATTTATTTATATAACAGAGTGGCAACTCTGTAGTTATAGTTAGGGGGACCAGAGACAGGGATCTATTTGGATTTTTGTCCCTTAATAACTTTGCACACGTTTGACGAATGTCCGCGAAACTTTGCAGGCCTGGTGCCTGCGTTTTATTTTTGGAGTCCTAAAGATTTCCGGTATTTTGTGAAGGGGTGCAAAAAAAAAGGAGGGTCATAAGTTATAGTTAGGCAAACTTTATTTTAATCATACAGTTATAGTTATGTCTTAAATTAATCATTTAAACTCCACTTTCACACTTATATAAGTCATACTTATAACTCACACTTCAACTAACACACTACATTAACTATAACGCCCCTTCTCCATTTACTACCTATACTCTTGCGTATTACAGAAGTTAGAGCACATGAAATCACTGCATTAATAACAACACTTATGACGTGAAATTGCATGATTTGCCCGAACACACTTTACACGCGTGGTACAGTGGTGAGTTACAGTTAATGTAGTGAGGTGAGAAGACTGTGTACAGAGGTAGGCTAGTTATGTGAATTTTAAGGTGGTGCTGATGAACCAACACTAACTTTTAAGGGGTCGATTCCGATCTCGGCCGGTAGGGCTCCGAATCGGATTCGGCTTTACTAGATCCGATTCGGACGCCCTGTTTCCGACCGAGTCGGACGTGCGTCCGGGCGAGCGAGTACGATGCGAACGTACGTGAAATCGCCGACCGACTCGTTCGCGGGACCCAACCGCTCCGACCGACTCGCACGGACACGACTCGCACCGCGCAATGGAGTCGTTCCCCGGCCGGGTAAGTACGATGCGCGCCGCAAGCAGTCCGACCGACTCGCGCCGTCCGGCTCGAGAGAGCAGTCAGAGCCGCACTTTGGGGGTCCGTGTCGGACCCCCCTGTACACCTAGCCGCGTGAGTCGCACACAGGGGGGACCCATGGGTCCCCCCTACCTGTGCGTGTACGGCGCGACCCGCTTCGACGCGTACCCGCTATAGGGGGCGCCCTTGTTCGCCTCGCACCCATTGAGTCAATGGGAGCCCGCGTACGCGTTGTACGACCGGCTCCCATTGACTTCAATGGGAGTCCGACCGAATCGAGTCCGATAGCATGCGAACGCATCGTACTCGTTCGGTCGGACTGCTAGGGTCCGATTCGGTCGGAAATCTCTCCGGGTCCGGCTCGGTCGGAGAGATTTCCTGCCCGAATCGGAATCGGCCCCTAAGTGTTTTTGTCAGTGCTTTTCTGATTTTTTTTCATGTACTACATTTACCTGCCATGTACCAATTCTGTGCTTTGCATCACCTTGAGCCATGTGCAGCTGGGTTCGGTCACAGGGCCTGGCCGTTAGCCAGGTTCTTTGCCCAACCCTTGAGAGTAGGGCTTCCACTGTGCATGGTCATTAGCCGTGCACAGTAGAGTTTAGCTTCAGTCCGCACTCTCGCAACCCCACTGCCAGATGGTCCGTGCTGTGCAGGGCCTTCTATCATGTGGCCCTCTTCCAGACTCTTCACCCAATCTAGCTGTGTCTGAACTGGGGTGGCAAAGTGAGCTAAAGAACGATGATGGATTCAACCCAGATCTGTGGCTGGAGTGTCTGAAAAGTTTCAGCACTCCGCCCCTCATCTCCTTGTGTTTGCTTTGTTTGTCCTAAGTTGGCAGGGTATGCCCAGACGTGGGTCCCTTGCTCAATTTGCCACTGGATTCAAGCTAGCCTGGCTGAAGAGGGGTGTTACCCCAAAACTGGTCCCAGGATGCTTGTTTCCGGTCCATGGAAGACATGGCTTGGCAGTTCGGGGTGGACTGTTCCCATGAGGGACAGGGTCAAGACTGATTTGCATATAGCTGTGTCTGAACTGGGGTGGCGAAGTGAGCTAAAGAACGATGATGGATTCAACCCAGATCTGTGACTGGGGGTGAGTGTCTGAAAAGTTTCAGCGCTCTGTCCATCATCTCCTTGTGTTTGCTTTGTTTGCCCTAAGTTGGCAGGGTATGCCCAGACGTGTGTCCCTTGCTCACTTTGCCACTGGATTCAAGCTAGTCTGGCTGAAGAGGGGTGTTACCCCGAAACCGGTCCCAGGATGCTTGTTTCTGGTCCAGGGAAGACATGGCTTGGCAGTTCAGGCTGGACTGTTCCCATGAGGTACAGGGTCAAAACTGATTTGCATATAGCTGTGTCTGAACTGGGGTGGCGAAGTGAGCTAAAGAACGATGATGGATTCAACCCAGATCTGTGACTGGGGGTGAGTGTCTGAAAAGTTTCAGCGCTCTGTCCATCATCTCCTTGTTTTTGCTTTGTTTGCCCTAAGTTTGCAGGGTATGCCCAGACGTGGGTCCCTTGCTCACTTTGCCACTGGATTCAAGCTAGCCTGGCTGAAGAGGGGTGTTACCCCGAAACCGGTCCCAGGATTCTTGTTTCCGGTCCAGGGAAGACATGGCTTGGCAGTTCGGGCTGGACTGTTCCCATGAGGCCCAGGGTCAAGACTGATTTGCATGTAGCTGTGTCTGAACTGGGACGGCGAAGTGAGCTAAAGAACGATGATGGATTCAACCCAGATCTGTGAGTGGGGGTGAGTGTCTGAAAAGTTTCAGCGCTCTGTCCATCATCTCCTTGTGTTTCTTTTGTCTAAAAGGCCTGTTAGAGACTGTGTTGCAGATGGAGGTCGGAGTGGGTATTAAAATCAGGCCATGTGTGATGACATTGGTTAGTGCTTTGATGAGATTAGTAACCGGATTTGTGATGTATATTGGAGGATGGACAGAATGAACTCTCAGGAAATGCATGTACATTCTGGTTAGCGTGGGGGAGGATCCTTGGGCATCCTTCACTCTGCCATTATTGGAATGGTGCACAGACAGAATATCGAGTTTAAAATGTCGACAAACACAAATATCGAGTTTTAAATATCGTGATACAGAAATATCGACAGGAAGAATATCGTGGTCAAAAATATCGACTTGCAGGTAAGAAATATCATTTTTGTAATTATCAAAGTTGTTAATATCATTTGCAAAAATATAGTTGTTTAAAATATCGATGTTTTAATTAGTGTTATGTATTTTAGTATGTGTTCTAAAAGTATGTGATCTATTTTTTTGTATAAGAATTTGTTTTGGTTTTTAATATATGTGTTACATTTTTAGTAGTTATTAATTTTCACTTAATTACATTTTGTGTTTTTAAGTTCTGTGGTGGGTTCTGGGTTTATCGGAGAATAGGGTGGGAAGTAATTTAATTATAATAAATTAATTATAAATTTGTATGTATTAGTATTTATTTAATTTACATGTTATAGTGTTAATTGTGAGAATTAATTTATTATTAATTATTAAGGAATTGGCTGATAATTATTATTAATTAATTGGCAATTATGTTAATTGTGTCATTTTTTTAGGAGCAAGTTGTGGGTTTATAGGGGAAAAGGGGGAGAAGTAATTTAATTATAATAAATGTAATAATATTTTATATTTATTATTTGTTAAATTTTTATTTTATAGTGTTAATTGTGGGATTTATTTTATTATTAAATATGTATTAATTGGTTGTTAATTATTATTAATTAATTAATTTGTAATTAATTATGTTAATTGTGTCATATTTTTAGTAGTGGGTGGTGGGGTTTGTAGGAGAATAGGGTGGGAAGTAATTTATTTATAATTAATTAATAATTGTTTGTTAATTAATGCTAATTAATTAATTAAAATTAAAATATGGCAATTTTGTAATTCATTTTTGATGTGGGTTGTGGTGTTTATTGGGGTAGAGGGTGGAAAGTAATTTATGTTTAATTAATAAATAATTAGTTGATTATTAATATTCATTTATCAATTCCTAAATATGTATGGTAAGTGTTTATTGTTATTTTGTGTGTGTGTTTTGGTTTTATAGGGGTAACATTTGGGGAATAAATGAATTTTTATTTGTTTAACATTTTTTAAAATTAATAATATTTGTTTAATTGTTAAATATTTATGTTAATTATGGAGGTACATTTTTAAGGAAAAAAAATGTGGGTTGTGAATTGTGTGGTGTTATAGGGTAGGAAATAAAAAATATTACATTTATGTAATAAATAATGGTTTTGTTTATAAAAGCTTTCTATTAAAAAATAGTTTTTTGTTTTTAAATTATTTTTGAATTTTTGAATCTTTCTAGGTATTTGTTAGATCTTTTTAACAATCTGTTTCTATCTTTTATAATATTTAAAACTTTTACATATGTTTTATTTTTGGGGTTTTTGAAATCTTTTGTGTTGTTGTTGTTAATTAATTTTGTTTTTAATTTTGAAATGACTCTAGTGGAAATATACATTTTTACCCCTCCGCTATCCAACACTTTCCCTACTGTTGCACAAACTGGAGTGGGAATAGTCATTTTTACCCCTCCGCTATACATCACTTTTTCTACTGTTCCACTCACTGGAGTGGGAATAGTAGTTTTTACCCCTCCGCTGTCCAACACTTTCCCTACTGTTGCACTCACTGGAGTGGGAATAGTAATTTTTACCCCTCCGCTATACAACACTTTCCCTACTGTTGGACCCACTGGAGTAGGAATAGTAATTTTTACCCATGCACTATCCAACACGTTCCCTACTGTTGCACCCACTGGAGTGGGAATGGTAAATTTTACCCATCCGCTATCCAACACTTTCCCTACTGTTGCACCCACTGGAGTGGGAGTAGTAATTTTTACCTCTCCGCTGTCCAACACCTTCCCTACTGTTGCACTCACTGGAGTGGGAATAGTAATTTTTACCTCTCCGCTATCCAATACTTTCCCTACTGTTGCACCCACTAGAGTGGGAATAGTAATTTTACCCCTCCGCTATCCATAACTTTCCCTACTGTTGCACCCACTAGAGTGGGAATAGTAATTTTACCCCTCCGCTATCCATAACTTTCCCTACTGTTGCACTCACTGGAGTGGGAATAGTAGTTTTTACCCCTCCGCTGTCCAACACGTTCCCTACTGTTGCACCCACTGGAGTGGGTATAGTAATTTTTACCCATCCACTATACAACACATCCCCTACTGTTTCACCCAGTGGAGTAGGAATAGTAATTTTTACCCATCTGCTATCCAACACTTTCCCTACTGTTGCACCCACTGGAGTGGGAATAGTAATTTTACGCCTCCGCTATCCATCACTTTCCCTACTGTTGCACTCACTGGAGTGGGAATAGTAGTTTTTACCCCTCCGCTGTCCAACACGTTCCCTACTGTTACACTCACTGGAGTGGGAATAGTAATTTTTATCCCTCCGCTATACAACACTTTCTCTACTGTTGCACCCACTGGAGTAGGAATAGTAATTTTTACCCATCCGCTATCCAACACTTTCCCTACTGTTGCACCCACTGGAGTGAGAATAGTAATTTTACCCATCCGCTATCCAACACTTTCTCTACTGTAGCACCCACTGGAGTGGGAATATTAATTTTTACCCCTCCGCTATCTGACATTTTCCCTACTGTTGCACTGACTGGAGTGGGAATATTAAGTTTTGCCCCTCCGCTATCCAACACTTTCCCTACTGTTGCACTCACTGGAGTGGAAATAGTAATTTTTACGCATCCACTATCCAACACTTTCCCTACTGTTGCACCCACTGGAGTGGGAATAGTAATTTTTACCTCTCTGCTATCCAGAACTTTCCCTAATGTTGCATCCACTGGAGTGGGAATAGTAAATTTTACCCATCCGCTATCCAACACTTTCCCTACTGTTGCACCCACTGGACTGGGAATAGTAATTTTTACCTCTCCGCTATCCAACATTTTCCATACTGTTGCACTCACTGGAGTGGGAATATTAAGTTTTGCCCCTCCGCTATCCAACACTTTCCCTACTGTTGCACTCACTGGAGTGGGAATAGTAATTTTTACCCCTCCGCTAACCAAACTTTTCCCTACTGTTGCACTCATTGGAGTTGTAATATTAAGTTTTACCCTCCCGCTATCCAACAGTTTCCCTACTGTTGCACTCACTGGAGTGGGAATAGTAAGTTTTACCCCTCTGCTATCCAACAGTTTCCCTACTGTTGCACTCACTGGATTGGGAATAGTAATTTTTACCTCTCCGCTATCCAACACTTTCCCTACTGTTGCACTCATTGGAGTGCAAAATTTAATTTTAAAGACTATTAAATATTTTAGGGGCCCATTACGATACCCGGCGTAAAAAAATCCGCCAGGCATGGAAGCGGCAAAAATCCACCCGCACACAACGTCTGAACACCGACCACGCCATTACGATTACACAAACCGAAAACCGCCATCGGCGGAAAAATCACACAAGATACCGCCCGCCATCGTCCGAGTCGGAGTCAAACCGCCCGCCACGGACGGAAACACGCACGACAACACAAAACCGCCCGCCCTCACGGCCGACACACCGCACGTGAGATTACGATCGCACCGCCATGAGCGCGGGAAAACTACAAATATACCGCCCGCCAGCGCAAACAACGCCGATGAGAATCGACACGGCAGAAGCCATGGCGCCCACGTCCCTGCACAGAAACCATCCGCTGACAAAAACAATCGCACACAACATGGCCAACAAGTCCACACAGCAGGGCACGCACAAATACACAAGCACAGTACACATCACGAAAACACCCCCCCGGACAAACAAAAACTACAAAGGCCAGAACACCAGACACAACACACCTGAAAACAACAGACCATGAGGACACACCCACATAGGTAAGTACAAAAGCAGCACTCCCACAGACCACAACCCCTTGCAACATTGCAAACTAGAGAGGAGAGGAGAGGACACAGTGACACAGCAAGGACAGCAGCACACCACAGAAACGCACACATCACAACCACCACCACCACCACCACCACCAAACACCGGCACCACAAACCCCCTGCACATTACACAATACACACCGCACCAGCACCACAAACACCATGGCACCACAAAGAATGCCCAAGTTCACGCCCATGGAGCTGACGGTCATGGTCGACGAGATTATCAAGGTGCACCCACAAATCTATGGGAACCTGGTCCAGCACACACCACTAGCCACCAGAAACAGAATGTGGAACCGGATCGTAGACCAGGTCAATGCAGTCGGGACCCTGCCCAGGAACAAAGTTGAAATCAACAAACGGTGGAATGACGTCAAGAGCCTGGTCAAGAAGAAGGAGAACAAGAACAGAGAGCTGGCTGCCGTCACTGGCGGAGGGAATCCCGCGCTCTTCAAGACCTTCAAAGCGTGGGAGGAGAAGGTGCGAGTCATAATACATCCGGAGATCCTCGCCGGATTAGCAGGGGAGTGGAGGCTGGTAAGTACAAACTAATGTATACCAGCACACCGCTATGTACTCCCATGCACTACCACCATGCCACAGCTCCCAGGGACAAACACCCCCATGTCCAGCACACAATACACAACACATCACACACACATGCAACAGACACCACCACACACAGCCCAAACCGAACAACTGTAAGATACGTGGGGACATGTGTACACTCAGCCAGCCACGTAACCACCAACAGGTCCCCAAGTATGCCAGAAGCGCCACAACGAGCACCCACCACACCCATGTGTCCGCCATAGCTGCACTAACCGACAAGTAACAGGTAAGTGGCAGGAACACAAAGTGCAGTGGGTGGGAGGGTGGACAGCCCAAGTACAACACACACCAGGCCCCTAGTCCCACAGCACAGCAAGGAGGAGCATCCCCCACACCCCACAGCCACGTGTCAGCCACCGCAGTGCACACCGACAGCCGAAAGGTAGACATCACGGTCCACAACAATCGGTGTCAGTGGGTGTCCAGCCACCACCACGACCCACAACACCCCCCACCCCCACAGACCTGCAACATGGAGCACCCCCGCTTAGAACCATGTGGCATCCAGTACAGTGCACGCCCGAACAACCTGCAGGTGGGAAACTGGACAGGGCTGGATTACTGGAGGCATGAGGACCGTAACACGACCAACACATGGGACATGTCACGTAGCAGACGAACACGCAGCACCGCCCACCGTCACGAACAAGTGAACAATGTGCACACGGACATGAACCACAGACTCACACCTCACATGACCCATCACAGACACAGCAACACCCAAGGAGCCACGTCTGCATGCACAAGCCACACTGAATATAGTACCACACGGCAGCCACTGTGCAACTCATCACACACAACCGAAACACCATTGAAGTCCTGTCCATGTAGCCCCTACTGCCTGTCAACCACACACCCCACAACTACGCCTATGTAAGACAAACAACACTAGACGCAACAGAGCGGAACAACATAAATGCACACGAACACCACTGAACCCATCAAACACACAGACACACCATGCACATACAACATACCATCCATCCCATCCGTCAGCCCCAGTCTCATGAAAGGCATGTCATCCGCACAGCTGCCACACATACAGCAGTCACGCTAAGATACATGCCCATGACCAACCATGTGCCAGAAGTCAATGAAGCGCACGCCACACTGTGAGCAACAACACACAACATGGGCCACACCCCCCGAGCACTGCAGTGATGCACATGGCACAGGGCAGCACGCACACCAAGGAGATGGGACAACTGCAATACGTTGGCTGCCACACAACCAACACTCACTCATAACGATGCGTCCAATGCCATGTCCAGTAATCACAACAGACAGCAAATATGCAGGCCATGTCAGGCATGCACACACCTCAGACCATGCACTGTCATGCTGCCACAACACATGTCACGTTCGGCACCCATGGCTCACAGCATGTACCCCAAAAGCATATTCCCTCCCAAATGCGAATCTGGGGCATGGCCCCCATGTTGCCATATGCGTTCCTAAGCGTTCCATTTGAACCCCAAAAGCAAAGTACAAACCAGACCCAGGATGGGCCAGGAGCCCGCATACACCAGAGTCACAATAAGTAGGGGCACAGCAACACACCCATCGGCATGGCCAATCCGTCCCATGCCACATGTGCACAGCACACAGTCCCATTGCCAAGCACACACAACTACAAATGGTACAGCCACACACACGCCTCCGGGAAACCCATGTACGAGATTGCACGAACTGTTAATGTCAGACGACAAATACATACTTCGCAAGGTGTAACACAATAACAAATCTCATTCTCTCCACAGGTGACGAACTGCTGGATGCTGGGGATGGAGCCAGCAGCCAGCACAGCCAGCCTAGAAGCCCCCAACGAGGACACACGGATGTGGAGGATCTGTCCTCCTCTTCGGACACGGACCACCAAGCAGGCCCATCTGGTGTGGCAGGGCCCAGCCGCTCCCCAGGACCCCTCCTACCCACCAACTCATCATCCAGGGCTGCTGAACATTCCCAGCCCCCTGCTGCCACTGTCGTTGCGGCCACACCCACGGACATTGCGGCCACTACCACTGCCGCAACCGCCACCATCGCCGCACCGACCACCACCACCACGTCTTCGCTGGCACCAGCCCCAGCGCAGGTGGTGGCCCGGCCGACTGGATCCACCCTGGGAGCCACAGCGAGGACCGTGGTGAGCAATGTGGCTAGTGGGCAGGCCGGTGGCAGCAGTACTGGTAGGAGGAGCAGGGTCAGGGAAACGCAAGTCTCCCCTGGGAGCCATGCCCTGCCTCAAATGGCCAGAGTCCTTGGGGCCTATGAAGAGGCCCAAGGACAATGGGCCAGGTCTGCTTCAGACACGCGGGAGGTGCTGGGGGTGCTGAGGTCCATGGACGCCCGTATGGGCCAACTCGTGGACCTCATGGGCCAGCTGGTGGTGAGGTCACAGCCAGGGACAGCAGCTCCACCACCGCCACCACCTGCCGGGGCGTAGGGTCGAGCAGCAGTGTCCAGTTCCCCTGCGTCCACAGCCAGTGAGCACACCTCAACCACCAGCAGGTCGCAAGCAGGCACCCCCCCTCGCAAACGTGGAAGGGGCCGTCCGAAGTGGAAACAGATCTCCCGGGAGGACTACGCACGCTCCAAACGCAAGTGAGGCAGCCAGCCAGCCTTCCTTGACCACCCACTGCATTGACTTGGCCTACGATCCCACTCCACACAGCCATCTGGATGGCATGTGTGTGTTGGACTATGGACATAGAACCAGTGGGTACACCCTGGGCATCTCGCAGCCATGACCGACAGCTCATTGTCACTGCACGCACCACTTTTGTCATCACCTTACACACAATCACATGTCACAGTTTGAAATAAATGCACCTCTTACACAAACTGCTGTTTGTGCCCTGTGTTTTATTTGTACGGAATACAACGGCCACCTTGGGCGGAAAGGCACCTGATGCGTGGCATGGCAATGGAACCGGAGGGCCTGTAGGGACCTAGGGGTGGGAGACAGAACAGGAGCACATTCAATGAGTGTGTCACACACCCATCACACAGTACATGTCAACAACTACAAGCAATGTACACACATCGCACAGAGCAATAGGGCACAATGCCACAGCCACCAACAGTGGCATACTACCCTGGCCATGGAGCGTTGACACACAGCACGCAGTGAACAAACGGCCACCCTGACACAGCACACACACACCTGCACAGATACAGCCACATCAGCCGGCGTACATGGACACTCACCGTCAAGTGAAGTAGTGGGCGATGAGCTGCTGCCGCACATTCCCAGCTTCCTCCTCTCCGCTGTCCTCCTCACTCGAGCTGTCCTGGTCTGCGGGCTGGGGCCCTGGTTGATCTCCGTCATCCACGATGAGGGGGATCTGCTTCCGAATGGCCAGATTGTGCAGCATGCAGCACGCCACCACTATCTGGCACACCTTCTGTGGGGAGTACGCCAGCGCACCCTCGGTGCGGTCCAGGCACCTGAACCTGGACTTGAGGAGGCCAAAGGTACGCTCGACCACACGTCTGGTCCTCCCATGTGCCTCATTGTAGCGATCGTCTGCTGGGGTGCGAGGATTCCTCAATGGACTGAGCAGCCATGCCCCATTCGGGTACGCAGAGTCACCTGGGTGTGAGGGACACAGAGAACCGTTGCTATTCCAACTGGACAGGGGACAGCATCGCACAGCCAGCACGCTACACCACTCCACATACTCACCGACAATACAGCCACGATCCTGTTGCAGATTGGACATCAGTCGTGGCAAGATGCTGTTGCGCATTATGTGTGCGTCATGGGCCGAGCCTGGGAACTTTGCACACACGTGGATGATCACCATGTCCGCAAGGCACACCACTTGCACATTCAGGGAGTGCGTGTGCTTCCTGTTGCGGTACAGGTGCTCAGTGGCCTGTGGTGGAACAAGGCCAACATGTGTGCAGTCAATGGCTCCAACGACGTGTGGGATTCTGCCAAGGGCATAGAATGCACCCTTCACTGCCGCCAATTCACGAGCCCTGGGGAAGCGGATGTACCTGTTTCGGTACAGCATCATGGCTGCCAGTACATCCCTCAGCACCTTGCTGAACATGGGCTGGGACATCCCTCCTCCACTGCCCACTGTGTGCTGGAATGACCCAGTGGCGAAGAAATGCATGGCGGCCATCACCTTAGCCGTGGGGGTGACAGCTGTCGGATACACCCTGCGGGGACGGAGATGGGGTTCCAACATGGCACACAGTCGATGCAGGGTTGGCCTGTCCAGCCGAAACTTCCTAATGACCTCTGTATCGTCCATGTCCGCCAGCAATTGGTATGGGCGGTCAATGTTCGGTCTCCGCCTAGGGAAAATGGCAGTGGACACATGTCAAAGCAACACAACACATAGCAATTTTGCATACACATCACTGACATGACTGAGCAGGCACATGAGCCACAGCCCAGCTGTCAAGCTGGGACGGCACGGCCACAATACACTTACACAGGTCTCCCAACAATGGCAATGGCTAGTGATACAAACCACTGCCATGTGCATGCACATGGGGATCTAGGCCCCAATGACTTGCGGGGCGTGCTGATGGGGACTGACTGCATATTCGTCAAGCGGCAACGCCACGGCAACATGAATGTCTGCTGAGCATGGAACTGCTTCCGAGGCTGGATGAGTATGGCACACGACGACAACGATGTGGGCACAGGCTGAGCGGCCAAAACAAGTGGGACCTGTGGCACGAGGGGATATGAGACAGTAGTAGGTGTCAGCACTGCACCCTATGTACAGCACTGTACGGATCACACCTCCCGAAACATTGACAGGTGTCCACATTGACAGCCCCATGCCAAGACGGCTGTGTGCTTGCAGTCACACGTCACAGGTGAGAGGTTACATTGCACGTGCCAGGTGGCAGACGTACATAGTGGGAGCTGGCATGTGTGTGAATGTGTCTCCTGTTCAGGATCCACCAGATGGGCGCTGACTCTGTACTGAGCATTGGACACAGCATGTTCCGTGGAAGGCTTGTGTGTGTGGGATGGTGGCACTGGATGTGCCTCCGTTGGGTGGGGGGCCATGCACAGGGCGGGTACGTCGATGATTGCGCATTGTTGGTCACGGTGGGTGCACCCACTAAGATGTGTTGCCCTGTGTTCAATTCCTATGTCCGCATGATGATGGACTGTAGATGTGGGCAGACTACACATTGGTCGATGTGCTGTCTATATGCATGTGCCTTCACACCAGGCACAGCTGCCCCTGCACATGTGACCCCTGCTGGACTCGCTGCTGGGTCTGTGGAGCTGATGCACCTTCTGTGCGTGGGGCGGACAGCTCTCCTCACTTCCCACATTGCGCATGTCATGACTTTGCCGCAGGTGACATGGATCATGGAGGGCCCACATGTACGCGTGGGTAGGCTACACATGATTGTTCACTGGTCGCCACCCCCAGTCAGTGTTTCGAATGGGAAGGTTGTCGTGCTGGTGGTATATTCGATGTGGCGGATGGGCGGGCCTAGGTGCGGGCTTACATTCCGGACATGGGGGGTAGTTGGATTGGCGACTAGTTGCAGTACACACGGGACACGTCTCTTCCTTCCACATCTGGGTCATCCCTTGTACTCACTGACAGTGATACAGTCATCTTCGCCCCAGCCCTCATGTCCTCCCCTCGCTCCCCCAATATGCATGTGCACCTGCGAGGCTAGCGCTTGCACAGGCAGCCCCAAGCTCGCACCAGAGAGGGCAAGGAGTGTATGTGTGGGTCCAGTTGCACGGGTGGGCTGTCTCAGGGTATGATGTGTTACGGGACGCCGTCCACCTGCGTGGTGCCCCAAATGGAGACCCGGCCTGCATGGACTATGCATCACAGTCTTCGCCTTCCGGATCCGCCACCTGCGACACCCAGTGGCTGTGGCTGCCCTTGCGGCCAGGCCGCGTCCGTCTGTGACTGATGGCCCACACATTCACTCTTTGGCCTCTCTGGGGAGGGCTCGGGGGTGGTGGCGCACGCGCTTGCACTTAGTCGCAATGGCATGTGGCGTGGTTGGTATGATGCGCAATGGATGGGATGGTGCGAGCCACCTCCGGTGACGTCAGTGCTGCTCGTGCTGTGGTGCGTCCCCCCTACACTTCCATCTGACTTGTGCCATGCTAGACGTTGAGGTTATATTTCCTGCGTGATATGACCAGGAGGAGCGCGAGGAGACCTCTCACACACCATGCTCCACTGCCATCCCGTGCCCTGTATTGCCTGTGCGGATTGACTATGTTGGGGTTACACCTGGTCGACTGGGGCTGTGTGTGCCTTGTCAAGGGGCATGGCGGGCGCATAACAGGATCCAGCTTGTCCACAGAGGGTGGGCTGAGGTGTGCCTGGTACCGCTTTGTACGTGTGCCCGGCTGCTGTGCACACACGTGTTCACTCCCCCCCGACAGGTGTCCTCTCACAATGCCCAGGGAAGCGGTGGTGTACTGTTCATGACCCCTCCCAACACGGCGTGCTCCAACTTGGCATGTGCGCATCTACCCGTCACACCCACCCACCTGAGCACTGCGTCCATACGACTTCACACGACACATGTGTGTCTTCCACAGTTGTGCTACTCATTTGCGTTGACATCCAATACCAGTGGACTACATGGTCATGTCACGACTGCCGTGTACTTCACATACTCTCATCCTCTCTCATTCGTACTTGTGAAATGAGTCAGCAGAGACAGTTTTGGTTTCAAACATTATATTGAGTCTTCTGTCCTCTGTGATGCAGTATAGTGGACACTACTGGCAGCGGAATACATGTTGAGGATATACTGAGCATGATTGCAAATGGGATAGGGTGTGGGGTTACATGTGATTGGCTGTTGCATGTGGGTTGTGGGCTTCAGAGTTACATCTGCTTGGCCAAGGCTGTGCTAATGTACATTTACGTATAGCTGCGGAGCTGCGGACTTTGACACAGACGGTATACATGTAGCCTACCAGACCGCTTGGCATCATGGGCACAGTCCATCTCAGTTCCATGTGACAGGTTTGCTGCGGTTGTTCCTCATGCACGCGTGCATGTGAGATGACATCAGGGCATGTGCTTGCGTGCATGCAGCGGCTTGCAACTTGTTGTTGCAATGTGGTGGTTACTGGACATGTCACAGTCACTGGGGTCGTGTTGTAGTTGTATGCACTTGTCGTCCATGCAAAGGTCCTGGTATGGGATTCCCGGGGCGGGGGTGGGAGGGGTGCAGCACCCACAGACTCCAGGCGACCTATTCATGTCCACTGAGCGGTGTGTGTCCATGGGCGCTGGATCCATGTCGTGTCCTGGTTGTTCGTGCAGTTCCGTCCATGTGGGTGCGATACACAGACCCCATGCCACTGCCTCCCACGATGCATGCGGTGTTCCTGGATGTGATGGGGAACAGTGTGCATGTCCCGGTCATATCCGATGTCATGGCGATGTCGTTGATGGTGTGGTTACAGTTGCCGGTCGTTTGGTATGGCTGTTGTGGTGGTGACTGGCCAGTCCGTGCGGAAGCTAAGCATGGGTGTGGGGTTGGACATCATAGGTCAATCGGGGAACCTGCGTTGTGGTCCGACGAATTTACAGGTTGTCAGGTATGCGATGCCGTCCAGCAGGGCTTCCATGTCATTGGTGGTGTACATGTTTGCCAGCCAATGTAGCGGATGGTGGCTGTCAAGGTGTTGTTCGTAAGTTGTCCCTTGGAGGACCATGATGGGGCATGCTGGGTGACATTCGATGTAGCTGTTCTCGATGATCCGTCGTGTGGAGGCACAGTGGTCCCATTTCAGTGCGGGTGCGATGTTGGCCACATACGCCATGCCCCCATAGGCAGAGCAGGCCCTGTCGTGTGCGTCCAGAGGGAGGAGTAGTGGTAGCAGGTCCGCCTTTAGACATGCCGGGTTGGAGAGGCACATCTCCACGGGATGCTGGTAGGGACACCTCCGACAGTAGAAGACGGGCATGACGCAGCTGAACAATGTGATGCGGTAAGTCAGTCGGTAACTTACGTTCAGCAGGGACAGGAGATCGCATCCCAATGTATGTATCAGGTTGGTTTTGTACAGCTTGAGCTGTCCAGCGTAGTTGGGTAGGTGTGTTGCGGTTGCCATTTCGCAGCGGTGCGTTGTGGTGGCGTGCTCCGGCTTTGTGTGCAGTCTGCAATGTGCACGCTCCGAGGTTGCTGTGAGCTCTGTGTAGTCGTAGGGAGACAGGACTTGTGTTCTGTTGGCTTGTGCGGAGGACACGGGCCCTCATCCCACATGCTTCTCAGACAGTTCAAGGTCAGTGATGTGTGACTCCTTCCAATTAACTTGCATGTGGCCGACATGGGGGAGTGTTTTCTTTTTCTTCCCCGTCCGTTGTGTGCTTCTGTGATATGCGCTATCTGCCCTGTGGTCGGTCTCCTCGGCATGCCTGTGTTGGTCTTTTCTTGGACAATGGCTGTATTCACCGGCTTCTTTCGTAGGGCTGTGGTTTCGGAGTTGGAATGGAAGGTCATTCAGTGCTGTCTGCTCTCCCTTGTGTGGGCGGCAGGCTGCCTTTCCGCTCTGCGTTGGGCCTTGTGTGTGAATGTTATTCTTGGGCCACCTGTTGTCGGTCCCCGGGCTCTTTGGTGTTCCGTTTTGTATGTCTTGTTCATATGTGCAGGGTGGTATGGGTGTTTCAGTGTGGTACTGGCGTTCCTCTTCCCGAAGGGGCCCTGCTTCTCCTAGTTGGTGTTGCCGCCGCTGTGTGCTACGCCATGTTTGTTACACTGGGGTGTGTCCTGCTGTTGCGTGACTTCACTGACATGTGTGCGTCGGTTGTGTGGCGTTGGGTGTTGTCCGTGAATTGGGCGTTGGGGACATGTCTGTGGCAGGCCTGTCACGTGTCATGTGCGTTCGGGGTGGGGCTGATGTGTGTGCTGCTTGGTTGTGTCCCTGTGTCTGTGTGCGACGCATGCATGGCGCTGCGGTTGGCCTCTGCGTTGTGCGCATGTGTGGCGGCGTCTTCGCCGCTTTGGGGCCATGACGGGGTGGTTGGTTCCTAGTCCCAGGTGGTGTGTACACATGTGTTACGCGATGTTACGATTTGGCCTGTGTGTCATATGTGGATGCAATGGTGGATGTGTGGTGTACACGCGCTGGTGGGGGGTTGTCCGCTTTTTCCGCCCTTGCACTGTGTGCGCTGTTTGCGTGCACTTGTTGTGTGTGTGCCTACCTGCGTCTCCGCGGTACGTTGCGTCCTTGGTGGTGCATCAGCAAGAGCATGGGGAGGGCCTGCAGTGCTGGATTCATGCTCGGGGGAGCCGCTTCTTCGTTGTCCGTGCTCGGCGTCCGTGTTACCGCTTCGGTTTGTCGTACGGTATCTCTTAGCCGTGGGAGCCGTTTGTTTGCGGCATCGTAATTTATGCGCCGGGCGGGACGTGATTTCGTCGGGCGGTGTGTGTCAATTGTGCTGCGCCGCTACGTGTACGGACGCACTTTGATGGCGGACGGTGTTGCTGGCTTGCCGGCGGTGTTTGGCCTACTTTTCGCATCATAATTGGGCGGGCGTGTGGACTGCTGCGTGCCGGCGGTAACTGGTGGTTTTTGCATCCGCCAGCACGGCGGTTGTGCTTCCGCCCGACATCGTAATGGGCCCCTTAATGTTTTAATTTGTAATATAATGTTTTTTTTATTAGATTTTATGTTATAGGTGTATGTAAATATATATATTTATTTGTAAATGTTTTATATATTTATAAAATTATAAAATAAATTAAATTTAATAGTTTATTAATTGTTTTAAAGGAAATATATATATATATATATATATATGTATATATATATTACATTTTATATATGTATGTTTAAATATTTTTTAAATTAAATTTAATGATTATTATATTTGTTTGTGTATATTAAATCTAAATAATTTTTTTCAAGTTAATTTTATTATTTAATATATTTACCATTAATTTTTATTTGAATAAATAAATGGATATTTTGTACATCTATATTTTTTACATCGATATTTTTGTTTCGATATTTTTGTACTTACAATTTTAAATATAGGATGTCGATATTTTTGACATCAATATTTTTGCATCGATATTTGTGTATGGGGATATTTTGGGCATCGATATTCTATCAGTAAACCTATTGGAATGGGTTATAAAAGGGGTTGTGATAAGATTACTGGTAAATAACTGGGGTATTACATCTATATCCCTTATCCTTCTTCCAGTCATTACTCATAAGGTCTACCAAAGCATACAGATCGACTTCAACAAAAAAGTTTACAGAAATAACAAATTACGTTTTGAGATGACATGCATCCTGGAATGCACTTATAAAAGTAACAGTACCTTCTCCCACTTCTGTACCAGTCCTTTCAATGTATCTCTCTGTTGCTGTACAAGAAGTATTCTATCGCTAAAACATAATGCACAAACACATACAAATGGGTAGTTACTGTTCAGTGAAACAGCTGAGAGGGATAGCACCATCACTGGAACTTCTCCAGTGCAAGAAGAACACAGATCTGTGCCTGGAACCTCTTCTTCTGCCTCTTTTTTGCATGGGAATGGAGGCGGTGGTGTGAGAGCAACAATATTTTTTCATACCTACATTAATGCGTTTTTTCCCTGTCCAAAATTCTACTAACAACACACATTCATTATGTACCACTCTTCAGCAAAACTAAGGAGTAAAATCAGAACATATCAAACAGAGTACTGCTCCTATCACTGCTGCCCAAGGCATTCCAGGTTTTTTTTTAAATTCTTAACAGGTTTGTTAATGTATTTATTAAATTACTTGATAGTAGTCTTCGTTGTGTGAGAGCCAAGTACTCTGAGCCAACCACAGTTTTTAATGGCAATTGTTTAACATAATTAAACACAAGAATGCACTGTATAGAGGTGTGAATAATAAATGCAGAGTAGGTCTTATCTAACTAGGCAGTATACTATCAGAAATAAGGGAGGGGCAAACAGTGACATCAAGAGCAGACTGAACAAGGCCAGGAATGCCTTCAGGAGTGTGGAGGTCATCTCAGTACAGCACCAACACTTTACTAGAGCTGCAGTCTGTCAACACTCTTCTATGGATCATAATGCTGGGGGATGATGAAAAGTGACATCATCAAACTGTCAGCCTTCTACATCACTAACCTGAGAAGAATTTTGCATATTTTCTGTCTGCCAACCATCTCTAATCAGGAACTAAGCATGAACTACTCACCAGATTCAAGCAAGAGAGCACTGACACCATTATTTTTAGACAAACATGGAGATGGATAGGACGCACTATCAGAATACAAACAATACTCCATCACAAGAACAGCTTTTCACTGGATCTCACAAAGCAAATGGAAGAGAGGTAGACTAGAGAGCATCTGAATGTGGGAGGAAACAGAACTGAAAACCCTGAACCACAGCTGGGGCACCGTAAAGAAATTTGCCCAAGACAAACAGAACTGGAGGTCTTTTGTTGCTGCCCTATATGCCAGTTGGCATAAGGGACAGTAGTAGGTCTTGACTACAGACAGCTTTAGCTGTCTGTGAGAAGTTGGCCTGGCATATGCTGTCCACTAATTATAGTGGGCACCTTGCACCAGTCCAAACAACCCCTTATTGGAGATAGGTTAAAGACAACCTTATTGAAAGCTATCCTAGTGGTAGCTATGGAGAGCAGCCTTCAGGCTAAGTCTTGAAGGAATGTAAAGCAGCTTGTTTTACTAGTCTATAATCTCTTGAGTGATCAAATGAAAGAGCACCACACCAGGTATATATTCAAAATATATGTATTTATTGCTAAACACACCCCTCTAGTCTCTTTATGAGGCTAGAGTTCGAAGTACATAAGTTATAAGTTATTAATTCACAGTAATAGCACAAATACACGTTTGGGCCCTAGGGGCGTACCAAACCATATACCAATAAAGTGGTATGCGAACCACGACTGAACTAGACACTAGGCCTAGAGCCTCTAGAAGTGCTTGGACCACAAGGAACCACCCAAGGTAGTGACACAGGGGACCCACGGGAGACGCGTGCAGTGTAAATACACAACCGCGATACGCCGTTAACTTCTATGGAGAAAGTCGGGATCGGGAAAATAGAGGAAAGGGACACTTAAAAGAGGACTAGGACAAAACCCTTTGAGATCTAGGACTTTGAAGAGTCTCTACCCACGGGAGCACCGGAGTACTCGTGTTACCTCACCCAGGGAAGCCGGGTGCATAGGTGCCTTTCGGGGTCGGGTTTCGTCGTCGATTCGAATGGCGATCTGCTGCAAAGTGCTGCTGGCGGCCAAGAGAAAAGTGTCCGGGTGGATCCAAGAGTGGATCGGAGTTCTGAAGAACCTGAAAGCAGAGGGGACAGAGTCTGGGTCACTAGCCAGTGACCAGGAAGGCGATGGACAGATGCCCACCGATGTCGAGTGCTTCAGGTGCGTTGATGGTCGTCTTGACTCTTCAGCCACGAGGTCCAGGAGGCGTTGTCGGCAACCAGGAGCAGGATTCGGGCTGGTACACGATGTCTGTCGAGTGCTGAGGTGTCGGCGACCGGATTGGACCCAACAAGCCTTGGCAACGGCAAGTCTCGGTGAAGATGTAGATCATCGATGGTGCAGACCAGCAAGGTCTGTGGAACTCACCCAGCGAGGGTAAGTGAGGGCAGGCCTGGAGCAACCAGGATGCCAAGTTAGAAAAGGATTGGCCTTCGTTAAGGGCTACTAGCCAACGGGCTAGCGACCGCAAAGGAGCCTCGTGACGCCGCACGTGGAGCTGGCTTACAGGACACTCGTGGAGTGGGGGCCAGTGATCTTCGGTGCAGGTGGTGCTGGAGGCTAGGGCTACTCGGAGCCCAAAGCATGACTTCTTGGGAGACCCAGAAGAGGATGCACTTGCAAATGTGCTCGGTGTCCAGGGGTCACGGTCTCAAGTCACCCACGATAGCCACGGGCCTCAGCTTTGCTGGGGACTCAGGGTAGCCTCGGGGAAGTCTGAGAATCCACCTCTGGTGATGCGATGACTTCGGCGTTCGACGGGAGCTTCAGAAATGCGAACCGGACAGATGCTTCTTTGGTGCCTGCCAAGCAGGGGAGTCACTCCTTGACCCCAAGGGAGATTCTTCAGTCCTCTAATCGTGAGTAGAGCGTCGAAGGTCCAGGATTCAGTTTCAGAGTTTCGTCCAGGTATAATCTAAAGTCCCAAGGACTGGGTTCCTACCTTTATTCTAAAAATAGGGGTTGGACTACTCTGTGGCCCCACCTATGGGTGGGTCAGGGCAGAGGGGTGGCTACACCCCTTTCCCTTTGTCCAGTTCGCGCCAAAGCAGGGGCTGCAAGCCCCTGATCCGGTTTGAACTGGGGTATGCACAGGGACACCAAATGTGCCCCCAGTGCAGGACTTCAAAGCACCCGAAAGTGCTCCCGCCCAGCCCCAATACACATTATCCTGTCTGGGGAGGTGGTCACACCTCCCTGGGACAGGAAACCTATTGTCCAGGCCTCCCCTGCCAGAGTTTCGTCCAGCAGCAGGAGGCCAGACTCGTGTCTGTGGCAGCAGCATCCATTTTGTGATGCCAGGGCTCTGGAAAGAAGTTACCGGACTCGTCAGAGTTAACATGTCTTTCCCTCTAGAAGGGTGGAATGCTACCCCCGCCACCAGGATTGGCGGGGGGGTAGTATTCCAAGATGTTTGACACCAAACACGACATGTTTAGGTGCAGCCATTCCAAAGTTAGCATTTTACCGCGAGGATATAATGCGCTTAAGAGTATATGGTCAGGCTGCACTACAAACAGCATCAGAGATGGTCTCCGAACGCTGCAGAGGGGCCCTGCTCATGCAGGGGCACCCTCTCACATAGGAACCATGCACTCTGCCTTTAGGATTGATAAGGCCTGCCTTAGGAGTGACTTATAGGTTTATATGTGTGTATGTATTTCGTGATATAGGTAACCTATATCACAGTAAGGGGTGCATGCACCACCTTACCCAGGCTGCAGTAGCAGACCTGTGGTGTCAGTTTGGATGGCCTTCCAGGGGTGGCATAATACATGCTGCAGCCCCTGGCAGGCCTCCGAGGTACCTATGCCCTTGGTACATAGTATACCATATACTAGGGACTTATAAGGGCACTCCAGATCCCAATCAGTGATGTGCCTAAGGCACATGGAAACCATTTTACAGAGAAAGCAGATAGACTGGGGCCCTGAATAGCAGGATCCCAGTCCAACTAAGTCATAAACCAGCAAAACACCATAAAAAAAGTGGGGGCAACCATATAGTCAGATTCCACCTTCCTACATAACCCCCCCAAACGAAAGGAGATAAGGCTAACCTTGGCCAGTTGAGCCTTCATTGACTAAGTGGTCATATAAGGAAGCACCTGCACTAGCATGGTTGCCCCCTGTCTTATGGTCCACTAAGCACTCCCTCACCCTAAGGGTATGAGAGGGTCTCCACCATGGGGAATCACTACCTGTGGTGTGCTTAGGTAAAGTACAAGGCTGGTGAGGTGTCTGAGTAGAGAAGTGAGGCCCTAGAATGTTGGCCTCAGCTTCCTCAGATCACTGGTCATCATGTATGCCTGTCTTTCCATGACTGAGTTGCACTTTGCTCTAAGGGTCAACCTTTGGCTGCCTACAGCTGGGGGTTGGGTCCCTTTGGATGGACTACTGGAGGGACATGGCAGGTTTGGAACCTTCTGGTCCCAGGTTTGCCCTTGCCTACCAGAGTCCTTCTGGGGAGGTCCCTACATAAAGGTATGGGGGTTCCCTCAGTGTGTAGAGGAATTTTCACCTGGCTAGGGCTACTAGACTGGGTGCCCCTAATCTGCTGATGGGGGCTTCCTCTGGACAGGGGGCCCTGGGGGTCCACTGACCTCCCTGACCTCTGCAGCCCTGGGCTGACTGAGGCAGGGTAGAGAGGGGCAGGTTACCTGCTCCAGACTGGGTACCACCTTGGAAGGGTCCTCTGCCATCAGGGGTGTGGCCAGGCCAGGCCTGACTACCTCTGGGGCAGTTCCTTCACTAGGGGTAGGGTCAGTTCCCTGAGGAGGCTGACCCTTACCTACTGTCTGGAGGGAAGAAGACTTTTCTTCAACCCTTGTGCTCTCTTTTGGGGGAGAGTGGGCCATTCTTTCAGGCTCCATCTCTCCAAATTCTTGGGCTTGGGCTGTGGCCATTACAGCCCCACTAACCTTTACAGGGACGCCCAGCATCCTAAGATGGGTTTGGTGTTCAACTTCAGCCCAGGCTGAAATTTCCAGATCATTGCCCATCAGGCAATCTACAGGTAGGGTTGGGGACACTGCCACTCTCTTTGGGCCTGTGACCCCCTCCCAGCTGAGATTGACTATGGCCATGGGGTGATCTGTTCTGACACCATCAATGTTGGTCACCTGGTATTTAAACTCAGGTAAAAGCTGGTGAGGGGGGACTAGTTTCCCTGCCACCATGGTGACACTAGCCCCTGTGTCCCTAAATGCCACAGCTTTCTGACCATTAATTATTGGCTCCAATCTGTACCTGCCCAATGCTATGGGACCCATGGTAAAGGTGGCAAATCCTATACCACCATCAGAGTCAGAGGAGTCTGTTGAGGGGTCCCTGTCTAAACTAGGGCTCCCCTCTGTTCCTCTTGCAAAAGCACCCAACTTTTTGGGTGCACTACTCCCAACTGGAGGATTACTACTGGTAGTACCAGGAGGGGTGGTAGTAGTTGTGGGAGGAACATTTTCTTTATTGCCAATCCTGGGGCAACTGGGATCAGTTTTCCAGTGCCCAGGCTTTTTACAGACATGGCAATAGGGTTTCTTTTCAGGAGAGGAAGGAGTTTGGGACCCACCCCCAGAAGAGGAATTTTGGGGCCCTGTAGGGGACTTATCCTTAGATTTATCCCCACCTTTCTCTTGGGACTTAGTAGAATCTTTCTTCTGGTCACCACCCTGATTTCTAGTTTTTACTCTGGTTCTGACCCATTTGTCTGCCTTCTTTCCCAATTCTTGGGGAGAGGTCAGATCAGAGTCCACCAGATACTGGTGCAAAAGCTGGTTTTGACAATTATTAAGGATCTGCTCCCTCATAATCAAATTGTACAATCCTAAAAAGTCATGCACCTTGTTGCCATGTATCCAACCTTCCAGAGCCTTTGTAGCACAATCTACAAAATCAACCCAGTCTTGAGTCTGAGCTTTTTGGGTGTCTCTGAACTTCAACCTATACTGTTCAGTGGTTAGGCCAAACCCATCTATCAGAGCACTCTTCAAGATTGTGTAATTGTCAGCATCCTCTTCTCTTACAGTGAGGAGCTTGTCTCTACCTTTGTCTGCAAAGGAGAGCCACAAGATTGCTGCCCACTGCCTCTGGGGGACCTTCTGAACTTTACAGGCCCTCTCCAGTGCAGTTATCCATTTGTGGATGTCATCCCCACTCTGGTAGGGAGGGACAATCTTGTTTAGGTTTCTATGGTCATAAGACCTTTCCCTGTCTCTAGGGACATGGCTGCCACCATGGGACTCTAGTCCCAACTTTCTTCTCTCTCTAAGGAGATCTAGGGATTCCCTATCTAAAGCCAATTGCTTTTTTCTGATCTCCAGCTGAGTTTCCTCATACTGGACCAGTCTGGTTCTCCTCTCATGAGAGGATTCCCTCCTGTGAGATGAGACAGAGCTCCCTATAGAGGTGCCAGAGTGGTTAGACTCCTGAGAAGGAGATCTAGACTTCCTGGGCACACTCTTAATCCTTCCTGGGGGGACAAAGAGGGCATCATCTTGCTCATCCTCATCATCATCCACAGGAGGGATTGGGTTTTCCAGGTCTGGGTCATTGTCACCCTCCTGGCCAGTTTCAGTGGGGGGGGGCTGGGGGTACTGGTACCCCTGGCCTCGTCCTCTTCATCTGCCCCACCCTCAGCTCCTACCCCTTCAGTCCCTACAGGCTTACTAAGGTCATAAGCCACCAACAACTCCTTGAGGTGTTGGGTGGTGGGGCTTTGGCCTGTCCTTATTTTTCTCAAGTTACATAAAGCTCTCAATTCCAAGAATGGGAGTGTATCATACTTGGAGGGTGGAAGCTCAATGGCTTCCTGCAAGGATTCTTTGGATCCTGCCCTTAAAGACATTACTAGTGTGGTGTGGTGTATGCACTACCTACTCTAGTGTGGCCTACTAAACTCTCTTGAGTTGTAGAAAGGGTTGTGCTATCCCTTAACACACAACTCTAAGTTCAGTAGAACTTACTGTATTCTAAGCTTAAATTATATGTACCTTAGGTACCTTTAGTGGTTTTCAGTTGATCAATTCAATTGAGATTATCTGGTAAAACAATAGCAAGCTGGAATCCCACCGCTGCCACCAATGTGAGAAGTTGGCCTGGCATATGCTGTCCACTAATTATAGTGGGCACCTTGCACCAGTCCAAACAACCCCTTATTGGAGATAGGTTAAAGACAACCTTATTGAAAGCTATCCTAGTGGTAGCTATGGAGAGCAGCCTTCAGGCTAAGTCTTGAAGGAATGTAAAGCAGCTTGTTTTACCAGTCTATAATCTCTTGAGTGATCAAATGAAAGAGCACCACACCAGGTATATATTCAAAATATATGTATTTATTGCTAAACACACCCCTCTAGTCTCTTTATGAGGCTAGAGTTCGAAATACATAAGTTATAAGTTATTAATTCACAGTAATAGCACAAATACACGTTTGGGCCCTAGGGGCGTACCAAACCATATACCAATAAAGTGGTATGCGAACGACGACTGAACTAGACACTAGGCCTAGAGCCTCTAGAAGTGCTTGGACCACAAGGAACCACCCAAGGTAGTGACACAGGGGACCCACGGGAGACGCGTGCAGTGTAAATACACAACCGCGATACGCCGTTAACTTCTATGGAGAAAGTCGGGATCGGGAAAATAGAGGAAAGGGACACTTAAAAGAGGACTAGGACAAAACCCTTTGAGATCTAGGACTTTGAAGAGTCTCTACCCACGGGAGCACCGGAGTATTCGTGTTACCTCACCCAGGGAAGCCGGGTGCATAGGTGCCTTTCGGGGACGGGTTTCGTCGTCGATTCGAATGGCGATCTGCTGCAAAGTGCTGCTGGCGGCCAAGAGAAAAGTGTCCGGGTGGATCCAAGAGTGGATCGGAGTTCTGAAGAACCTGAAAGCAGAGGGGACAGAGTCTGGGTCACTAGCCAGTGACCAGCAAGGTGATGGACAGGTGCCCACCGATGTCGAGTGCTTCAGGTGCGTTGACGGTCATCTTGACTCTTCAGCCACGAGGTCCAGGAGGCGTTGTCGGTGACCAGGAGCAGGATTCGGGCTGGTACACAATGTCTGTCGAGTGCTGAGGTGTCGGCGACCGGATTGGACCCAACAAGCCTTGGCAACGGCAAGTCTCGGTGAAGATGTAGATCGTCGATGGTGCAGACCAGCAAGGTCTGTGGAACTCACCCAGCGAGGGTAAGTGAGGGCAGGCCTGGAGCAACCAGGATGCCAAGTTAGAAAAGGATTGGCCTTCGTTAAGGGCTACTAGCTAATGGGCTAGCAACCGCGAAGGAGCCTCGTGATGCCGCACGTGGAGCTGGCTTACAGGACACTCGTGGAGTGGGGGCCAGTGATCTTCGGTGCAGGTGGTGCTGGAGGCTAGGGCTACTCGGAGCCCAAAGCACGACTTCTTGGGAGACCCAGAAAAGGATGCACTTGCAAATGTGCTCGGTGTCCAGGGGTCACGGTCTCAAGTCACCCACGATAGCCACGGGCCTCAGCTTTGCTGGGGACTCAGGGTAGCCTCGGGAAAGTCTGAGAATCCACCTCTGGTGATGCGATGACTTTGGCGTCCGACGGGAGCTTCAGAAATGCGAACCGGACAGATGCTTCTTTGGTGCCTGCCAAGCAGGGGAGTCACTCCTTGACCCCAAGGGAGATTCTTCAGTCCTCTAATCGTGAGTAGAGCGTCGAAGGTCCAGGATTCAGTTTCAGAGTTTCGTCCAGGTATAATCTAAAGTCCCAAGGACTGGGTTCCTACCTTTATTCTAAAAATAGGGGTTGGACTACTCTGTGGCCCCACCTATGGGTGGGTCAGGGCAGAGGGGTGGCTACACCCATTTCCCTTTGTCCAGTTCACGCCAAAGCAGGGGCTGCAAGCCCCTGATCCGGTTTGAACTGGGGTATGCACAGGGACACCAAATGTGCCCCCAGTGCAGGACTTCAAAGCACCCGAAAGTGCTCCCGCCCAGCCCCAATACACATTATCCTGTCTGGGGAGGTGGTCACACCTCCCTGGGACAGGAAACCTATTGTACAGGCCTCCCCTGCCGGAGTTTCGTCCAGCAGCAGGAGGCCAGACTCGTGTCTGTGGCAGCAGCATCCATTTTATGATGCCAGGGCTCTGGAAAGAAGTTACCGGACTAGTCAGAGTTAACATGTCTTTCCCTCTAGAAGGGTGGAATGCTACCCCCGCCGCCAGGATTGGCGGCGGGGGTAGTATTCCAAGATGTTTGACACCAAACACGACATGTTTAGGTGCAGCCATTCCAAAGTTAGCATTTTACCGCGAGGATATAATGCGCTTAAGAGTATATGGTCAGGCTGCACTACAAACAGCATCTGAGATGGTCTCCGAACGCTGCAGAGGGGCCCTGCTCATGCAGGGACACCCTCTCACATAGGAACCATGCACTCTGCCTTTAGGATTGATAAGGCCTGCCTTAGGAGTGACTTATAGGTTTATATGTGTGTATGTATTTCGTGATATAGGTAACCTATATCACAGTAAGGAGTGCATGCACCACCTTACCCAGGCTGCAGTAGAAGACCTGTGGTGTCAGTTTGGATGGCCTTCCAGGGTGGCATAATACATGCTGCAGCCCCTGGCAGGCCTCCGAGGTACCTATGCCCTTGGTACATAGTATACCATATACTAGGGACTTATAAGGGCACTCCAGATCCCAATCAGTGATGTGCCTAAGGCACATGGAAACCATTTTACAGAGAAAGCAGATAGACTGGGGCCCTGAATAGCAGGATCCCAGTCCAACTAAGTCATAAACCAGCAAAACACCATAAAAAAAGTGGGGGCAACCATATAGTCAGATTCCACCTTCCTACACTGTCAATTGCCAAAAAATCTACTTTATCCAATAAAGACTTAGGGGCATAATTATGAGCCCCTTTGCATCACTCTTGCACCACGCAACGTGGTGCAATATCGAAGTAAATGTAGAATGAGATTTATGAAGCCATGGAAGGCCAGCTTGCATGGCCCTGCGTGTCTTCGTAAATCTCAAGTGATGTAAATAGCTGCGCTACATCATTCTGTGCCAGGGAGGCGTTTCCATGGGTGTTGCGTGGCTGTTCCCACGCAACATCCATGGATTTTGACGCATTCCCAGATTTCCAAGAACAGGTAAACCCGGGAATTTGTCAAAAAGATACGTCTCCCCAAGTGAGACGTAACGAGGAGGAATATCTTTATTTCTCCTCAGTTTTTCTCTTTCCATGGGTACTGCATTCTGCATTACACATGGAAAGAGGAAGAAGCCTCTCAGGATTGTTTTTGTGCAGAAAGGTATCCCTTCCTGCACAAAAACAATCCGCCTGTGTTGGCGCTAGGCTGCCAAAATGGCGCCAGCACAAGGGAAAAGGACAGTAATGTGCCTTATTGGATAAATACAAAAGAACGCGATGGAATCTGCTTTAGGTTCCAATGCACACTGCACAGCCACGTCAGTGACTGAATGAATCAAATCAATTAAATTTCTCAGTTTAATCTTCTTATTAACCATTGATAATTCTTTTTCCTTTTTCTTTTCTATCTCTTTATACAGTTTCTTCAATTCATTTTATCCATTCCAATGCCATACTCAGATGTTCACGAAAGCGAAAAGGACACCAAAGTTTCCACATGTCACTCCTTTATTTTAAAATAACCCAATGCAGACTTCCCTTCGTCAGGGGTGTCGTGACATGTGTTTTTCTCTCCCTTGTTAAGGACTTGAATTCACCCGAAATCTAACACATTCCCACAGTTGTAAGAAGACAAAACTGTATAAAGAGATAGAAAAGAAAAAGGAAAAAGAATTATCGATGGTTAATAAGAAGATTAAACTAAGAAATGTAATTGATTGATTGATTGATTCAGTCACTGACGTGGCTGTGCAGTGTGCATTGGAACCTAAAGCAGATTCCATCGCGTTCGTTTACACTGAAGCGCAGTTGGGCGGAGTGCGGAGCACACATGCACGCCTTTATTGTGGTGAAGAAGTCAAGCATGAAAAACTATGAGTACTTTGGTGTGCATTTCACTACTCACTGTTGTATATTATTGGATAAATACGGCACATTCCTGCCCTTTCCCTGTGACACAGGGCAGCGCAGCAAAGTGACTTGCTGTGCTCCCCGAGCACCACAAAAGTCATAATTATACCCCTTAGAGAGGCCTTTGGGTCTGCTCCTTGCTTGTGGCTCTCTTGCCCATCTCAGATCCATTTTCTTGATTAAGGACTTTTCTCCTCATTCTTGCGTTTGTCCCACTCAAGAAGAATTTCAATCTTGCTCTGTTTTGATTGGATGAATTGTAGCCTTATGCCATTGGCATTCAGAACTTGCATTGCTGTGCGTGAGGGACTATTTTATCTCTCCCTATCGGTCTCTCCTTATTCCCCCTGCTCTCACCTCCTTTCCTGTCCACCTGCTCTCTGTATTTAAAAATGAGCTCATTTAGGGGCATATTTACAGCAGAATGGAGAAGCGTGGCATTAAGCAAACATTGCTAACGCCACACTTCTCCATTCGGAAAACACAGGGATGTGCCGTATACACAAGAATGCGGCACACCCTTGTATTTCCCCTAGCACTGGTGCTGAGTTCAGCTACCTAATGCCAACGCAGGACCTTCCTGCACATACACAATCATAGGCAGTTTGCTGTTTCTATGTGTGTTGCACAAGACAGCACACAGTGAAACAGCAAAAACGAGGAGAAATAAAGCATTTCTCCTCGTTTTGCCTGTTTAAGACCAGGGGGCATATGTAGAAAGAAGTGGCGGAGCGTGTCGTTAGCCTCCTTGGCTTAACGACATGCTCAGCCACTTCGGAATCGCAGGGACGCACCATATTTACAAGAATATGGTGCAGCCCTGCGTTTCCCCCTGCGCTGGCGCTAACTTTAGCAGCCTAGCGCCAACGCAGGCACCCTTGCACCATAGTGCAAGGGTATCTGCGTTCAGGGGAAGATTGTTTATGTACAGGAAGGTCCCCCTTCCTGCATGTAAACAATCTTTAAATGCCGTTTTCAAAAAATGATTGTTTATGTGCAGGAAGGGGGACCTTCCTGTACATAAACAATCATTGGGCTTTTGCTGTTTTCATGTGTGCTGCACAACGCAGCACACATGAAAACAGCAAAAACGAGGAGAAATGTAACATTTCTCCTCGTTGCGCCAGGGTAAGACCAGGTTTTCCCTGGTATTAATTCTGGAGCTGCCTCCTATTTATGCCTCCCTTGTAAATAGGGGGCAGCATCAGAATCAATGGGTGTTGCAGTAGAACACCCACAGCAACACCTAAGCATAGCGTGAAAGGGGCCTTAATTGGCTCAACGCTGCCTTGTAAATAAGGCGAAGCCTCTATTGCCACAGGAACGTCCTAAAAAGTGATGTTCCCGTGGCGATAGGGGCTTGTACATATACCCCCAGGTTTTCCCTGGTCTTAATTTTAGCGCTGCATCCTATTTACGCTGCACTTGTAAATAGGGGGCAGCTTCAAAATGAATAGGTGTTGCGCCCACCACAACATCATTGCCCACCACAACGCCCACCACAACATCATTGCCCTCCTCTTTCACGCTAAATACAGCGTGAACGGGTGCCTTATTTACAAAGCAGTGTTAAGCCATGTTAAGTGGCTTAATGCTGCCTTGTAAATAGGCGAGGCCCCTATCGCCATCACAACGTCACTGAAAATGACGTTGTGGTGGCGATAGGGGTTTGCAAATATGCACCCTAGAGTGCAATTGCTCATACAAGCCCCCATGCTTTGCCCACATTATTGGCAAAGGGCCGTTTTTTAATTGTTTTCAAACTATTGCAAGATGGTTTGTCCATGTGATACATGCGCGTGCATGCATGCTCTTATCGTGACCATCATGGAATGCTTTTTGTTTTACTGTAGAAAAAACATTCCAAGATGACCACATTGCACATCCACAGCATTCCAACATGGCTGTTGTTGATAAAAAATACATTTCCACAGGCAACAGGTCTTAGCTATCTCCCAGCTCTTATGTTACTATTGCTGAACTCCATTGTATTAATCTTCTTGAATTAAAAGCATCAAAAGTTTGAAATAAGGCTTAATACTTTAAATTGAGATCAAATGTCTGCAGTATCCGTCTTTAAGTAGTGAGATGTCTTACAGAGTTATTATTGGTAAAGATTTAAAATTAATCAAATGAAGGTGAGATGCTTTGCATTTTTTCATGCGTTTTTCTTTCTCTCACCTTTCTTTTTTCTACTTCTTTGTCTATTTTCAGACCCTCTCTCCCTGCTCCTAACCACTCTCTCTCTCTCTGTTTCGCTGCTTTTACTGCTCATTTCTGTACTCTCTTGGTCTGTCTCCCCTCTCCCCCTCGTGTCGCGCTCTTCCATTATTTTCTTATTTTCTCACACTTGCTATTATTCGACTTTCTCTCTCTCTCCCTCCCCCGACACATCCCCCTTCTCCTGGTGCTCCTTACATCATTTTAAACCTGATCGTTTTGTTATTTGCATTAGCCAGGCTGTTGAATCAAGAGCAGGAGGAAATGTGTCTCGGCTCCCCAAGATGTCAGTATTTCTCCATCAGTCGATGCAGACTGACGCACTGTGGATACATATTGGCTTCTGCAGTAGCTGTAAGGCAGTGGTGGAGAGTGACGGCATCTACACTTCCACATCAGTCCATTTCTTTTATCTAGAGTATGACGCTGTCGTGCTCAAGTGTATCATAACAACAACAGCAACAATTACATTGTTTATATTTCCCACAAGGGAATGCCTGTGCATGCCGCAGTGTCTGTTTTAAAGTGCCTACAGTAACGTGCCTTCAAATTTTACAGAAGTACACCATTTAGCAACACATATTTCCTCAACAGGCAGTGGACATTTTTCCTTAAGTTAAGCTATTGTCAAAAATATTATATGTAATCACTTTAGAAATTGTGTTTTTTTTATTCATCAAGTACAGTTGTGTGTACTTAATGAATACTCATCGTGGATAATGTATTGTGGAGGGGCGAGCGCAGGATACATCAATGAGGTAAAAGGCTGAAGCAGTTGCACATTTATAGGTATGAACTGTGAGTAGTAATGCTTGAGTGCTGATGTGGAACAGGCAAATGTGTTCTCACAAAACGTCCCCATTCACCGGGCCTCTTTTCTCTCACATATTAGCATAGAGACGTCTGCTGTTTAGGAATGTTTCTACAAGGAGAGCTTTTTAGTTGGCTCGGTTCTTTCAGCTGCCCCCCCCCCCCATTTAGTAGCAGTTATGGGATGTGTGCTTTAAATGTATGATTAGGTTGTTCGTGTTAATTGATAAGTGGTGCTGGCTGTCGGTTAGCAGAGTTACATCTGCCTGGGGTGCGATTCCCCTAGGAAATGGGCCTATAGAAGGGTTGGAGAATAGTTGGTGGAATGTTCTCACACCGTTATTGATTTCCTCTAGAGTAGGTTTGTGTTGGTGTCTGTGTATTTGGCATTGTTGTCGGTCACAATTGGCGTTAGTTGGTTGTGGGTTAGACGTTGGGGAACCATTTTCAACATCCAAGATAGTGTGCTCAGTTCAGCATTTGCTACGTCAATGTAGATTTTCTAATTGTGTTGCTCTGTAGTAGTGTAGTGGGTAGGAGGAGGCCAAATCTAGAGCATGCATAGATAGGAATGACTGTTTCAGCAGCAGCTGTGCTTAATTTGAGCTGGTGATTACTGGTGGAGCCCACCAGCACTAAGTTTTGTGGACCGGTGCATATTTTTCCTCATCAGACTTTGACCCAGAGCAAGAGAGAAAAAAACATAAAAAAAGGAGAAAGGGAGGAGGAGGAGCAGAAAGACCAGTAAACAGTGACAAATGGAAAACTCAGGGATAAATAGGCACCTGCAAGAGTAAAATATAGGGGCTGGGAGAGTGTGGTGGTGGATGAAAGAGGCAAGAGGTAGAATCAAAGCTACACATCCTTGGTATTTGACAATTCTGGCATTTGTCAGCACAGGCTGTGGGTTTCTGATAAATACCTCGGGCACCTATACTTATCATTTTACAAATTAAGCACTGGAAGTAATGTTGGTACACTGCTTAGTGGTTCCCCGTTGTTTTATATAGACAGTATTCACAGCAGAACTTTCTTTACAGTTTGGGAATTGCATTGCCTCATTGTTTTTCACTGCATATTTCTCTGTATTATAAGTGGTTAACTGTGTGCTGTTGTGAAAATATTCCAATGCCATCCAGAGCAAGAACACCTCTGCTGTCATCATTGGATTGTTGGGGTTCGTGCTGAGGTCAGGTAAAGGACAATGTGACATTTTTAGAAATGGAGGGAGTAAAATAAGGAGTCAAGAGATGGCCCCAGGAGGGAAGGAGTGGGGTGACATTTGATGCAGGTTACCCTGATAGGATCCTGCGATAGGGAAGCCCAGTGCAAGAAATTTGAGTATTAGTTAAGTGGGATGAGAAGCCACCTCAAATAGTAATCACAATCCTTGTCAGAGTGGCAATAGAAAATTTTCTGGAGAATAAGTGGTTGTCAATGAGTCATGGAGTGGCATCCTGAAAGCTGGATCCAAAGCAGGGCTCAACGTTCTCGGGTTGGTGTAGAGAGTGGCCCCTGTGTAGTCCGTAATAAAGGCGGAAAAACTCAGAGTGGACGAAGTCTGAAGCCATTGCCCAGGAACGCTTCGATGTCGACGGTTTGCTGCTCAGTGTTGGTTTCGATGAAGCCCTCTACATTCAGACTTAGAAACTTTTATGGAAGTCAGCTCTCCTTGAGCAGGGCAAACCAGCAAGCTGAGGCCAATTGGCGATTCCACGCTGACAGCTTCGATGTTGATTTTGGTCTCAGTCAGTTCTTCAGGTAGAAAGTTGGCAAAAATGTTTCTAAGTCCAAGCTTCTGCAGTGTGGACAGGAGGGTACACTCTAATATAAGCCAATGGTCCAGGACCTGGGGGGCACCGCTTGGGGGTTAGGATCTACTCCAACAGAGGCCAACAGCAAAGTTCAGGGTAGGTGCAGTTGTCACTGGTCAGCTGGGTAGTTGGAGGAAAAAGGGCCCCTGAAGCTTGTTGTGTCCCTGTAACCTCAAACAGGAGGTAAGCCAGATTATCCAAGCAGTTACTTCTAGGGTCCTGGGTTCAAGCAGGCCCAGTCTTCCTTCAGGTTTCAGAAAACAGGACAGTCCTTCTGATCTTCACAGGTTCAGGAGTGTTCTGAGGAGAAGTCTGCGTTCACGTTAATGTAATGTAATGTAAGGTGGATTTGTAGAGTGCTCCTTGTCACCTGTAAGGGTATCCAGGTGCTGTGTAGGTAAGAGTAGACGTGTGGTGAGACTGGGATATTAACATTTATTGTGAAGTGTTAATGTGTTTCAACATTTTGTTTTATTAGTTCTAAGGTAAAAATTAATATTGTACTGTATTATACATTATTTTGTAATATTTATACAATTAGATTTACTTGTGTGTAAATGTACTCCTGCACCTTGGTGAAGGGCTACACTTTTTTGCTATTCATCATTTTTGAGTGTTGGTTTACACTTACGTATAGAATTACATGTTTCCATCCTCTCAGTTCAGGGGGCAGAGACATCTAAGACTGAATTCATGAGTGTAAAGTTACTAATAGTAACTTTTAACACTTAGGTGGAGATCTCTACCTCTGTGGAGGAGATCTCCCTATGCGAAAGTATAGGAAAAATTGATTAAGTTTAAAAAAAAAACAAATAATATCGTAATGTAACATATACATGTTAAACAATTATTTTTACCCTAGAACAAGTCTCATGTTTTACTTCTTTCTTTTTGGCACTTTTGGATTTTCGAGTCTCAATGGGTTTTGTTTCAAGGAAGAACAATTGATGGCTCTGGGACACTAATAATGTGAATATATTTGTATTCTTACTCCATAAAGCAGCTGCTACATTGAACACCTCATTCCCTAGGAACAGGGAGGAACATGGTTATTGGATGGAAGTGGTACTCCCCTTTTTGATGTGGGAAATGGCATGGGTCTGGCAGCCCAGAAATTGAATGCCAGGTGGTAGGACTGAATTTCTGGAGTAAACTTAGTTTTGGACCATAATATTGGGCAAGGAGTCATCAAATGTGAGGTGAAGTTTTTATTTTAGAACGACTTTAAGGTCATCTTTGGAAATTACTGCACAGATATGAAACTCTAACTTGTAGTTGTGGACCATGTGATATTAGTGAATACATTTTATTTTTCTCCACTTAAATGACAATGGGATAAAGCTGGAGCGCTCTTATGGACCTAGTTGAAATGTTTCAGGAGGTGGTACAATCTGTCAGTTTCCGAATGGAAGGGAATGTTCCTGCACTGAGTGATGAATTTATAACATATACAAGCTGGTTTTCAGAAGATAATAAATATGTTTTCAAGTGGTGGTGATGTCAACAATGTAGTTCAGTATTAGAGGTTTTAACTTGACATATCTGCATTTTCTTGAGGCATCATTTCATAAAGTACAAAGATAGTCTAGAGTGAGAGAGAAAAGGAGAATTGGTTACTGGTGTACATGTTTGAGAAGCACAGGTTTTCTGATGTGGGACTGTTGTATATACATTTCATTCAGAATGTTCGTTAGGGAATATAAAGCTGTGGGGCATATTAGCAAGACCCACGTTAAAATTATCGCAGTTTTAGCGGCAGGAAACTGACGCTAAAACGGCGATAATGGGCTTGCTAATATGCGTTATAGAATTCCAATAGAAGCCCAGGTTAGATGTGCAGGACATCTAACCTGGGCTTCTATTGGAATTCCATAACGCATATTAGCAAGCCCATTATCGCCGTTTTAGCGGCAGTTTCCTGCCGCTAAAACGGCGATAACTTTAACGTGGTCTTGCTAATATGCCCCTTTGTGCTTTAGAATGTTGAGGAGAGAGTGGCCTCCTAGGATTGATGACTTACTGGATGTCTTGTGGGCCTATATTGCTTTGAAGTAAGTTACTTATTCTAAACACAAAGGGGCATATTATCAAGAAACAGCGTTAAAATTATCGCCGCTTTAGCGGCAGAAAACTGCTGCTAAAGCGGCGATAATGGGCTTGATAATATGCCCTTGAGAATTCAATAGAAGCCCATGTTCTGGTGTCAACATGGGCTTCTATCGGAATTCTCAAGGGCATATTATCAAGTCCATTATCGCCGCTTTAGCGGCAGTTTTCTGCCGCTAAAGCGGCAATAATTTTAACGCCGTTCTTGATAATATGCCCCGAAGGTTTCTGTGGGGCATATTAGCAAGAAGCTCGTTAAAATTATCGCCGTTTTAGCGGCAGGAAACTGCCGCTAAAGCTGCGATAAGGGGCTTGCTAATATGCGTTATAGAATTCCAATAGAAGCCCAGGTTAGATGTCCTGCACATCTAACCTGGGCTTCTATGGAATTCCATAACGCATATTAGCAAGCCCATTATCGCCGTTTTAGCGGCAGTTTCCTGCCGCTAAAACAGCGATAATTTTAACGTGGGTCTTGCTAATATGCCCCTGTGTCTGTTGTGAAGAATTGAGGGGCATATTAGCAAGACCGGCGATAAAATTATCGCCGTTTTAGCGGCAGGAAACTGCCGCTAAAGCGGCGATAATGGGCTTGCTAATATGCGTTATAGAATTCAATAGAAGCCCAGGTTAGATGTACTGCACATCTAACCTGGGCTCTGTTGGAATTCTATAGCATGTATTAGCAAGCCCATTATCGCCGTTTTAGCGGCAGTTTCCTGCCGCTAAAACGGCGATAATTTTATCGCCGGTCTTGCTAATATGCCCCTGAATGCAATAATTTGGCGAAGAGTAGAGGAGAAGAAACACCACTGTGTTTATTTCTCACCTCCTTTTTATCACAGGGCCACCAGAACTTTATTGGTAGCATCTACAGCACTGATCTTACTAAGAATTTAACAGCAGTACTGCATCACAGCAAGTACCTTTAACGCTATCTACATTTGGCAAAACTGTTTTGATTAATTTTACAATAACGAGTTAACAAGTGGGTCTGTATTATTAGCACACAACAGCCATTGGAAAGTTTGCAGCGCAAGACTCAGGACTCATCACACACGCTCATTGTTTGCAGCACGCGCTGATTGAAATGTTCGTTATTCGAGGACATGCATACTCTCAAGTGCGAGCTGTATGCTGTGTGAGGACTGAGTGAACGCTCTCGATACAAGGCTGCATGCTTAATGCATAGAGCTGCGCGATGAGTGGAGTGCTGAAGATCGAAGTGGAAATACATTGCATTAGGCCACGCTCGATTAAAGCCATCTGATTTGTACTCACCGTTACTCACCTGCATTTCCCTTTCATCAGCACTGACCTATTTAATGCGCACGGTGATTGCCAAGCCCCTTGTCCTCATTGGCTAGGCTGCTTTTGGGCTGTTTTATTGGGGGGGGGGGCTTGTTTCCTACTTGAGAGCTGAATGTTGGCAAAATCCAAAAGACTAGAGCGCAGACTTCTCTACATTCTTATTGTGCCAATATAATTATACTTTTATCCTCTTTAAAGAAAAAGGATACATAAAGAAAACTGTGCATGCACAATATATGAATCAGTCTGCACTTTTCTTGCAAAGCCTTGGGAAACAGGTATTAAAATGGAAGAATTGGCACAGGGGCTTCGAAAACTATTTAACTGCTATAGATGGAAAAGAATTTCGTGTGGAAATAAAAAAAAAGCTTTGATAATTGGACTGTTAGGGACTGCTGGTCCGGAGGTCTTTGATAATCTACTTGAAGTAGATCCTACTTTTATTTATTATTAATTTTCTTTTATTTATTAGCATTTGCAAAAAATTCACATAAACGTCTGACTGGCTCATGGCTTTCTCTTACAATGTAGCATTGTACAATATCATTTCAATACAAAGCTTTTGGTGGCAAACCATATCAGTCACTATACAAGTCAGGTATTTACATTAGCATAATATAGTGGTCCACCCCCAACCCACTCCATTGACCAACACACCGCCAAATCTCCCGCAGCATGCCTCCCTTTGTTGCAGAGTGTAATCTGGTGTTCTGCATATTGTGTTCTAATATTCTACTATCTAGTTTCCTGCATCTTGTTCTGCTTCCTCACTCAATGCTCTTTGGCTGTTGCTATCTTGCTTTTGTCCTCCCTCCGCATTATTCATATCTTTACCTGCTAAGTATGTCTGGTATACTGACCAACAATTTTTGGGGCGACTTTGCAGTGGAAGTGGATCATACTCATGGACAACCTTTGCATTGGAATGAGTATATTGAAGCAGTACAAAGATTGGAGAAACAGTATACTGAAGAACACAGAGTTATCGTGGAAAGATACACATTTTTCATAAGAAAACAAGGAGACAATGAGAGCATTGGAGAATATATTGTAGCTTTGGGTATTTTGGCATCCTTGTGTATTTGGAGATATTATTGACACCTACATTACAGATTAATTTGTTCTACACTGTCACTCAAAGAAAATACAAGAAAAGCTACTAGCAAGAAAAAATCCTACTCTATCTGAAGTTATTGATATCGCTAAGGGAACGGTCTATGATATCTGCTAATGTTTTGGCATCTGAGAACACACAAGCATCTGCAGTGTACACCATTAGTGATAAAAAATGTACAATGAAAAGTTTCCATGAGCACGTTTGCTGTTAATGAGAAATTTAGAAATAGTGAATGGAATACGAAAAAACAAATGTTGTGTTACAGATGTGGTATCAGATCACATATGGGTAACAACTCAGGGGTCGATTCCGATTCGGGCCGGAAATTTCTCCGACCGAGCCGGACCCGGAGAGATTTCCGACCGAATCGGACCCGTGCAGTCCGACCCGAGCGAGTACGATGCGTCCGTATGTTATCGGACTCGAGTCGGTCGGACTCCCATTGAAGTCAATGGGAGCCGGTCGTACAACGCGTACGCGGGCTCCCATTGACTCAATGGGTGCGAAGTCGGATCAAGTGCGCCCCCTACAGCGGAGTGCGCGGCGAAGCGGTCGCGCCCGTACACGCACAGGTAGGGGGACCCATGGGTCCCCCTGTGTGCGACTCGCGCGGCTACGCGTACAGGGGTCCGACACGGACCCCAAAGTGCGGCTCCGACAGCTCTTACGAGCCGGACGGCGCGGCTCGGTCGGACTGCTCGCGGCGCGCATCGTACTTACCCGGCCGGGAAACGTCTCCATTGAGCGGTGCGAAGTCGAGTCCGAGCGAGTCGGTCGGAGCGGTTCGAGCCGGGGCGCGAGTCGGTCGGAGCGGTCGGGATGCCCGGACCGAGTCGGTCGGCGATTTCGCATCGTACTCGCTCGGCCGGACCCGCGTACGGTTCGGTCGGGAAACAGGGCTCCGAATCGGATCCGGTAAAGCCGAATCCGATTCGGTGCCCTACCGGCCGAGATCGGAATCGGCCCCTCAGTGTGTCTATTTAAGGGAAAAAATGTCTCAAGTATAAAAAAAAAGTAATTGGCGATGCAGCGCGAGAAACGAAATTCATTTTATTTATATGTGTACTTACCTGTAATAGGCCGTAATCTACTAGTTTACTACCCCCACCCTGCCCCTCCCCCGCCCCACGTCAGCGCCCGGCGGCACTCCCACCACCGACCGCTACTGCTGAGTGCAAAACGTGTGCTGCCTTGAGGAGCTTGATGGGGCCCAGCATAAACCTTGGGGACCAGCCACTTTCAAGATGCAGTCAACAATGGTGAAAAGGGCTCGTAGTACATCTGTAATGAAGCCCTGACATGCTGCAGTGCCTGAGTGTGGCCGTAATAAACTATATGGGCTAGACAGAGAATTGGCTCCATGCTTGGCAAATCGCCATTTTTCCCAGAAAGCACTACAAAGGTGGTGTTACCAGGGTTGAGAATGAGAGAAAGGCAGCAATGTGAAAACAAGCGCTGGTGTACAGGATGGGGTGCCGCACTGTGCATGTAATGCGCAGCACTTTGGTCCTCACTTAGTGTAAGTACAGAGCTGCCGACACGCGGTGTAAGTACAAAGCTGCCAACTTTGGGACTCTGGAACAGGGTTCGAGTCTTGGTGTAGCTTTCGCGTATGTACCAAAAATGTCAATGCGAAATAATAAAAAAAAAACAATGGCGTGCAGAGTGCAATTAATAACATAAATAAACAATGCAAATTGTAAAAACAATTAAAAATGAGGATGTTTACAAAGAAACCACAACATTGAAGAACAAGCAGCAGCAGGATATAAAAGAAGTAGTCCCACAGCGTAATAAAACTGTATTTGGCCAGTGCTCCTGAACGAAAAACAGAAGTGAGGTATCGGGAGCACCAACCAATAAGGAGCCATCAAAGACGACCAAGGTAGGAGAGAACCAATGGTAAGCAGCAGATGGAATTTCCCCTCAGTAGAGCGATTACGGCAGGTCTTGCACACAACGCTTGTGCGCTGATGCTCGACCTAAAAATGTATGTAGCTGAAAAAGGTAGGAACATTGTAGGGTGGCAAGACTTAGGAAACTGGGATTCTTGCTTAGACCCGGTTCTTATGAGCCCATTGTTCTAGGAAACATGCCAGTTTTAACTGTTGAGGAAAATTGTTGAACTATGGACATTGAAAAATGGATGAAAAACATAATGACGCGTCTTCTTCTCATATTAGCTGTGTCAAAAGCTTGGAACATCATATAAAGCTCAAGAGTAATGCCATTCCAATTACTTACAAAGTTTGTCCTGTACCACTATCTGTTAGGGATGAGTTAAAAGAAATTGCGCAATAATAGTATTATTGTGCCACCCAACTCTTTTGAGTGGGTTTCTGCTATTGCAATTGCAAAAAAAAAAAAAACAGGAGAAATCCATTTATGTGCCGATTTAAGGTCTTTAACTAAGAATATTGCAGTAAATTGCTACCCATTGCCAAAAATTCATGAAATGCTAGCTGCCATTAATGGGCCATCATATTTTACCCTAATTGACCTTAAATCAGCCTACACTCAGGTCAAGTTGTCTAAATATTCAAAATAGTTTACCACTTTCGTGACATCTTTGTAGAGCTTTCAGATACTTGTGTTTACCCTTTGGGCTAGCATCTGCTGCTAGTGTTTTCCAGAAACTGATGGACATATTTTTAGAGAGGTGTCTGGAGTACTAACATTTCAGTGTGACATAATGATATATGTTAAAACTGTGTAGGAACATATTAGAATTTTAGATCAAGTCTTAGAGATTTTGCAGAATAGAGGAATAACTGTTGGCAGGAATAAATGCATATTTTTACAACCTACAGTTGAATCTTTGGGACACACCATTGCATCTGAGGGTATTATGCTTAAAATTGACTTGTTAAGGCTATAAGAGACGCACCTGTACCTAATGATAAAGGAGTCTTACGATCATTTTTGGTGTTAAGTGAATACTGTTTGCAATTTGCTCACAAATATGTGTTTTTGGTTGAAATTCTTGAATCTTTACTGCGCAAAAGAGTGAAATTTGAGTGGGGGTCAATAAAGCAAGCAGGATTTAATAAGATCAAGGACATGATTGTGAATGCTTCGTCTCTTAAACCGTACGATTCTGGTCATGAGAATGTTGTAACTGTTGATGCTAGTGTGGTTGGATTGGATGCTATTTTCACACTAATATTTAATGGTTTAATGGCAAAGAACATATGGTGGCATTTCTTTCACATACTTCTGAGATTCTGAGGTACATTATATTACCATAGAAAGAGAAGTTTTAGAATGAGTGTGGGCATTGGAAAAGCTGAAAACTTATTTGTGGGGGAAAAGGTTTACACTTGTTATTGACCACAAGCCATTGTTATATATTATAGATGGTTCTGAAGTGGCAATTCAAAAGCTTCTTCATGATTAGTCAGATTGATTTCTAAGTTGAAGGAGTATAATTTTGGAATTAAGCATATTTCAGGGGGCCTGAACATTAGAGCTGACTATTTTTCAAGATTGCCTGTATGTGAAGATAGTGAATGTACTACCATGGGTGAGGAGGAAGAGTGTGTTGTTGCTGTAATTGATGCAGTTCAAATGGGAAAATGTATGATCACTGAAAAGGAATGTATGGAAGCATTGGAGTGTGATGTGGTGATGTAAACTGTTGTGGGAAATGTAATTAAAGGATGGCCACCCATAAGAAATTTAGATAGATCTTTAAAAGGTTTCTACCAGGTTAAGGATGAACTGATGCTTTATGGATGTTTACTTAGGAAGAATGATTTCTTTTTGCTGTCATCTAATTTAAGGAAGAGACTGATTATGTTGGCCCATGAAGGTCATTCTGGGGCCAAGGCCACCAAAAGATTATTATAAAAATATTACTGGTGGCCGAACATGGATCTGAAATAGACTTACATGTGGAAAGCTGTGTTGAATGTCTCAAGTCAGACGAGCATTGGAAGAGTTCCAAGGAAGAAATTCATGTTGTGGAAATTCCAAATGGACCTTGGTCAAAGTTAGCAATTGATTTTGCTGGAACTTATGTTTGTTTGGATAATGAGATGTGTTATATAATTGTATTAACCTTTTATTACTCTAAATAGATACATTGCAAATTTGTAGGCAGCATATTACTGCAATAGTGATTGAATTTTTGAAAGAAATCTTTTCCACTGAAGAACGTCCAGATGTATTGGTATCTGCCAATGGAAGGCAAATGGTTTCACAAAAAATGGTTTAATTTTTAAGTAAGTACGGGAGTAACAGCAAAAAAACCCCTGTCTCCAGACCATCCATCTGTACAGTTTCTCATTCTTTGGAAATAACACCTCCCCTTGGGACAACACATGGTGGCCCCCTGCACTCAGCCCTGCTCCCACCCCCGCCGAACAGGCCCGCAACCTCGGCATTATCCTTGACAACAAACTCTCCATAAAATGCCAGGTCAATGCAATAGCCTCCTCCTGCTTCCGCACCCTCCGCATGCTTCATAAGATTTTCAGATGGATCCCCGTCAGCACAAGGCCCGGGCGGAGTCTGCGTAGCCACGCTACACGGAACTCCACGAATTGAAAAAAAACTCTGCAGTGCTACGTGGAGTTACGCTAACTGGCGGAGTTACCGCCTTCTCCTGTAGCATATATTGCGGTGAGGATAGCAATAGTGAGTATAGAGGAAACTGCTAATCCAGAGGCACTGGCATCTCTGAATGTAGATGTGTACCGCTAATCTGGGTTGCTTCTGTATGTCCTGCCCCAGGGATGCAGGCACTGCTGAGGGGAGGATGCTAGCCCATTCTGGATCTGTTAGGAGGCTCTGGTGCGGGGACTCAGAGGAGCAGCAGTAGGCTCTGGATCCTTACCTTTTCAGTTCCTGCCTGCCCATCGACGATGCGAGAGGACCCCTTGGGTCAGAGAGAGTCCAGGCTCTGACAGTGGCAGCCAGAGGAGGAGGCTCGGTCACGTATCCGGCGGAGCACATTTTCTTCTTGCAGCTCTGCTTCACTCTGTTTCCAGCGGTAGCTCCTGAGTCCTGCACCGGAGGTGACGTCAGTCACGTGACATGGTGGGACCGGAAGTGGTAGTCCTCCACCAGAACTCGGTTTCCTTAGCAATGGCGAGAATGTTCGTTAGGGAATATAAAGCTTTGGGGCATATTAGCAAGACCCACGTTAAAATTATCGCCGTTTTAGCGGCAGGAAACTGCCGCTAAAGCGGCGATAATGGGCTTGCTAATATGCGTTATGGATTTCCAATAGAAGCCCAGGTTAGATGTCCTGCACATCTAACATGGGCTTCTATTGGAATTCTATAACGCATATTAGCAAGCCCATTATCGCCGTTTTAGCGGCAGTTTCCTGCCGCTAAAACGGCGATAATTTTAACGTGGGTCTTGCTAATATGCCCCTTTGTGCTTTAGAATGTTGAGGAGAGAGCGGCCTCCTAGGACTGATGGCTTACTGGATGTCTTGTGGGCCTATATTGCTTTGAAGTAAGTACTTATTCTAAACACAAAGGTTTCTGTGTCTGTTGTGAAGAATTGAATGCAATAATTTGGCGAAGAGTAGAGGAGAAGAAACCCCACTGTGTTTATTTCTCACCTCCTTTTTATCACAGGGCCACCAGAACTTTATTGGTAGCATCTACAGCACTGATCTTACTAAGAATTTAACAGCAGTACTGCATCACAGCAAGTACCTTTAACGCTATCTACATTTGGCAAAACTGTTTTGATTAATTTTACAATAACGAGTTAACAAGTGGGTCTGTATTATTAGCACACAACAGCCATTGGAAAGTTTGCAGCGCAAGACTCAGGACTCATCACACACGCTCATTGTTTGCAGCACGTGCTGATTGAAATGTTCGTTATTCGAGGACATGCATACTCTCAAGTGCGAGCTGTATGCTGTGTGAGGACTGAGTGAACCCTCACGATACAAGGCTGCATGCTTATTGCATAGAGCTGCGCGATGATTGGAGTGCTGAAGATTGAAGTGGAAATACATTGGTCTAGGCCACGCTCGATTAAAGCCATCTGATTTGTACTCACCGTTACTCACCTGCATTTCCCTTTCATCGGCACTGACCAATTTAATGTGCACGGTGATTGCCAAGCCCCTTGTCCTCATTGGTTAGGCTGCTTTTGGGCTGTTTTATTGGGGGGGGCTTGTTTCCTACTGAGAGCTGAATGTTGGCAAAATCCAAAAGACTAGAGCGCAGACTTCTCTACATTCTTATTGTGCCAATATAATTATACTTTTATCCTCTTTAAAGAAAAAGGATACATAAAGAAAACTGTGCATGCACAATATATGAATCAGTCTGCACTTTTCTTGCAAAGCCTTGGGAAACAGGTATTAAAATGGAAGAATTGGCACAGGGGCTTCGAAAACTATTTAATTGCTATAGATGGAAAAGAATTTCGTGTGGAAATAAAAAAAAGCTTTGATAATTGGACTGTTAGGGACTGCTGGTCCGGAGGTCTTTGATAATCTACTTGAAGTAGATCCTACTTTTATTTATTATTAATTTTCTTTTATTTATTAGCATTTGCAAAAAATTCACATAAACGTCGACTGGCTCATGGCTTTCTCTTACAATTTAGCATTGTACAATATCATTTCAATACAAAGCTTTTGGTGGCAAACCATATCAGTCACTATACAAGTCAGGTATTTACATTAGCATAATATAGTGGTCCACCCCCAACCCACTCCATTGACCAACACACCGCCAAATCTCCCGCAGCATGCATCCCTTTGTTGCAGAGTGTAATCTGGTGTTCTGCATATTGTGTTCTAATATTCTACTATCTAGTCTCCTGCATCTTGTTCTGCTTCCTCACTCAATGCTCTTTGGCTGTTGCTATCTTGCTGTTGTCCTCCCTCCGCATTATTCATATCTTTACCTGCTAAGTATGTCTGGTATACTGACCAACAATTTTTGGGGCGACTTTGCAGTGGAAGTGGATCATACTCATGGACAACCTTTGCATTGGAATGAGTATATTGAAGCAGTACAAAGAATGGAGAAACAGTATTCTGAAGAACACAGAGTTATAGTGGAAAGATACACATTTTTCATAAGAAAATAAGGAGACAATGAGAGCATTGGAGAATATATTGTAGCTTTGCGTATTTTGGCATCCTTGTGTATTTGGAGATATTATTGACCCCTACATTACAGATTAATTTGTTGTACACTGTCACTCAAAGAAAATACAAGAAAAGCTACTAGCAAGAAAAAAATCCTACTCTATCTGAAGTTATTGATATCGCTAAGGAACGGTCTATGATATCTGCTAATGTTTTGGCATCTGAGAACACACAAGCATCTGCAGTGTACACCATTAGTGATAAAAATGTACAATCAAAAGTTTCCATGAGACACGTTTGCTGTTAATGAGAAATTTAGAAATAGTGAATGGAATACGAAAAAACAAATGTTGTGTTACAGATGTGGTATCAGATCACATCTGGGTAATAACTCAGTGTGTCTATTTAAGGGAAAAAATGTCTCAAGTATAAAAAAAAAAGTAATTCTTCTATGGTCTGTCAAAGCAATAAGACCACCAGTAGTGGTGAAGTGAATTCAGTTGAGTAATGTGACAAAGATATGTGTGCAAATATAGATCTTAAAGTTGAAACTGGCACAAGTATTTTCAAGCAACCTTTGGGTGTAGTACACATTGGTGATGTGCAACTTAATATTATGGCAGATTCTGGCTAAGCAATTACAATTTTTAGCTGACGATGGAATTTACAAATTGTGGAAAAATTTATCATTATTGAAAATAGATGTTAACCCTATAGCTTTTGGGGAGTTTTATATCAATGTGTTGGGGTACTATGAAGAGATACTTGAGTTTAAAGATCACACAGTAAAAACAACACGCATTTGGAATGCAATAGGTCTCGCATTTGTGAGAGTTTAAGCTATTAACATTCTAAATGACAATGCCTTTCATTTATGTTTTAAAAACCAAAACATAAATAAAATAAAATAAAAGGCATTGTCATTTACAATGCCAGTAGCTCAAACTTGCGCAAATGTGAGACCTATTGCATTGCAAACGCTTGTTCATTATGTAGCATGCTACTCCGGAGCCAAAGATTAATAGTCAGTACAATTTGTATTTATTTCTTTATTTTTATGGTTTTTTTTGTGCATTAATCGTTTTAGATTTGTGCTCTTGATTTGATGCCTGTTTAGAAAAGTTTGGAGTAGGGGTAAAATGATATGAATTGATTTGAAAAGGGGTTTGGAGGAGACAGAGGGAGGAGAAAATGTTAAAATCATTTTGTAGGCGTATGTATGTGTGTTGCTATGCACTCAACAAATGACTTAGCAGCCACCTCATAGGATTTTCTTTTTTTAGGCATGCTGCACAGCAGCTGCGGTGCTGTACAGCATGACTAAAAATCATTGGCAAATCCTATAGGTCTTCTAGGCCACACTGATTGGCTTTGTTAATGTATGTTTTATATTGTGCCGTGGCTACCTGAGATCTGTGATGCATAGCATGCATTTCTTTTTTAATTACACACCACAAAGTGTGCACATAGCTAAAACAATGCATTCAGTATTTATGATTTTAACACTGCGTGCTGCATGCTGTTTCAAGCACTTCATGATAGTTTGCAATCAGTTAGTATACATAGGAAATTAACACAAAGGTTTGAACAAACTGTGTGTTCTGAAAGTGGAAAAGAGAATGTCAAGTACTTAAGAACTTTTATTCGCCCTTGAGGCTTTGTAAATTCTGATGAAATGAAAGCATTTGTCAGCGATTCTTGAAGCAGCACTGGGAGGTTCCGTTCTTATCGCTGTAATGCATTCCTCCCAGATAGGAATGTTTGAGAGGCTCTGAGCTCTTTAAAACCGACCACATTGAGGCGGGGGTAGACTTGCTGCTGGTGACGGCCTCAACCTGTTATGTTGACAAAGGGTAGGAGGTCACCAGAGGCGAGACAAGCTGCCGGGCATGCAGGTGGGAAATGAATACTTCCTTCCAGTGTTATTCAGGTGAGCTTCCTGGCACCAGAGGGTGACGTGTCTGTCCGAAGTGCCCGAGTCCGCCCAACCAGCCTGAGTGCCAGTAGCAGTCGGTGGTGGGAGTGCCGCCGGGCGCTGACGTGGGGCGGGGGAGGGGCAGGGTTGGGGGTAGTAAACTACGGATTACGGCCTATTACAGGTAAGTACACATATAAATAAATAAAACGAATTTCGTTGCGCGCGCTGCATCGCATCGCATTTGGCGGAACTCCGCGAAGTGAAAAAAAACTCTGCAGTGCTACGTGGAGTTAAGCTAACTGGCGGAGTTACCGCCTTCTCCTGTAGCATATATTGCGGTGAGGATAGCAATAGTGAGTATAGAGGAAACTGCTAATCCAGAGGCACTGGCATCTCTGAATGTAGATGTGTACCGCTAATCTGGGTTGCTTCTGTATGTCCTGCCCCAGGGATGCAGGCACTGGTGAGGGGAGGATGCTAGCCCATTCTGGATCTGTTAGGAGGCTCTGGTGCGGGGACTCAGAGGAAGCAGCAGTAGGCTCTGGATCCTTACCTTTTCTGTTCCTGCCTGCCCATCGACGATGCGAGAGGACCTCTTGGGTCAGAGAGAGTCCAGGCTCTGACAGTGGCAGCCAGAGGAGGAGGCTCGGTCACGTATCCGCCGGAGCACATTTTCTTCTTGCAGCTCTGCTTCTCTCTGTTTCCAGCGGTAGCTCCTGAGTCCTGCACCGGAGGTGACGTCAGTCACGTGACATGGTGGGACCGGAAGTGGTAGTCCTCCACCAGAACTCGGTTTCCTTAGCAATGGCGAGAAGCGCTGTGACCTACAGCATGATCGAGCCTGGCCAGAACTTGGTGGGCGGTGGTAAAAAACTCCAGTACGTTGCAGTGTCGGAGTTTTGCCAAACGGAGTGTTATAAACAGAGCATGAGTGGCAAAACTCAGCTAACTCCATCTGCGGAGCAGAGTTTGCCACTCACCCTTAGTCAGCACCAAAAAGACAGACACCCAAGCCCTCGTCACCAGCCGACTAGACTACGGAAAAGCACTCTACACTAGGACCACAACCCACCTCCTCAAATGACTCCAGACATTACAGAATGCCATAGGTAGACTCATACTCATCCTCCCAAAATGAGCCAGCATCACCCCACACATCAAAACCTCCACTGGCTCTCCGTCCACAGAGGTGCCAGATCAAGCTCCTCATCCACGCCTACAAGGCCTTCCACAATGCCAGACCCACTTACCTCAAGCACCGCCTGACCTTCCACCAGCCTACCAGACATCTTTGATCTGCATCCTTTGCCCTCGCACACATTCCCTGCATCTGGCGGAGCCGCAGTGGAGGTCGTTCTTTTTCCTACCTCGCCACCAAGTCCTGGAACAACATCCCCCTCCATCTCTGCACCTCCCCCTCTCTCACCGACTTCAGGAAGGAACTAAAGACCTGGTTCTTCGACTATGGATCACCACACCCCAGTGCCTGGATACCCCTCGGAGTGATAAGCCACGCTCGACAAATATTGATTGATTGATTGACCATCAAATGGCCTTGTGGAGAGAGTTAATAGATTCATGAAGGAAGGGATACAGACTGCTGTAGCATCAAATTTGTGTGTCAGGAAGTTTTTGAGAAAAAATGTGTGCAGTTATAACAATACTCCACATTCTGTAAGTGGATACACACCTTTTTATTTGTTGAGGGGTAGGATGGGTTGTCGAGCACTCACACCTACATTTTTAAATAGCAAATCAGCTTGTTTCGAAACATAGGAGATAAAGGATGAATGTTTTACATGTTAAAGAAAACAATAACTGAAAAACAAACGAAGGACAAAGTATATCATGATCAAGTTAACAGAAGCAAAATCAAAGAGATTTGTGTTGGTGATTGGGTTAAATTAAGAAAACCAGTTAGAACACAAAGATGGTCTGACAAGGGGAATCCATGTACACTTCTCCTATTCATGTGATGAGAGTTTCCAGTAGTGCAGTTTTATTGGATGATAGAGGTTGGTGGAATAAAAGTGCTGTCGTTTTGTTCGAATCTAGACAGGAGAAAATATTGAATAACAATATGAAAGAGCAAGATGCTGATTGGTACAGTTTTATGGACAAACAGACTAGTTCTCCTATTGATGATGAGGTTGTTGAAACTGGAGCCAAAGTAAATATTGAGAATCACATACATGTAGAAGAGAGTACTGTCAACTGTCAAATGTACCTAATATTGACGTCCAAACAAGAAATGATCCTTGTTCTGATCATAGAGAATGGGAAATTATTTTACCTGCTAAGTCTTCAGATTTTGTCATGTATTAGTTTCTTATATTTATTGCGTAAATTTAAAAAAAGTATTGTTCTTCAGAATATTTTATTTAATTCATATAACTTATTATTAAGTGATGTTAATTATTCATCAATTTTTTGTTGTTGATGTTTTTTGTTTTTGTTGTGAGAAAAGGAGATTTTGTATATACATGTTGTTCATGAATGTTCAATGTAGAATGTTTAGGGAGTATAAAGCTCTGTGCTTCAGAATGTTGTGGACAGAGCAGCCTCCATGATTGATTACCTTCCTATATGCCTTGTGGGCCTATACTGCTTTGAAGTAAATTACTTATTCTAAACACAAAAGTTCAGGTGTCATTTGTGGAGAATTGAATACGACAAGGACATTGAAATTGAAACATGTAATCTGTGAGGAAATGGTGGAGAGAGAGAATTTGTCGGTGTCAGTTAAATAGCTAACACAAACTAACATGATAGAGGATGCAAGTGTTTTCCATCTAATTAGTATCCCTACAACTAAAGTTAATGAGATTGACAATGCAAAATATTGTCAAATATTTTTGAAAAACCTGTCCTTACTCTTTGTCACGCAATCTCAAAACTCACATTGCTTTCTCCTGTTAGAAGAGTTAAGGGGTCATATATAGTTTGTTGGATGGAGTACTCTTCCACTAGCATGGTGGACTATCCTGTCCACCCACCTGTCGGTTAACCCGCTCTATTTAGACTCAGGCTAATCAACATGTTCCCACTATTTGAGCCTCCGCTAGCTCTGCGACTGCAAACCTTAGACCGATGGCCTGACAGACTTCAGACAATAGGCCATCCATCTAGGTACCTCAGATTGCCTCATCTGGGTGAATATTATGGGATTCCCTATTCAGGACTGGTATGAAAAGCCTAACGCAAAGTAACTCAAGGCAGAGCTGGGAAAAGTCCTACACAAAGGCATGCAAATCCGATTTGCAAATCACAAATAATATTTTGTGCTGTGGCTGCACCACAAAAAGTGGGGCATCCATGATGCAAAAAAAATTGTAAATCTGCCCCCTGCTTTCATTTGAAAGTCTAGTGATTTCATTTGAAAGTCTAGCTCAACTCTTTAAAATTCAAAACTATTTACATATTTAAAGGATTTAAGGTTTGGATTTAGTCCATTAAAGTATTTTAATGTATAATTTATCTTTATTAAAATTATCAATTGTCAATTTCTAGGCATGAACTCAGATTCAAGAAAACTACCCCATGAATGTTCTGATGTTGCTATGAGTGAGCCATTAACCTCTTCAGTGCTCAGGACGGCCCCCGGCCGTCACGTCCCACCCACTTATTAATTCTACCGCACAGCGGGAGAATTCGTGCAGCGCCGAAGGGGTTAAACTATTCACATTCTTATGTGCATTATAAATAAGGCCAATAATGAGACAATGTTGGGGTCAACATTGTAGTCTGCTTAAACCAAATAAGTCTGAAGCTATTGTATAGGGAACACCTTAAAATAAAAATACATTAAGATACTCCTAAATATTAAAGTCAAGTAGAATAAGTCACAGTGAAGTAAACTGCAGGGATCACAATATTTGGTCAAGTGAAAAAGCTGGGATTTGAATCCTAATTTCCCTGGTTGCAACTTCTGCAATTGAACCCATAGCATATATTTGTTTCTCTCTTTACCTTAATACCAAATAGCCTATTCTCCAAACGATTTTTGAGTGCATGAAGCCCTACTCAGAAATGCTATTCACAAACATGCAGGCAGACATCTCTACCTTTACCTACTTATCTCTTGTTTGTGGAGTTCTCTGCCACAAGTGTGGCGTATTCCTCACGTGGTGGTATAAATGTTTAGTGTAAATGTGATAGCAACTACGGAGAGTGTAACTAACTCACACATGAACTGCATGCATACCTAGGAACCAGTGCCACATCACAAACATAGTAATTCATAAACGTGCCCCATTACAATATGCAACCCTGAGATTAACTCTAACTTCATGAATGTATGGGATGGCCGTAACATTCTCAAGGACATCACATTATAACAGATATCATGTCTTTGTTGCAGATGGTGCTGTGAGGTGCCCTCTCTCGTCATCTTCTAACTCTTGTCCGACATCATACAATCACATAGTCTCAACTGGAGTACAGGACACAGAGAGCCGTCTTTAAATGCACTTTTGCCATCGCAAATTTTCACTTCAGGGGTGTACTATATGTATGACGTCCTTTCCCTGTTTCTCCATTCAATGGAGAATGCACTGCCCCCAGGTCAGCCACGAACACACACTGCCTGGGGGCAGCGCATTCAAATAAATACAGATTGGCTGCTTCAAAGCCACTCTGTGTTTCACAGTGCAGGTGGCATGCTGCCTGCTCTTTCAAGAGGGGAGAGAGATCCCTTTGTAGGCGGGTGCAGTGAGTGACTACAGCTTTTCAATGAACAACAGGCTGTAACATGATGGGCATTTCTGGCACAGCTATGAGCTGTGCATCTGTTTTATGCACCTCCAGAGCTTAAAGTCAGTTCATTTAAACCGGTTATTTGTCTGAGTTAGTGCTTTATTTTCAGACAGCACCGCTCAAAAAAAGGAAGAGCCAAACCTTGACCCTGTTTCCGAGCTGTACTATCTAAAAATAAAGCACTAATTCAAAGAAATATTGGGTTAAATTAATTAACTATACGCTCTGGAGGTGCATAAAACAGACGTGTAGCTCTGAGCTGTGCCAAAAATTCCCATTTGGTTACAACCTGTGAGTTCAATGAAAAGCTGCTTTTGGAAATGGCTCTATAGTTTAAGAAATAGGGCGGTGTAAATCATTTGCTAGAGCATCTGCTCAACGAGTGAATAAACCTGTTTCCCAGTGCTGCCATTGTACACATTCTAGCACGTGTGTATGTTTTAGGTTTTATAATGTATGAGGAACCCAGCTCCAGGGGTGAACTGAGTTATGAGCATTATTCAACAAAAGAGAAGGTAAAATAAATACCATTGTTATTTAAACCTTGGTCTTTAAGGTGATATTGCCAACACATCATTTTTGGTGAAAGGAACCAGCTAGAGAGCGGGCTAGACCCACTAGCCCATCTGTGATGCTTCCCCGAACAGACAGCAGGCCATGGATCTGAAGCTAAAAATCGAATGAGAAACTATGCAGTGAAAAAGTGTCCCATCCTGTCTTGGACAAAAGGTTGTATGTCGGAATATTGTAGTTAGAAATATTGAGTGACTTAGATATTATTTCCTAAATATCATTTATAAAAATATTGTTCGTTTGGGTGCAGAATGATTGAAACGCAGATACCTCTTAACCTCCCTATTGGCTTTTAAAGCGACTGATACATTATCTGAAAGAACGCCAGCTTCTAGTGGGGAAGATCTTGCATATCCTGCTTGTCCTGACCCTCTTTCATACATCTTTTTCTACACTGACCCATGTTTCCACAGATAAAATACCCATTCCTCAACTTCATAGTTCCATTCCATAAAGTCTCTACTAGCTGATGCTGCAGAGTTGCCAAAAATTACTGATACAGATTATGAGCTGGTATTGCGTTTTGAGTGGCTAAAAGTATACATTACTTTGCGGTACATCCAAGGTGAATCAGATCACAGAAACTTCCAGGTCTAGGTAGTCCATCACCATTTTATCGCAAGCCTGGAGGCTCCATATTATGCTTCTGGTGTCTTGCTTTATTTCAACAGCAACAGTGAAGAAACAAACTGAAACCTACGAATACCATAAGGCTTAGCAGGGAGAAGCCAAAGGGTAGACTTTAGTAGGCCCAGAAAGGAATCAATCCGCACTTAGGGAAATGTATAACACCTATCTTACATGCAAACAATCCTCTTTTCTTCAGCGGGCACTCTAACCTCTGTGAAGTAATGGTAGAATGAGAAAAACAATACATTAGAAACAGCTAATAATGCAAAATGTTCTTGTGAAAAATCTGTAAAATCATTCGTGGTCATCTGACTTCTGCAGGATATAGTTGACTTTTGAAGCTCAGAACAGATACTTTCTGAAGAATAAATCCAATGCCCTTGAAGTAATCCGACAGCTCCTTATGATGTGGTGGTTAATTGGTTTGATGGCACTAAAGAACAAGCATTTGCAATGCAATAGGTCTCGCATTTACGCGAGTTTAAGCTGTTGGGATAGTAAATGACACAGCCTTTTATTTATGTTTTAAAAACAAAAAAAAAGCATTGTCATTTTCAATGCCAATAGCTCAAACTCGCGTAAATGCGAGACCTATTGCTTTACACAGTATGCCACTCAACTAGTATGTTGGTGCCTCTTTCTGAGTTTTCTTTTATTGCATCTAGACATGACACAGAACAAGGAACTTACACTTAAAACAAGTCAGACTGATTGGGTTTGCCAGTGCTTGTTAGCTTGTGAGGTAAACGAGTAACAACTATTTCATTGTGAATAACTGGAGTTGAAAATGTTTCGATTCTGAAAATATGAGACTGTGAATTAAACAACCAAGGTCTGTTGAAGGGATAATAGTTTTTGGAGTTTCTCAGTCACTCCTGTTCTCCACTTAACACGACTTTCCTCTGCAGTTTCTAACTCTGTCAGACAGTTAGGCCCTTGTTCTCTGATCATCTTTCTGAAAATTTTCATCTGCATCTCGCATGTTATTGCCTACCTTTTTATCACTGTCTTTTCACTCTCTCCTGTTACAGGTACTTCCTTGTGTCACCATGGTCTCCCTTTCACATACACACCAGCTCTCACATGTAAACACAGTATTTTCTTTTGCTTCGATACTGTGAATAGTAACAGCTGTGTATACCTCCTTCATACACTTTTACGTAAAATGGCAAATATAATTGGGCCCTATATATTTATATACCATCGCTTGTGCGCTCTGCAGAGAGTCCGAGGATTGGATGTGCATGTTGTCTGAACAACTTAGAGGTAATGTGAGAATCTCACTTTGCCTTTTGCTTCAGCTCCAGAACTCTTGTGTCCATGGTGAACTCTCACCCACATCTGAACTCACCCAGACGCCTGGAGGCGACTCCGTTCCTGGTATGTACTATACACGATTCCAATGTTGCATGAAACAAAAACTACAAAAACAAAACTCCTGGAAAAAGCATATAGTCTTGAAAAATAAAGATTAAGTAAAACATGTGAGCTATAAACAGGAACTGCCTCACGGACATGGGTTACCAGAAGGGGTTTTCACAGCCATTGTTGAACAACTGATGGTATTTTGTCTATAAATTAAGGACATAAATATCCGGCCCGGTAGGAGCCCGTTTTGAAGTCCGTTTTTAGCAGATGAAGAGGTAAGACGAGGAGCGTCGGAAAGGTTGTATAGAATGGAGTGTCCTGGTAAGGACAGACAGTGAGCATCTTGTGGTAGGAATCATAGGGTGTGACGGACATCCACCCGGCATTCAGTTAAGCTGATAATGGTAATGTATGTGTAAGCCTTTTTAGTATGGCTTGCAGGTATTCTGAACGCCGTAAGAGTTCTGCAGCCCAGCTTGTGCACTAGTGACGTAATCTCTGCGTGTGGCCTCTGTCGTCCATCCACGCGAGATTTGTAGTTATACCCACTATAAATGACCTTCAAACAGAGATCGCGTCCTCCTTTAATAGTGTTGGTAAGACGCATTCGAGGTGTACTGCACGCAAACGACCCTGAAAATAAGGCATCGGTGATATTTCTAAACCTACGCTGTTCTTCAACTGCGTCTCAGCTCAGAGAGTGCTGCGGGCTCAGCCGACGCAAACACCCTACTAATGTTGCCCACAATGTTTTTGTTTAATATAAATAACTATCAGTGAACCAAGGGCGTTCTCTTTATCGCGCTCGCAGGGATGACCGCCTGTCTCGATTCTAAACTGTAAAATGCAGGTTAAGCACAGATGTTTGCAGCAAATGCTCAACCCACTCAGATATATGTGTTTATTTGATACTCATATCGACACCGTTAACTATTCGATATAGTCAAGATAATCCTCGTTCCTGCTTCTCTCCGGTAGAGGTTATGCTAGTGGTCTTCATTACTGGAGAGCTGCTGCGCACTTGGAACGGAGCTGCAGCGCCGTCTGCAGACCTGAGGGGGTGTTTAGGGAGGGAGTCGCCCCTCGCAGCGTTGGCATGGGTTAAGTGCAGTGCAAGCACTGAACGCTACTAAGCCTGGGCACGAGATATTGCCAGGCATTTGCGACGTGCACATCAGTGAAAACCCCAGCGTGTGGTATCTGCAAAACACGCACTGTGTGATCCTAACAGTTTGGTCTGCACTGCTTCTTCTCGAGTAGTGTCAACAAGCACGGAATCGAAACCTGTGGTGCGCGCCGAACGCGGGAATCGAAACCAGTGGTGCGCGCGCACCACAGAGGAGCTGGGGGGCGAGGGAGCCTGTCATCTGTGACGCGAGCTGATGCGCATCCTAGACACGGACGGGAATGGGCGGAGCAAAGGCGGGACATGCGCCCGCCTTTGCCCAATTGCATGCTGTCTTTCTTATAAAGACGCACGCAAAGCCCAATAGCCGGGGGAAAAACGAAAAGCACACGCACGAGCGTGTGCGATTCCTAGGTCAGTTTCAAAACCCCATACAAGAGGTCTCGCGCTGCGCGAGCAGGGCTACGCACTGCAACGCTAGGCACAAGACCTAAAAAGGGAGGGACACAATTATATAATGTACAAAAAAAGGGCTGGCATAATATTCACATCCATTTCTCTAATAAAATTGAAAGTTTCCTTCATTAATCACTTGGAAAAACTATATTTATGGCAAAGACAAGAGGCTTCATATTATGCTTATTTACTACCAAAGAAGCAGGAGTAGCCACAGATTTGCAATAGAAAATACCATAAGAATTATCTTTAGAACTATCTGCTGATCTGAGGATATCCTCCAAACGTGAACACGCCCAGAAAGTCTTGGAACCCATAGCCCCTCTCAATGAATGAGCTCCAAAACTGGAAGTGTCATATTGTTCTTACTGCATTTGTAAAAAAGCACCTAAATAAATAGGTATTGTGTCAAAGTGAGGGTTGAAAATGAACACACCTCAAATAGACACAACCTAAAAAAGAGTAAAAAGGTGACAAACTACTTGTATATAGAGATCTACAAACTTTGCTTTACGAGAGCAAAATTTTATGTTGATCCTGAAGATTAGTCTACCTGTAGTTTGTGGAGGTTCTGCTTTTCTCCACAAATTTTTCGTATTTCTCCAACTGGTACTTTGCATACTCAGTTATCTTCCTAAAGTATTGTGTGCAAAATTGCATTTTTTCAAGAGAATTACAGATATTACGTAAATTATACTGGGTGGTCATCTGAATGAACATTACGCGCTAGATGTGCACCTCATACAAAAGGTGTGTGACATAATGGCTTTAAGTATATCCCATACAGTTTTTTAAGTCACCTGGTGAGTGTTCCTAGTGCAGATACTGCTCTCCTACAAAAGTATTTAACATACTGGCTCAAAATATAGCCCATACAGTTTCTTAAATTACGTGGTGCATATTCCTAGCAGAAATATGGCCCTTCATACAAAAGGCGTGTGATATACTGACTGAAAGTATTGTCTTTACAGTTTCCTAAGACATGAGTTGAGTGTTCCTACGTAGTTCATGTGGCTGCAGCACACATCAGGTTTCACAGTCCCATATATATTTTCTGCTTGAACCAAGTCTCTCCTGAAACTACCATCTAAGATCCACCTTGGCCTTAGATCAGTTACTGCCTGGAATGCGCTTTCGGATACAAGGCTGTGCCTCATCTTCACTGCCCAGTATACAGAAAATGCCACTTTCCCAGATCCTGTATAGGAGTGGTTGTAACCTCACCAGGATTTCTTCTGACCCCTCCCTTCTTCTGTAAAGATCAGCTGCGGCCAGGCGTTGCAGACCAGCACCTCCTGACTGTACTGCACTTATTCCAGGTCTGTGTTAACTTGAACAGTGAGGTGCACCCTGATTAAGAGCATGTTTCTTTGACCAACAAAAGCACTACCTGAAGTTTTGAAAATAAAGTAAACAGTGTTCACATGAGTGTCCCGATATTTTGTGCCCTAACCTCCTTATCCTGCATTCAGATAATGGGGCTTTGCAATTGATAAGGGAATTCGAAACAGGAACAGGAATCAGGGCCGGACTGCGGAACCAAAAACATTTGCGGCAAAAATGTTCAAACAAGCCCTGCTCCCTTCATCTCCTCTCACTAGCTCTTTAAGTCTACCTATTCTATTTCTCTTTTTCTCTCCTCTCCATATTCCCCCCTCTGATCACTATTCTTCTACCTTCTCTCTCCCTCCCTCCCGCCATCTCTTTCTCTCTCCCTATTGAAGACTTCCAGTGTCTTCTGTGGTTAACCTTGGGGAGCTAAAGAAGGTGACAGAGAGACCAGGAGAAGCCCTGGGCTTTCAAAACAGGCATCCAAGGGCTCTATGCCCGGAGGAATATAGAGCCTATCTGGCCCTGTCCTTGCCCACTGTTTCCAAACTGTACTATCTGAAAATAAAGCCCAAGCTTAAAGAAAAATAGAGTTAAAAGAATTCACTTTATACCCTACAGGCATACAAAACAGGAGCTCACTGTGCACTGCAGCAGAAAAGCCCACCATGAACATAATTGGAAATGCTTATATAGTTTTAGAAGTGGGTGGTATAAATTAGGTGCCAGTTGATCTGATTAGCCAGTGTGTGAACCAGCATTAAGTGAGTGAATACGCGTCCTAGTGCTGCCGCTGTACACATCCAATGAAATGTGTATATATATTTTGGGATTTATAATGTGTGAACCAGGCTCCAAAGGTGAACTGAATCTTGACCATTCCAGGACAGAAGAAAAGGTAGAACAAAGACCAGTCTTATTTAATCCGTGACCTTTAAACTAAGAATGACAGCACACCATTTTATGTCTGGCCAGCCTCATGGTTTTGAAAAAATATCATACAAAAATACATACATATATAATGGCTCTCAAACAACACTCTTTTACCATTGGTCTGTTGACATGTCACTCAAATCCTATTCCCTCCCATCCCAGCAGAAGACATAGATCAATAGACCAGTCCACTCCAGCCATTGGCTGCTTTCGCTTTGAGTGACTGCATTTTGTACTTGCACATGTTTTTATTTTTGTTTTTTAAGTTTCAAAAACCTTTATTCAATTAAAAGTGCAGAATTCATGTTAGCCAATCCATGTTTCAGGTGGCACAACATTTAATCATGTGAAAAGCTCACACAGTGCCAAGTTTTACACCAGGTGTACATCTAGATGGTTTTGTAGTCTGAAGTAAAAGAAGCTTAAAGCACGAATATTATAAAATATGGGATAAAATATAAATAATAAACCAAGAAATGAGGAAATCAAATAAACACATTAATTCATGGCTCTGAAAAACTTAAAATCTGGCTATACAACCATCACCTGTGATCATCCCAACAACATTCTAAGTAAGCTTTCACCTTGCCCTTCTTTAATATGACTTTGCACATATAATCTTGGACCAAAGAACATGCTAGTGCACAGATCACTTGAGTGGATAAATCACCGCCTTGAAAGCAAGAGATTCCTGGCTTTCCATAGAGCATCTTTCAAGCAGTTCACAGCAAACCAACATTTTTGCCATGGGGAGCTGGATCTGATCAGACCAAAAACCATTAAATCTTTAGATAAAAGCATATCTGCATTTAGAGAAGATAGCCATACCTCTGCTAAACCCCACACCTTCTGTGCCTTAGGGTAGTAATAAAAAAAGGTTGTCACAGGTCTTCTCTGACAAACATCTCTTCCTGACACACAATGGGGTTCTAGAACATCTTCTCCAATACAAAGAGGCGGAGAGGCAGGCAACCATGTACCATGCACCATACCAAATTGCGATGGATATTAAACAGGTACCGTACAGAATTTTTTTTCCACATTGCTCTAGAAGTCTGATCAGAAAATCCACTGACTGTTATCTGAAGCTCTAACCCCGTGACCGCTTTGTGAATAAGTTTGGGTGAAATCAGGCCCAAAAGAATCCTTTTTAGGTCTCGCGCCTAGCGTTGCAGTGCGCAGACCTGCTCGCGCAGCGCGAGACCTCTAGAAAGGGCTTCTGAAAACGACCCACACGCTCGTGCGTGTGGTTTTGTTTTCAGAAGCCCTCATTGGCTGTAGCGTGCGTTGTTTTGGGAAAAATGGCACGCTATTGGGCAAAGGCGGGCGCATGTCCCGCCTTTGCCGCGCCCATTCCCGACGGTGGCCAGAACGCGCAGCAGCGCGCGTTCATCTCGCTTTGCTGCCGCGCTCTCTAGCCCCCGCTCCTATGTGGTGCGCGCGCTACGTTTACACAATGAAGCGAACGTGCGTTCGCCTCGTTGTCGCGGCCGAGCTCCCCATGTTAAGTATCTGATTCGTCTCACACGTTTATTTATTGAGTCCATTGTACAAACTAATTTACTTTCTACAGTTTTCTGCACTCCTGTAGCCTGGAACGCAAGTCGAATATTTATATTCCAAGATGTCTGCAGACGTACCCACCCCCATCTAACCCACATTGCCTGGTTGCTACGATGCCATATAGACGATGAAGGCCCCCACGCCGCGCTACGGAAGTTTCTCTGCGTGCTGACGTTCAGTGTATTACGTCGATTGTACTGCAGGACCCAGATTTTGCGCTTGTGTCGAAGACTGAAGAAGATGTACGGGCGGGCCAACAGTAGCGGGTCTCAAGGAGGGTAAGAGTAGAGCATGTTGGAACGAGAAGTCCGAGGCTGGCAGGGAATGGGACCCGCTACGGCGCTAGGGAGAGTGGCCTAGGTGGTAGGGTTCCGTGACCTGGTGTTGAGCCAAAACGGAGTCGGTGTTCACAAGGGTCCGAACAACCGGCCATAAGGGAAGGCAAACCCGATGAGTTGGAGGAGTTTTGCGGTTCTGGTGTTGACTGAGAGGGTCGATCCTGAGTGGGCAGAGGATATGTGTTGAAGACAATGTGTCTGTAATTTCGGCAGAAGGGGTGGTGGTGTGCACGAGAGGGTCCTTTTGAGAGTGGTCTGGTGGGCAAAGGACGTGCATCTGGGGCGGGTGTGGTTTAACGGAAAGACCCCTAGGAACGGTTTAAGATATAGACTTTTTAATCCAATCTGTACACAATTTCAATTTTGGATTTCTTTTCCTTAAAAGTTTCAAAAGTGAAACCCCTCTTGTGTTGTGTGGTGTAATCAGATAAGACCATAACTTCTCAGCCCTGCCAAGTCCCATGCATAAGGGTAAGTTTAACACATTTTAGTGGGTGTTCCCCACTAAGATGCTCACGCTCACTCTCTCCCACACTCTGGCCACTTGGAAAGCAAGCTAAATATAAAAATACATTATTTGAGGGCTATGGGCTGGTGGAAACTGCTAATGTCTCGTGTATCTCAAACTGTGAAGCCTCGTTCTCCTATTTTGTTTCCTATATGATAAATGTGCAGTAAAGTGAAGAGTTTCGAGCCCCGTCAGCCCAGCGAGGTGCTGATGTCTCTTTCCTGTAGCTTGAGTACCCTGCCAACTGCTTCAGTGCTCCCATAGTAGATAGCCTTCCAATGAAAACAGAGTCTATCATACTTTACAGTATAGTGCTCTGAGTTAAATACCTGTGAATAGTACTTAAAGTTGCAAGCAAGTACTCCAGGTACTCTTGATTCAATGTACGGTGATTAGTATGCCACGTTGGTTTGATGCAGCATATCCATTAAGCACAGAAGCTTTCAACAGACTTCAAGGGATTCCAGGTTGCAGAGGGAATCTGTGCAGTCCGATCTGAAATGAACATGTTGAGTTACAGCTCAGACACTAGCTAAAGATCGGAGCAATAGCCTGTGTGGGAACGAAACAGTCCTACATATTTTATGGAAGTATGCCGGCCCGCAGTCTAAACGCAACAAGGTCCATTCTCCTAGCAAAACGGTAAATGGTTATGGTGGTGCTGAATGGTCCATAACATGATAAAGCTTTTCACAAATAAAGGGATTTACTCTGGCGCTGTTTTTGTTCCTTACGAGTAGAAGTCCATAGTCTTGACCATCTGGGGTAGTTGTCGGCACTGATTGTGTGACTCAGGGTGAATGAGACGCAGTGCTTTGGATTAGACTATCCTGGGTTTAAAATGAAGCTGCGGACGTCATGCTATGTAAATCTACGAAATTCACAGTGCATTGTGTACTCTGTAACCACTGTCGACTGTTCTTTCAGTTGTCCTTGGATCTGATTTTATATTTGTAGTGCTGTTGATTGCTACGGATTACAAATAAATGTTACTGGCCGTTTAATCACTGAAAAGTGTTGTGCACACTAGTGGTTTGTTGCATATCCGAGTCTAAGGAGAACACCACACCCCTTCTGTCAGCTAGCAATGGACTCTTTCCCCACCTACTTTCTTTCATTTAAAGAGATGGTACATTTAGGTGCATAGGGAAATTTTTCAACAGCAAAATGCACAGTTCTAGTTTCTTTTTCTCTCAGCACTCAGTGGGAGGGCATGTATTTTATTGCTCTCTCTACCCCATGTGATGTTTCCCTCCTCGTATCTCTGCACTCTGTGTTGCTTTATCCTCCCAAGCCTATCCGTTTATTCCCCTGTCCCTCCCCATCCTGCTCAGATTGTTTAGGGAAGAGGGTGTTTGTATTTATAACCCCACCCATCACCTCCATTGCTTCCCCACCTACTCCTCCTTGCAGGGTTTACTTGCAGAAACCCAACGTGCTGTCCACTCCACCACTGCTCCCCAGCCCCTCCCCATCTCATGATTTTTATGGTCTGGCTTGACAGCGCAGTTGTCTCCAGACAAATTATGTGAGTATTACCAGGAAGGGGCTTTGCCTCTGCCCACATGTTGGAAGCCAGAAGTACTGTGCAGAAGTTGTCTGCTTCAACAAACAAGCATTTGCAATGCAATAGGTCTCGCATTCACGCGAGTTTGAGCTATTGACATTGCAAATGACTGCCTATTATTTTTGTTTTCGTTTTTAAAACATAAATAAAAGGCATTGTCATTTGCAATGTCAATAGCTCAAACTCGCATAAATGCGAGACCTATTGCATTGCAAATGCTTGTTAAATTGTGCTTCCTCATGAACTTCCAGGCATAAAAGTAAACAAAAGTGTAGGATTCAGAATGCGGCATGCTGTTTGACACTACCATGCCCCATGTTCTGCATACCAGAAAATTCAACCAAAAGCTGGCGAAAAATGACCATTTCCTTTCTTCCTTGTCCTGACACATTCTCCCTTTTATCATGTTGCAAATAATTAAGGAAAGTGAGGCCAAAATCTGGAGCATTCTTGCCCCCCAAAATCACAGGTTTAAACACGGTCACAGTATCCACCCATTCTTGCTTCCGTCCCCAAATTAACTGAAAAACTCTCCTATGAATCAGGCAATTTGGGGTGATGGGGAAACAATAGCAACACAGATAAAGTTTGACAGAAATTCTATCTTTTCAAGAAGACTTTTACCAGTCATAGTGAGTGACCTCAGACTCCAAAGTGTGATATTTTGCTTGCACATGTGCACATATACACATAAAAAAAAGAGTAAAACACGAATGGAAGTTTGTAGACACTTGCACTTCCCAATGACTGATAGTCCCTACGTATAGTATGGTTTCATCAACTATTTTCATAACTTTCCATCAAGACGGTTAGTGTGAACTACAATGTTGATTCCTTACAATAAACCAGACTTGGTGTATTTATTTATCCGACAGAAAATGAGCACAAGCCGTTAGAGTAGATAGAGTTTATATGCAGATTTTTAGCTTGAAGCTACATCCTCTCAGGTTTGTGATTGATATTTTAACTACGTGCATCTGACTTGAGCGAGACCTTTAGTAACTACTTGTGGAAGTGCATCAGTTCAAAATATTTTTTTCCCCATAGCTCCTCCTTCTAACTTGTCCTTGATGTCTGCATGAACACACTACTGTTCTGTGCTAGACAGCTAAAATCAGTTATCTAAACATGTTCGAAATTGGACTACTGGTTGAGGGGGTGAAACCCTACTCAAGAAGTGCCATAATTTCTGTCAGGATGAAGTCACAAGCAAACGCAAATGAAACTCTGCTTAACCCTCTGGTAGCTTGGCACAAGCAGGCAGGCTTAATCTAGAGGCAATGTGTAAAGTATGTATGCAGCAAGCCAAACTGTGGATTGGGCCCAGTCAGTGCTTACCTTCGGATTTAGAAGATATTTAGAGGAAAAATGTTCTAAGAAGGCAAAGTTTGGCAGGGCAAGGCTGCAGGTGGTGTCCGTGGAGGGAACGTCAATGTCGGGGAGCCACTGAATGAAGTCGCTGTGAAGATTTCTTCATTTGGACATAGTCACTTTTTGGAGATTGAAAATCTCCAGAGGGATGAGATAGGAGACTGTAGCTGGCAAAAGTTCCATGAGGCCGACCGGCGCTGCATCTTGGGCAGACAGACAAATAGGTTGGTCCTGGTATCCTCTTGGTTCTTAGAGCAGCTTTTAGGCAAATTGTCTATGTCCCAAGTTTTGAATGTTGGCTATATGGGCTACTTTAGCACCACCACCCAAGGGTCCAGCACTGGAGGGGCACTGCTTTGGGGGGTTAGGACTCACTCAAGCTGGATCCAGGTTTGGGTTAAAGATGGTTGATGCCTTTTCTGTCCCACAGGCTCTGATCATAGGCCAGCTAACTAGCCCTTGGAGCCACTCTAGTAGACCTGGTTTCAGCAGGCAGAAGAACAGAGCATAAACAGCAGGGCAGGCCTCTGATGGGTCAAGGCAGGCTCCAGGAGCAAGCAGTCCTTCCCGATGGATCAAAGTAGTCTTGCGGAGTACACAGCACACCACAGCAGCAGGCAGTTCTCTGAAAGTCCTGCAATACTCTGGATTAGGACTTGAAACAATATGGACCATCAGGAAGCACGCAAACTAAAATACCATGAAATTTGCATGATCACTTGTCCCTGTGCAATAAACTATATTATATTAGGAGCACTGGTAGCAAAATTAACCCTGGGCGTAGTTCGCGTAGTAGCGCTACGCGTAGCTACGCGAAGTGCACTTCACGCTACGCGTAGCACTACGCGAACTGCGTAGTGCGGTAGGAAATGCTGTTCGCAATGATTGCACAGTGCCGGATGCTTGTCCGCACTGTGCAATCATTGCAAACGGCATCTTGCACAGTGCAAGCGGTCGTTTTCTGCCGCTCGAGTAGATTTGTACTCGAGCGGCAGTTTTCTCAACGCGGACTGGTAGTTTCTCATCGCGAGCGGTCGCGAGCATACGCGACCACTCGCAATGAGAAACCTGACCTCCCCGCGTTGAGAATCTCGCCGGGAGGTTTATTTTCCACGCTCGCAATCGGCAACTTGATGTTGCTGATCGCGAACGAGGAAAAAGTCTCGCCGGGATGTCATTTTGCACGCTCGCGGTCGCCAACTTGACTTTGAGGACCGCGAGCAAGCAAAAAATGCCCGCTACGCTACGCGTTTTTGCACTGTGCTACGTGCAATTCGCGTAGCGCATAGTTGCGCAAACTACGCAAACTACGCGAGCGTAGCGTAGTTTTCCGCCCAGGCTTAAGCAAAATAAGTAGAATCTGCTAACATCAAAGTAATATCCGATGTAAAAGAAGCACCATTAAGATGACGGAATACTTTTTATCGACAGGAAACACAACAAATGATCTGAGATGGGTCATTATAGAACAACTTGGAAGTGGTACTAAGAACCCAGAGAGGATCCTGTTCGAAAGAAAGAACAAAGACGGATTTAACGCCTATCGACTTATAAAACAGGTCAAAATGACAATATTCCTTGGAATACAGTGCTAATATAATTAATATGTATGTTTCTAACATGACATGAGTACATGCCGAGTTACTAATAAGAAGTGCTTTGCAGTATGATCCTTGAGTGGGTGGATACCCTATCTTCACATTTTTGGTATTGGCACATGGTCACCAAGCCTCATTTTGACCTCTTTGTGGGATCATCATCATTCACTCTGTTTGTGGATATAAAATGTTCTCAATCCTTTGTTTGTTGCCAAAAATATTTTCCATAAAGGAACTATTTAGTGATGCCACTTTTTATTATTTTCACATTTACTGTATTAGCAGCACAGTGTCACCAAGACTCATTTTGACCCTTTTTGGGATCATAGTTAGTCACTCTGTTTGTGACTATAAAATGTTTTCAATCCTTTGTTTGTTGCCTAAAATCTTTTTTAAGAAAAGAACTACTTAATAAAAGAACAATTGAGTAGTGCCACTTTAAGAAAAGGAAAACTCTATCATCCCCGTTCCAGCTCCAGTACATGACTGTCATGAATACAACGTCATGATATGAACGCTCTTAATGAGTCATGTGCCAGGCGCAACGTGTCTAACCCAGAAGACACTTAACTAACACCGATTGCTGACACACGCTAATATGCAGAGTTTAGAGGATACCAACGAGGTCTGTAGCGGCGTAAGTCTAGCGGGGTGTGTGAGCATGCAAGAGTGACTCATGTTCCCTTGAGAGGCGCATACCATTTTAATAAGTTTCTAACAATAATACCTCGTTCTCTAGAGTGTTACTACAAGGTCCGCCTGCCTCTAAGTCTCTATGATGCAATGGACATCATAATCTCACGGAGGTCTAGTGACCCTATTATCTTTTTTTTTGCATGTAAAGCATGTATTGCACTGCCTTGTAGTAATGTCAAGATCATGAGGGATCATGAACCATGTTCCCTCTTTGGAGCACTTTGATAGAGACTGCATGATCTTAGTGCGGTTATTACCGCCATGCAGTTATTATCGCTAGATGTATATATATCACGAACACGACTTCCAATGAACATTGTTCATATTACATGTTTAACTATGTCCTCTTGATTTGATCATTACAGATTCGCCCACAGGATTCCTGCACAAAAATAATCCTTAGAGGCATTTTCATCTTTCTATGTGTGCCACAGAATGCAGCACATGTGGAAAGAGGAAACAATGAGGAGAAATAAAGTTATTTCTCCTTGTTGTGCCTCACTTGGGAAGGCGTTGCATTTTGACACAATCCCAGGTTTACAAGTCTTTGTAAATCTAGGAATGCGCCAAAATCCATCAGTGGATGCATGGGAATGGCCATGCCGCACCCATGGAATGCCCCCCAAGTTGAAATGTAACTTAATGTAGCTCAAGCAGCTGCCTTGCGTTACATTTCTTTACCAAGCCATGAGAGGCCACACACATCAAGCCTTGCCTGGCTTTGTAAATATTACTGAAGGCTTTGCATTGTTATTGTGACACCAAGCGTGGTGCAAGGACAATAAAAAGGCTTCATAAATATGGGCCCTAGTAACAACCAGGAAAATTGCAGCTTCATGAAAGAATTTCAGTGCTTTTACATTTGCCTTTTTGAGGAACACCTAATAACAACTAGTAGGACTGCGGTTTCATGTAAGAATTTCATTATTTATGCATTTGACTCTAGATGGGCACCCAGTAACGACTTGTGGTACTATAGCTTCAGGCCTTGCCTCGCTTTGTAACTATTATTGAAGCCTTTGCATTGTCCTTGCACCACCTTGCGTGGTGCAAGGACAATGCAAAGCCTTTATAAATATGGTCCCTATTAACAACTAGTAAAATTGCAGCTTCATGAAAGAATTTCAGTGCTTTTGCATTTGCCTGTTTGAGGGACACCTAGTAATGACTAGTTGGACTGCGGTTTCATGTAATAATTTCAATGTTTTGGCATCTGACTCAGTAGGGAGACCTAGTAACAACTAGTGAAGCTGCGGCTTCATGTAAAGATTTCAATGCTTTTGAATTTGACTCATTAGGGACGCCTAGTAACATCTTGTGGAACTGCACATTTATGAAAGAATATCCATGCTTTTACATTTGACTTGAGTGGTGCACCTAATAATGACTAGTGGAACTGAAGCAACATGTAAGAATTTCAGTGCTTTTGTATTTGACTTGAGAGAGACATCAAGTAACAACTGTGAAACTACAGTTTCATGAAAGACTTTCAATTCTTTTGCATTTGAGATGAAAGGGACACCTAGTAGTGACTAGTGGAACTGCAGCTTCATGTGAGAATTTCAATAATCTTGCATCTGACTCAGTAAGGACAGCTAGTAACTACTAGTGGAATTCGGGCTTTATGAAAGAGTATCAATGCTTTTCCATTTGACATGTGAAGAATGCCTGGAAAAACCTAGTGGAACTGCAGCTTCATGAAAGAATTTCAATGCTTTTGCATCCAACTGAAGAGTGAACTCTTGAAATGCCTTGAGGAACTGCAGCTCTGGGAAAGACTTATGAAGATTTAGCATCTGACTCAATGGGGACATCTAGTAACGGCTTTAGGAATTGCATGTTTGTGAACAAATATTTACATTTATGGACCTCTCACCAAATCCTTATCAATTGACTTGCATTTTGTTTCCTCCTACCACGGCTTACAGCATAAGACAGTGGGTATTTTACTGTAAGATAAATATATAGTGCCACTCAAAAAAACAATACATACGGTCAAAGACCCCTGCGCTTAACTAGTGACTGCTAGTACCTATGTTTACAGGGTTGTCTTCACAAGTGTTCCAAGACATTCATTGAAAGTTGCAATATTGGTTCATCAGTATATACCAGCAATGACATATTTAATTATTCTATTGATAGCATGAACAATTTATCAGAGTAGGAAAAGTGGATATGTACAATTTCATGTTGAAGCTACACCTCCCAGGTTTGAGACGGACATTTTGAAGCAGCTGCATCTTACTCTAGAGTGATATTTAGTATAGTTATGAGTGTAGGAAAGGGGAGTATTATGTAGGTAGGCTGGCTAGGCTTCACTATGCAACATTCTCACAATACCCCAAAGATATGTCCTTTGGATTCACACTAGTAAATCCCTAGCTCATTCTTGATTGTGTTGCACAGAGCAGTCAGGCTTTACTTAGAGAAACATGTGTTAAGCATTTCAGAGTATCAACATGGACGATAAGTAATAGACATGACTCCAACGAAATCCGACACCAATTTAAGAAAATAGAGCATCATTTGATATAAATTTAGACACCAAAATGAACACAATCAGATTATGTATAACTGGAGTTATGGATTTTAGAAAGAAAACGAAATCAGTGCAATTCACTACAGCAAAACTTTAACTTTGCGGTCAATGTGGAAAACGATAAGTGACAATTGGTCACTTGCAGGTTGAATCCAGTGGAAACCACTAGGGTTAAGGTGATTCGGGTCCCAGGACCAAGCCATAACAGTCAACTTAATTTTGCCTGGCTCGAGTGGCCTGGGTGCAGAGTTTGCTCGGCTGTCCTTGGTGCTGAAATGGAAACCACAATGGTGCCAATTTTACTGCTTAGACAGTGCTGGTGAGGAAACGGATGCAAAACTCATGAACAGCGCTGCTGAGGTGACCAGGTGAAGGTGCTGCAGAGATCCATCAAAACACAGTGTTGAACAAAGATAGTGGTAACCGAATGGAGCACCAACAAGCCTTGGCAGCAGCAAGCTCAGCTTTGGGTTACTTCAATGTCCTGGAGTCAGGGGAAAACAGCAACCAACTGAAACTATCTGGAAGTGAGGACTATGTTTCCCACAATGTATTACACTATTTACATTTGAGCAATCCCTCGCCGGGCCCGATGGCCAGTGATTCTTTAGTTCGGGAGCATGCTTTTACCTGCGGGCTGCAGGGGACTATTACCTCTAGTCCAAGGGAGCTCTGGAGTTGCCTTTGAAATGAATGAATGAAATTTGTACTTGTAAAGCGCACCCATACCCCCAAAGGGGTGTCCAGGCGCTGTACGCATACCGCTGTGGAACCCTTCCTGGCTTTTCCCTGTGAAATGTCCACTCCTGGGCACCCCCAGGGTGAAGCCAGGCATCCCAGCGCTGTTGGGGCCGTTGTGGAGATTAAGCAAGCTATTGCCCAGAGTTGCAGAGTGGGACCCATGATTAGAATAGGCACCGAGGCGAGAATTATCAGGTCCGAGGAAATTGAGCCCAAGACCCGCCGAGGCGGGAATTGAACCCTGGTCCCGGGCCAGATCTCTGCATCAGGGTCTGCCGCTCTAACCATTGAGCCACACTTCTCTGAGCCTTTGGTGCTCAGAGAGGTTCCTCATGACTTTGGAGCCAGTCTCTGGTCCAGGCTCTCAAGTGCAGGGTATGGTGCCTTTGCTTTTTGCAGGTCCTGAGGTAGCAGACTCGGGTCTCTTCCTTGTCCTTCATTGCAAGCTGTTTCAGATCTGAGGCTCGGGTGCCAGGAGTGCCCCTTTAATCTTATATTTAGTGGCATTAGGGGTGTGGGTGCATGTAGCCAATGGGCTACTAGCCCCAGTGGCTAATCTTTCCCTGAGGTGACCACAACCCAAGGGTGTGAGCCATTTTTGCTATCCAGAACCCTCTATTAAGCCACTTTTAAAAATGGCAGAAACATTCCTTTGCTCTACAGACCAGGTAGCCTACCATAGTGGTGTGGCTAGCCTTCTGGGGTATACACCTCTTGACTATCTAATATTCCCTCCTGCCCGGGTGCAAATGTGGCTAGGGGCAGAAGAAGGGCTGTTTCCTTCTTTGGGAGACAGCCGGGTTTCATATCAGAAGCGGTGAATGCTTTGAAGCTCACCGTCTTGATGTGCAAATTCACTAGTCATCCTGTCAGGGAAGGAGGTGTCACCTCCTTACCAGGCAGGCCTTTGTTTCTGACTCCTGGGGAGTTCACTCCACCTGGCAGGAGGTTGGATTCCTGTCTTGGCAGTAGCAGCTGCAGGCTGCCAGCCAGGGCACAGGAAAGGTTGGGGCAATCAGGTGGGCAACCTCTAGGATAGCCGCCTGGGTGCATGTCACATTAAATATGACTTTAGGAAAAGTTGGATTTAGTGAAACAAGTTGCTTGATACCAAACATGACACTTTTTAGTGGGACCATAATGGAGCTGGAAACCTAGGGGTGCATGGGTGCCAGCACATGTTATTCTATAACCCCCTACTCACTTATAGTAGCCCTTAATGGAAAAAGGCTTCTATAGGGAGATAGAAGGTTGCACTTATATGACCACACCATTAATATAATGCCCCCTGCTTCCTGGGCTCAGCAGGCCTACTTCAGCTGTGACAGACAGATATTAAAAATAGTGCTTTGACCTTGCCACTCATGGTGAGGGCAAAGTCGAGTTGGAGCAGTTTGCACTGTCCCTGCAGTCTGCAATGGCAGGCCTGCTGTAATCTGTTTACTTGGGTCACTCAGGGTGGCATAAACAGTTCTTTAGGCCCTGGTGACCTTTTTACTCCCATTCCCTGGGTACCCTTGGTACCGCTTACCAGGAACATACAATTGGGTTATAGTCCTTGCCAGTTGGGGTTACCAATATACTTACATCACTGTTGCCTGGATAGCAGGCTCCAGTGCACTTTCTTTTTTTTTAAATTCTTTTTATTAACATTGCTCAAATGACCATATTATACAGCAATCACATGCTTTTATACAGGGTTAGACTTTAGCATCATAACAATTGTCTGTAAGAGAGGTACTAGGTCGTTTACCTTCCATGGTTCCCAGGGCCCGAGTCTGCAGTAGAACATATGTACAATCAATAAACATAGACACAATATATCTGTTGCTTCCTTCCCTCCCAACTAGATGAAATTAACACATTTTACTCCTCCCCAAACATTGCTCTATGTTGACGCCACGGTGTCCATATTTTCTCCCATTTTCTGACACTTCCCCAACTTTTGTACACTGTCTCTTCAGCACGCTGGCACCAGTCGAGGTCCCGCTCCCCTTCTCCCAGCGACAGTGGCGAGGGCGCCCCCCACCTCCTTGCGATGTTTCTTTTGGCAATCCCCGCTGCAAGAGCAAGCCACATTCCTGTATGTCTGGGCCAGTCACAGTCTCCCTGAATCATCAGGAGAAGCCATCTGGCGTCCATGGGGACTGTCACTCCTGACACCCTTGACATTATGTCCGTAACCTTCTTCCAGAACCTGGCTATCCCCCGACATTCCCACAAAATGTGGAAGAAGGTCCCCTGTTGTTGACAACCCCTAACGCAGAGTGCTGTGTGTGCCTTCCCTCATTTATATAAGTGCGTCCGTGGATAGTAGGTACGGTGTAGTATCTTAAGTTGCACCAGCCTAAATCATGTGCGAACTGCAATTTCTCTTGGGCTTTGTATTGCCTCCTGCCACTCCTCATCATCTATATTCCCAAGATCGTCAGTCCATGTCGCCTGCAGGGCCGTCATTGGGTCCGGCACATTATTTATTAATTTACACTATATCGTAGATGTCGCTTTCTCAGGGATGGGGTCTAATAGTAATCTATCCTCCAGGGGGGAATACTCAGGAATAGGGGTACCACATTGGATGTGTCGCCGCAGCACGTGTGTCAATCTTAGGTAATGATACCTCTGCGTCTGGTTTAAATTGTATTCCTGCTGTAGGTCCTCAAAGGCAAGTGGAGCCTCTCCCCTCCACACATCTCACAGGTGTTCTATTCCTATTAGTTTCCACCCCTTGAAGCCCGACAAGGCAGCTACTTCTTTCAATGGATCCCCTGCCCACAATGGGGTCTGCCTAGTCAATTTCCCCATCCAGCCCAGAAGTTTATTGGCTTCTCTCCAACATCTCGCTACCGCTGCTGTGTGTACCGGGTGCTCCGGACGTACCCCCCGGGAGTACAAGAGTGGTTCGCAATTTCCTCCCGGCATACTGGCTCTATCCACCCAATAAGCTGGCTCATTCATGTCGGCATAAATCCAGTCATTGATAACCAACAGTTGCGAAGGCCAGTAGTATAGTTTATCATCTGGGACCACCAGACCCCCATCATACACCCCCTTTTGTAGTTTGTGGAGTGCTATTCTGGGGGAGCCACCCTGCCAGAGCGGTTTTCTGACTTCCTGATCTATTCTTTTAAAAACTGTCGGGGGCACTGGGCATGGGGTGTTCTGGAGTACATACAGGAAGCGTGGCAAGGCCATCATTTTGAACAGGGCTGCCCTGCCCATAAGAGATAGTGTGAGAGCATGCCAGTGGCGTACATCGGCACTGAGCCTATCTATCTGGGGCTCAAGGTTCTTCTTTTGGAACATCCCATGGTCTCTCGTAATGTATATGCACAGATACTTAAGCCATTCTTCTATTACCGGGCCGCACATCTCGCCGGTACCCTAGGTGAAGGGCCCGACAGCGGGAATATCGCCGATTTGGACCAATTAATGGTGTACCCGGAGTAGCTCCCAAATAGCTCGAAGATATGAAGTACTCTTGCCACTGAATAATATGGTCGTGCCAGATATAGGAGAATGTCGTCCGCATAGAGTGAAATTCGCTCTTCCCACCCCCGTTGCCTCTATACCCCAGATCATCGGGTCTCTCCGGACCCAATGTGCCAGCGGCTCCAGTGCAAAGGCGAACAGCAAAGGGGATAGGGGGCAGCCCTGCCTAGTGCCTCTCCTCAATTGAAAGGATCTGGACAACACTCCATTAACTCGCACTCGGGCCAGAGGTTTCTTATACAGCAGCCTTACCCAGCTACAGAAGTTAGGGCTAAAGCCCATCTTGTGAAGTACCATAAATAAATAAGGCCATTCTATACTGCCAAACGCCATTGATGCATCTAACAACATCAGTGCCGTCTGTTGGGCAGCAGGGCCACACATCATATGGAGCACTCCTTATAGTCTCCGCAAGTTGTGTCGGGTGCTTCTATTGGGCATGAAGCCCGATTGGTCTACATATATCACTTTTGAGATGATCAGCACCAGTCTGTTTGCCAAAACCTTGGCTAGCACTTTCGCCTCCACATTAATCAACGAGATTGGGCAGTATGAGGCACATTGGTCTAGTGGTTTCCCGGCCTTGTGTATCACCGCAATTGTGGCTGCACGCTGATCTGGCGGGAGTTGCCCCTGTTCCCGCACCTCTAATAGCATATTTAACAGTGTTGGTAGTATTATGGAAGCCTGACTTTTGTATATTTCAACAGGGAGTCCGTTCAGACCCGCTGCCGTCCCTGAGCTGAGGTGTCCCAGGGCCCCTCCCAATTCTTCCTCCGTGAGGTCAGTCTCTAGCGTCTCACGCGCTTCTTCAGACAGTGTGGGTAGAGAAAAGTCTCATAAGAATTCCTCACAGTCGCTCTCGGATCTAGTGCAGACAGGTTCATAAACCCCCTCAAAATGTACGGCAAAGACTTCTGCCATGTCTGTACTCGTTGTTCTCAGTACTCCTGTTTTGTCATGTAACCCAGTCACCCATGATCATTCCCTATCCCGCTTCTCTAACCACGCTAGGAGTCTAGATGCTTTGTCTCCCACCCCACATCATACAGGCAATGTTGAGTTGCCAGAGCATACGCTCTCGCTTCATTGTCTGCCATTGTGCGTAAATCGCGCTGTCGCAGCGTCAGTCTGTGACGCAGATCGCTAGTGGTGACCACTACCGCCTCTCTCTCCATCTGAGTTATCTTGAGCTTCAATGACCTAATTTGTAGCATTTCTTCCTTCTTTTTGGCCCCAATTAACGCCTGTGCCTGTTCCCTCAGTACTGTTTTGTAGGCCTCCCATAGAGTTATGATTGAATCTACTGTCCCCTGGTTCTCTTTAAAGTAGAATTCTGAGCTCTCCCGGAGTTGGTCCCAAAGTACCGGGTCTCACAAGTGCCAGGGATCAATCCTCAGAAATGCTGCCCTGTTAAGGAGCGGACCCCTAATGGCCACCCCCACCAGGGAATGATCTGAGATGCCTCTTGCCATGTGTCTTGGGTCTGACAATTCTCCCACTTCATTATTCTGCATGAAGAAGTAGTCAAGTCTGGAAAAAGAAGCGTGGCGTGCAGAGTAGTATGTGTATTGCCGAGCAAGTGGATTATGTGTCCGCCACAGGTCTACCATACCCATTGCCATCAGGAATCCCGACAGGTCACGTTCTCCCTTCCAGCCCTCACGAGAGCCAGATCCATCTAGTTCTGGGTCCATGACAGCGTTTGTGTCCCCACCCACCAGAAGAGTGCCCAGGGGCAATTTAATCAGGAACTAACTATTCTACGGGAAGGTCGATACTGGGAAGCCCCGGGGGTATGTAAATTGAACAAAATATAAGCAAGCGCCCCTCCCATTTACCCGCTACTGCAATACAGCAGCCTCCCCAGGTATCCATTATAGTCAGGATTCCCACCCCTCGGGCCCCGGTTGAAAATCCAGAGTGGGCCACCAGTCTATATCCAAAACGATCTAAAGCTTTACATTTTTTCCCCTTCAGGTGTGATTCTTGTATCAACACTACGTCCGGGGAGTGCCTCTTAATGTGTTGGAGGACCGAGGTGCGCTTGATTTTGTTTCCCAGACCATTTACATTCCAGGTCCATACCTGTATACTAGCCCGGTCGCCCATGTTGTTGGGTTAAAAATCCACTAATATTAGTCCTCTCCTCTCTCGTGGTGATATTGTGCCACCCTGTATTGCTGTGCGGCTACACTGGCCTTGAGCAGGCATGCAAGTAAACATAACATAACTAAACAGTGTACCCAACTCCCCCCTCCCTGCAACCCTGCTGGGTGAGTAGCAACCCTCCCACCTCCCAAACACGCAGAGTGCATGTAGCCCCAACTGTGTGAAAACAATCATTAATGAGGAACAGCGTGCCAGCCTCCAGCATGAAGTGTAGTAATTCTGCTGTCGGATACATCCAAACCCCACTGAAATGTCTTGAGAGCAACCTTGTCCCTCACTCCAGATCCCCGGAGTGGACAGCGATAGTCCCAAAACCACAAGCGTCTCTTAGGCATTCCGCATCAAACAAAAAGGGGGGGCTCCCTTACCCTGATAGCATCCCTCCTGAGCCCCCCACCTCCCCTCAATGGCAACCCCAAAAGAGGACAGCCAAGAGTCAGTACTTGGGGGAGCATCCTTTTGTTACTTATCTGTTAGTTGGCGCAGGTCTGGACTGTCTGGGACTTGCTCTGTCTCTCGCCCTTCCGCAGTGTGACCATTTTAAGGCTGTGGTCGACTTTTCCCTCCTTTTCGTTCGACCATCCGCCAGCCCTCCAGCCAGTCACTTGCCTCTGCCAGCGAGTCAAAGAAATACGCCTTCCCCTCTTCGATTATCTTGAGCTTTGCCGGGTAGAACATCATGTATTTCACATTTGTACAAATGTACGCCTCTGGCGCTGAACATGGAGCGTGAAGTCGGGGAAAAAATGGATGATGGCATTCTCGTGATGTAGATCGCCATGCTGGCGCGCCGCTTGCAGAATAGTGTCCCTATCTCTGAAGTTCAAAATCCGGGCTATGATCTGCATGGGGGCACCCCTGGGCGAGGTCTACCTTCCAGCGCCCAGTGTGAGCATTCTATGGTGACGAATGAGGATAGGCGTTTAGGCTTCAGTTTATTCAAAATCAAGTCCTCTAAGAGGAGGTCCATCGGTGACCCTTCCAGTCCCTCCGGCACCCCCACTACTCAAATATTGTTCCGTCTGGCTCTCCCTTCTTGGTCCTCAAGTCGGGCAAGTATTTCGGACTGGTTTTTAGTGAGCATTGAGACCTGGTCTTCTAGACATTTAGTTTTGGCCTGTAGACCCCCAATACCTGCCTCCGCCACTGACTCCTTCTCCGACATCTTCTGGAAGTCAGCTCTCAGCAGGGTTACCTCCTCAGTGACCGAATCTAGCTTTGGTTCTAGGGTCCCGCGCAGTTCCCTAATCGCCATCATGATATCTTTCAGGGAGGGATCCGGGGACTGTTCCTCATGTTTAGATAATGGTTCACCTCCTGCTGCTCCTCCTTCGCAGCCCATTGCCACTGTATATTTGTCAATGTGGTTGGCCTGTCCTGGCCCCACCACCTTGTTGTGCCCCATGGCTGTAGTCCACAGTTCTTCACCAGTGGGCTCGGGTTCCGAGATCTGTAGTCCCTCAGGCTTGTATATTCAAGGCTTGCACTGGTCTCAGACTCCTCCACGTCACAGCCCCCTATCTTGCGGGTACTGCTCGAGGCCCCGCACTCAGACTGCCGCCTTCCGTCACTCATACAGCAAATGTCTCGCCGGCCCAATCGCTCAAGAGGAGGATCTCCCTGCTACCACTCAGCCAGGGTTGCCAAATACCTCAGATTCTCCCGCTGGCTTCTCTGTAGGGCCCACGCCAAGCCCACAGTCTGTTAGCGTCCCTACGTCTTTGGGGCGCAATATTCCTATCCACTTGTATCCGCAGGGGGGGCTCGTCTCCGACTTTTTAGTCGCCTCTTGATCGCTTTACCGGTGGTGCCAGCAATTAGCACTCCCCTTCAGACAACCAGCAGTCCCCCCTTTGATCTCCTCACCGGCCCGGCCATCTTCTAATGAGTCGGATATAAGGTGCGTTCAGCCGCGCACTGCCCAGCCAGTTCTCTCTTTTGCTTGGAGCTCTCCGGGCGCGACGGTCACCTCTTCCTCCAGGCACCAGCGGCTTCACTAGCACCCTAGACGGGTACTCCACGACCGCCCTCACCGGGGTCCTCAGGAGTTGCACGTCATGCTACCTTATTTTCTGGCGCCGAGCGCCGGGTTTCTCTTCACCCCCGAGTCTACGAGGGTGGCGCCATCTTGCCTCCACCGACTGGTCCGACTGCGTGTCGCTGATTCGGTCCAGCGCCGTCGTTCATGGGCTATTACCCCTCGTATGGTGGTTACCGCCTTCCCGGCCAGCTGTGCATTTAGGTGTTTCTCCGTACTGCGGAGTATGATGGATTCTGTCGGGTTTGTTTGCTGGCTGCTAGCGCAGCTCATTCACATGGCGGCCATCTTAATTGGCTGCTGGCCAGGCCCCCGCTCCAGTGCACTTTCAAGGTCATAACCAGCAGCACTGAGCAACAAAGTGTGGAGGTGACCATACAAAAAGGGCACTTTCCTACAATGCAGGGCTGCAGTCTTGTTAAAGACTTCATGCTGTTCTTACGACTTGAGAAAGATATCTAGTAATTATTTGAGGTACTCTAGTTATGTGAAAGGCCAGACCGATCAGCTTTGCCATTGCTTGTTTGCAAAGGAGCCAAATGGAAAGTGGAATGGACTCACCAGCCTTTCTTTGATGTCTCAATAAATATCATTCAGATCGTAAAGTTTCAATATATCACTTGCCAACAATTAATTGAAGCTGAAGTTTGAAGGGGAAGCTACCCTGTGAAACACTGACTCATCCTGCCTTGGGGAAAATGCTTGTATATCAGAATATTGTACTTTCGTGTGACCAGTGGCAGCTCCTCCGCTATGGCGGAGGAGCGTTGCCCCCCCTGCCTCAAAAACAGCAGGAAAGAAAAAATAAAACGATAATACACATGTTTTATTATCGTTTTATTTTTCCTTTCCTGCCGAGTGTTGGGGGATGACAGGAGGACTGGAGGGCACTGCTCTCAGTGCACATGACGGTTTGCCCAGCCATCTCAGACCGGCTAAACCGTCATACGCAATGAAGCTCTCTCCAACCTGAGGTGCGGTGCTGGGTTGAAGAGAGCAGGCACAGGCTCCCAGTCTGTCTGGGATCGCAAATTCACAGTGCGCAGGCCAATCCTGAAGCTGCTCTCATATATGAGAGCAGCTTCAGGATTGTACGCAGGGCAGTCTGGGATCCTGTGCCTGCAAGGAGAGGAGGAGAAGAGCGCGACGCGGCCGGCTGCAGGTAACTTTATTTTTAATTTTTTTTTTATTTGCCGTCCCGTGACCCCTATCACCCTGCCCGCTCCGCCACTCATCCACAAAACCGCCCACAACTGCATGTGACGTTTACATTGTATCCCAAATATTGTTTACAAACATTTTGTTCCGTTGGATGCAGATTTATAGTATGACTTGCACATCGCAGAATGATTGAAATCCAGATGCCTCAATTCTCTACTGGCTTTCAGAGTGACTGCAGGATTTCCCAAGAGAGCAGCGTGCATCTCATTAATTTCATATCTCAAGCTTGTTTTGCCCTTTTTTGATGCATTTTTCCTGCATTGACCCACGTTCCCACAAATACAATTCCCATTGCTCAGCTCCTTACAAAGTGCCTCCACTATCTGATGCTGCAGAGATCAGAGAGATCACTGGTACACATTATGATCTGGCATGGCTTTTGAACAGCTTTAAGGGTACATTCCCTTGCAGTACATCCCAGGGCATTCAAACAGGTAGGGTCCATAAATAGTTCTCGAAAACTTCCAGGTCGAAGAAGTCTGTCATGCTTATGTTTACTATCTGAGCTATACATTAAACATAAAAGAACATGTGACTTTCTCTTATAACTACATCTGATAGCCCTGGTTTTGTACAGCTATACCAGTGATAACTATAAACTAAAATCGATACAAGGTGACGGACTAAAAAGTTAGCACTTCACTATCTTTCTGCTGCCGTATCAGGATGGTCGTGCACAACACTCCGGCACCTGTCACCTTTTGGTGCCTCTGGTTACAGATTCCCACAGCAAATTGAACAAACGGAGGTGCACTGAACACAATACAGGAAGTCCAATTGTATTTTCTTTACTCTCGTCTTTTATTTCAAAATCGACAATAGTTCATAAAAACAGCCAACGCGTTTCGTTCCCCAAAACCAAATGTTTTTGGAACTTCATCAGGGCTTATGTGGATATTGACAGATTCTCAATAAGCTGATAATACATGGTGATTCCTGGAGTGGAAGTATGGTCCCAAAATTGTCAAATAAAAAACCTTTTTTATCAGGATGCAATTAAGCTTTCAAGAGGTGGCATATGAAAAAATTAGTCCTTGAAAGAGAGATAAAATCCAGATTTTGAAATATCACCGCCTTTTATAACATAATTCAATTAAGATTTCAAGTAGTTCCACAAATAGCGGTAATTCCTTATGGAGAAATTAAACTCCAATTAAGTGCAGTAAGGCCACCGTGATAAGCGGTCTTGCCTTCTATCAGGAGCGCCACCTTTTTGATGCATTTTTCCTGCATTGACCCACGTTCCCACAAATAAAATTCCCATTGCTCAGCTCCTTACAAAGTGCCTCCACTATCTGATGCTGCAGAGATCAGAGAGATCACTGGTACACATTATGATCTAGCATGGCTTTTGAACAGCTTGAAGGGTACATTCCCTTGCAGTACATCCCAGGGCATTCAAACAGGTAGGGTCCATAAATAGTTCTCGAAAACTTCCAGGTCGAAGAAGTCCGTCATGCTTATGTTTACTATCTGAGCTATACATTAAACATAAAAGAACATGTGACTTTCTCTTATAACTACATCTGATAGCCCTGGTTTTGTACAGCTATACCAGCGATAACTATAATGTATTTTATCAATTCATCCTTCAATACGAACTGTTTTCAGCAGCAAAGGATGCTGCCATAAACTGAGAATATATAGTGAGAAAGCCATGCTCCTTCATGCCTTTGGAATGCACAGAAGACGCATGTTTGCAACTGATGGCGGGATAATCTGAGTGCGGCATCACTTCTCAGTAGGAGGAAACCCACAAAAGACATCATGAATGCAGCAGCGCTCCATCAGCATCAACACATTTACCAGCCTCTATACATCAAGCGCATTCCATGATGTTTACATGACTTAAGTGCATGGAATACAATCAGACATTTTTTATATCGTAACTAAGAAGCAGGGACACTCTCACAAGCTTTGGTCAGTTATCTGCCACCGATGGAGAGCTAGTAAGTGTTTCTCAAGGACCGACAGAGATATATTTAGTTTTGTTTTCCTTTTACTCTAATCAATTCAGCAAACAAACACGTAACAGTGGAAAACACTCTCACGGATTGAGGGCCTCATTTATGAGGCCCCTTGCACCATTGGAACGTCACTTTTTGTGACGTTCCGTGGCGCAGGAGCCTGCTCCATGTTTACGAGGCAGCACTAAGCCACTTTTTTGTCTTAATGCTGCCTCGTAAATATTATCCCCTTTAATGCAGTTTTCTGCATTAAAGGGGCGTGCAATGGGTATTGCTGGGGGCGTTCCCAGCAACATCTATGGCATTTTGACACTGCCCCAGATTTACGAGAAATCGTAAAACAGAGGCAGCGCCAAAAACTTACGCCTCCCCAGGGGAAGCGAAAGGGAGGCCCAACGAGGAGAAATATCTTTATTTCTTCTCGTTTTTCCTTTTTCTGTGTGTGGTGCATTCTGCAGCACACAATGAAAAGGGAAAAAGTCTCTTGGATTGTTTTTGTATAAGAAGGTTTCCCATTGTGCACACAAACAATCATCCTCTCAACATAGGCACCCTTGCACCATGGTGCACAGGTGCCTGCGTTGGCGCACGACAGCCCATTGTGCACCGGCGCAGGGGAAAAGGACAGGAATGCGGTGTATCTCACAGTGGCGGTGCGTCCATTGGGGGCGTTGGGGCGTTGCCCCACTAATGCCACGGCCCCAAATTCTTCGTTCTACTTCTCCGACGCTAATTCCAATCAGGACTCCTGATTGGAATTAGCGTCTCTGCGTCGGAGAAATTGAACAAGGAACGCTGGGGTGGGGGCGGGGCTGCGGCAGTACTCAGGGAGTTGAGTGACAGGCCAGCAGCGCACTAGAGACACAGTTGCAGTCCCAGCAATAGTGCGCATGTTCGTTTTTGGGCTGATCATTTTTACGATCAGCCCGAACATGCGCACTCTAGGCTGCACATTAGGAGACCGAGGGTTTGATGCCGCAGCCCCCGGTCTCCTAATGGGCAGGGAGTATCCCTGCCCTCAACCAATCCTGGCGGCGCTGCTGGAGCAGCGTCAGTAGAGGGGTTGGCACTGCAGTGACGTCGTGGCTGTTCCTGTTGCTCCTGGTCCGGGGTCCCGCGCTCTTCAACAGTCGTGCAGAGGCGGCGCGGACCGGTAAGGAATGGTAAAATATTTTTTGCGATGCTCAACAGACAAATACTGCATTTGATGTCTTTCCGTGTCGTGATGTGAAGTGGTTGTTGGCGTTTTTTTGCTGCCTGTGTGTTGTTTAAACACGCGTGCTCTAACACTGTGGGATGTGCGGATGTCTTCCCATGTTGTGATGTGAAGTGGTTGTTGGTGTTTTGGGCCGCCTGTGTTGGTTGAACTCGTGTGTCCCAACACTTTGTCGAGTTACCGTACCGTTTATATTCAACAATACGCAATACGGTCTTAATTTGTGAAACGAGTGATTAATGGGATCGCAGAAATGCGCATCAACCTTCGGGAGAGTCTGAGAGATGTGTGAGTGTTTCACCGCATTGAAGTTCTTTTGGTTCACTGGCAATGTAGTCTTTATAACCTTTGCTAAATATGTTCCCCATAATGTTTTTAACTTGTAGGTATGTAGGTTTACTGCCATGTAGTTATCCATATTTGTTGAAAATGCAATACAGAGTAATTGTTCAGATCCGTAGGTATGCTGTAAAGTAGATATTCTGCAACAAGTGATTGGATCACCTTGCCGAGTATTATTGATAGCTTAGCATTTACATGAATACAAGCGTCGTGAATATGGATGTCTGGTCTTAGTGTCAGAATTGATTTGCGGCTACAGGAGGTTTCTAGGCCTCGGCAAACTTGCTTGTTGTGATTGTAAAATGGTTTTCTGGTTGATGGCACAGCGTGAAAATATCACAGGCCACTTTTGATAAACTCGTTAATGATGCTCTTGTTTGGTGAAACACTAATCACTCTCGCTTGCTGTGTTGTATCGTTTCTGTCCATCTACGGGAGACTTTTGTGGTCAGGTGAGGCAGCTCTCGGTGATGTGTAGGGAACTGTAGACCTCTTAAAGGGAATTGGACATGTAGTGCGCGTTTTAGGTATACATAATTTAAAAGTCCTCGTCAGAGTGTGAACCGGTCAGTGAGAAGTTCAAGTGATGTGGAGATTAGACAGTGACGTCACCAATGTGACGAGGACCGAACAGCATAAAATGTAAAAGAGCCGATGAGATTATCGCCACTCACCTCATAAACAAAAATGCAAACTCATAAACGTGCAACTTCCCAAAAAGCCTGGAGTTTAAATCCGGCCTAGAGCGTCCCCACTTCCAGATCCACAGGGTCCGCATTTTGTAATGACTGTGGGGCTGTGAGTCGCTGCCAATGTTATGTGCTCTGATTGGTTAAGGCCCTGCTGTGTAACCAAAAGTCTGTGAGTCGTTTCCGGTTATTTGGGGGTACAAATGAGTCTTGAGATCTCCCAGTCGGCAGTCAAGTTGGGTGTGGGGTGTGCTCTCAGGCAAGTCTGGCTGTATGTTTCTTCTCACGCCGTCTCCCTGCTTCCCTCTTCCTTTCTGTCTTTCTTGTCTCACTCCTTCTGTTACTCCCCCTCCCTTTCTATCTCTTTCTTTCTCGCTGCCAGTCTCTAACTAGATGTCTCAACCTGACTGTGTGCTCGCCCCATCCTATCTTTTCCTCTCTCTGCTTCCCTCTTCTTTTCTGCTGTCTCTCTCCTTCATTTTCTGCCCTTCTATCTCTTTATCGGTGCTGGGCCGTAACTATGCGTCTCACCCTGTCTATCTCCGTGCCCTGTCCTTTCTCTGTCTTTCTCTCTCTGCTTGCCCCTCTGTTCCCAATTCTCTTCCCAATCGTTCATGTCTTTCTTAGCCTCCCTTTCTCATCGTACTCCCTTTCTCCTGCGGCCCCTCTCTCTTTTTCTGCTCCTCTGCACCATTTGCCCACTCTTTTTTCAAAATTTTCTCTGGGGGAGGAACCCCCCTGAACCCCACCGTAGGTGGTTTGAATCCCTCGCTGCAGTGCAGTACGATAATTGTTTCACGCCTCACCACTTTCAAATGTCACCAGCCGCCACTGGTATCTCATAGATACGGCACATTCCTACCCTACAGCAAAAACACATAAATAAGGCCCTGAATGTGAGATTCACAAGAGCTGCACCTCTACAATTGTTCAATAATGTGTTATCTTGCATCTGTGTGCAGAGACAATAAGTGCACATAATCCAAGGAAGTTTTTGTGATTTGGGTCTGACTGCAATTGTATTATCAGAAGCAAATATTTAAATAAAAAGGTATTGTGTGAAAATTATCATTGAAAATGAACCCATCCCAAATAGACATAACCTAAATGACATAAAAATTTGATAAATTACCTTATATAGGAATGCACAAACTTTGCATTAAGTAAGCAAAGACTTAAGTTGATCCTGAGTATTAGTCTGCATGTAATTTTTGCACTTTATGCTTTTTTCTTCGTTTACCTACATGCATAATTGCTCTCCACAAATGTCTAATATTTCCCCTAATGCTACTTGTGATGGAGAATGGATGCTCTGTTATCATGCTAATGGAACTTGGATAAAATAGCATTTTTATGAGAATTAAGGATGTGACGTGAATTGTATTGGGCGGTTGTCTGCATGCACAATTGGACTGGCCTACAGGGCAATCTGTCGGTGTTTGAAGGGCTTGTGTGACAGGTCAGTGTGGGCCTGTTTAATAGTCTGATGGGCCAATTTTTTTCTGGTATTACCACAAACATTACTAGTGACAAGCACAAATGTATACAGTCGCCCATATCTTGCGAAATACATTCACATTTTGAGGCAGATTTACAAGCCCCTTGCGACACTTTTGCACTGCTGTTGCGTCACTTTTTGTGACGCAACAGCAGCGTAAACAATGTGCCATTTTGTGGCCCATTTACAATGTGACACATCTAAGGAGATGCGTCCCCTTGTAAAGCCCTGCGTCACATTATACCTGCATCAGGTATAATGAATGCAGGGTGGGCGTTCCCACACGGGAAAGCCTCGTAGAAGTGACGCAGTGAAATCTACAAGATTGCACTGTGCCACTTCTAGGACGTCACTGCGTCAAAACCCTACGCCTCCTCGGAGCAGGCGTAAGGAGTGACGCAGTGTATTAGGAAAAGGCCTCCCCATGCATTGCTGGATTTGCGTCGTGCTTGCAACACGACTCCAGCAATGCGTGGCTTTTGCGCGGACAGATGCGTCAGAATTTCTGACGCATCTGTCAATCCTTGTGCCATGCTGCGCCGTATTGTAAATACGGCGCATCCATGGTGGTGCAAGGGTTTCGCACGCAGGTGCAGGGAAACTGACGCATCTGTACAGATGCGTCAGTTTCTTGTAAATAAGCCCCTTTGTCTTTACAAGTCCAAAACTGCCTCGGTTTGCTAATGGGGCAACTTTTATTTTTTGGGTGCCCGGGCTTATTTTTTTAACCAGCCGGACCCTATCTGCATGAATATTACACACTAGGAACGCCACTTTTTGTGACGTTCCGTGGCACAGGAGCCTGCTCCATATTTACGAGGCAGCACTAAGACACGTTTTTTGACTTACTGCTGCCTCGTACATATTGTCCCCTTTAACACAGTTTTCTGTGTTAAAGGGGCATGCAATGGGTGTTGCTGGGGGCATTCCCACCATGGTGCAAAGGTGCCTGCATTGGCGCACGGCAGCCCATTGTGTGCCGGCGCAGGAGAAGAGGACAGGAATGTGCCGTTTCTCATAGATACAGCGCATTCCTGCCCTATTCTTTTGCCGTAGGGCAGCGCAGCAGGAAGGCCTGCTGCGCTGCCCTACAGCAAAAACACATAAATGAGGCCCTAGATGTGCCCGTCATACAAAAGGCATGTGACATACTTGCTCATAGGATTGTTGATACAGTTTCTTAAGTCACTTGGTAGGTTTTCCTGGTGCTAATACACCCTCTCCTACAAAAGTGCGTAACGTACTAGCTCGAAATAGGATCCACGCCGCAGTGAGTGTTCCTAACGCAGTTATGCCCCCCTCCCCATGCAAAGGGTTTGTGACATACTTGCTCAAAGTATTTTCCATACAGTATCTTAAGTCATGATTTGAGGGTTCTTAGCATTGTGGCTGCAGCACACATCTGGCATCACAATCTCCGTAGATATTTTCAGCTTGGAACTAGTCTCTTTCGGCTCAGTAAGGGAATGAAAAACTGGAAGAGGGAGCAGAGTGGGCTGAGGAGCAAAAAGCAGCCCTTGAAAAAATACTTAAACTAGTGCCATTTCCTTCGTCTCCTCACAGTATGTCTACAAAAAGTGAAGGTTGTTTAGTCGCTTGGACCACTGGGAATGGCAGATAGGGTGCGCTTGTCTCTGAGTGTGATACAGGGACTGCATGGACTACTGGGGAGACACAGAGGGTACACTTGATCCATCCATTCTCTCTTTTTTCCTCTCTCTCCTCCCTCTATGATTGTTTTCTCTCTACCTTCCCCTGCCTTCCTCTCTTTTTCTCTCTCTTTCTCCCTTTCTTGAAGCCTCCCCTTGTCTGCTGCAAGTAACCTCGGGGAGCTGGAGATTGTGACAGAGTCAACAGGACCTGGGCTTTCAAACCAGGCATCCGAGGGCTCCTGCCACCGGGGAAAGGCCTGGTGGAATAAAAGGACTTTCTGGGCCAGAACTTGCCCGCTGTTTACGAAATGTACTAAATAAAGCACTTACTCAAAAAATTGTTGGTTAAATGGATTCACTTTACACCTTGCAGGCACATAAAACAGGTGCTTGGTTGTATGCTGCAGCAGAAAAGCCCCACATGATTTGAAATGCTAATATAGTTTAAAAAGTGGGGTGGTGTAAACTAAGTGTAAGTGGATCTGCTGAACAAGAGAGGGAACCTGCATAAAGTGAGAGAACTTGCCTACCACTGCTACCAGTGCTGCTATTGTACACGTCAGAGCACATGCATGTATATTTTGCGTTCTATAATGTGTGACCCTGACTCGAAGAATGCACTGAGTTTTGAGCATTCTCAGACAGAAGAAAAGGTAGAACAAACACCATTCTTTTCTTTTTCAACCCATGATCTTAAAACTAAGATTGCAACACGCAATTTTTTGCAAAGGAGCTGTTAATATTGAAAAATACGATGTTGATGTACACCATGATATATGTACGCATAATAACGAACTCGCATCACCATTGTTGAATTCACCTGATATGAAGTCCCCCTCAACCAGAGTCAGAAATACATGATCAGGCAAGCCCTGTGACCTAGGCCTGAAGCAACTGATTGACAGATCACAGATGGGGGGGACACGTAACCCTTAGACAGACGTGCGGACAGGAAATCCCAGATCGATCCCACAGATAGGCAGTGACACCACAATGGTCTCAGGAGATTGACCCCAATAAAACACGTTTGGCTGGAAGGGCGCACATTCCCAAAAAACATCATAACGTCAGATGCCACACTAAGTTAGGAACACACAGCTAATCAGAACACAGCATGCACATTACATGCAGGGATCACCACTCCCCATGCCGGACATCTGGACACGTACTCACTGGCCCTGCATTGTGTCCATGCAAGGTCAGGGCCCACCTGCGCCTCTTATCAAAAGACTAGATTTGTGGCCCGGTAAATAGGCCCATAATTCTGCCTTCAAAGGAATGTACTATTGTTTTATGACGCCTCATGTAATGTATAAAGTGATGGCCAAAACCAATGTGCTTTGAGACAGTCTGCAGACCCCAACTCTGTTGCCTGTTATTACCGGCCGCTCCGTTTAAATAAATCAACTTTTTCTGTTTTGCCAAACGCCTCTTATCTTTTATTTTTTTAAGGCAAATGCATATTCAAGCAACATTTTGGTGAGCCAGCAGGGAGAGATTGGTTCTTCGAGCACAACTGCAGCAGAAGGAACAGGACCCCACCCATATGGATTCACATCTGCGCAACATGGTCAGTGAGCACATGCTGCAATTGACTGGAAGTTCTGCTGTATCCACTGGGTGGAGGGCTATCCCAAAGCAGCCGTCAGTGGGTAAGAGAACACATCTGATCCTTAGTCCCAGCATTTGGCATACGGAAAACTAGGAAGAAGCATAAAATTCTAACCTGAGCACCCTGCCACCAAGAGAAATCTGCCTTATTGCTCATTTTATGCATCCAAGCTAAGTAGTCACAAGGCGGCCTCAGAGGCGTCCCAGGGAGGTCACCTTTCTTTGATAGGCAGCACGCTACGAAAAGTGAACGTTGTTTAGTCGCTTGGACCACTGGGAATGACAGAGAGGGTACGCTTGTCTCTGGGTGTGATACAGGGACTGCATGGACTCCTGGGTGACACACAGAGGGTACACTTGTTCCCTGGGTGTGAAACAGGGGTGGGGCCTCACCACTTTGACCACTGGACATGACATAGAAGGTATGTATAGGCTCTATGTGTGATCTTATCTTATTTTTTAGTCTCAATGAGTTTTCTTAGTGCTATCGGTTTGTTAATTCTGGTAGTATCGGAAAGAAGTGAGAGGTGCTATTCGCTTGGCCCACTGGGCGTGTCACAGCCGGTATGCATGACCCCTGGGTGTGATATAGGGTGTAATTCAGACGTTAGGGAAAAATTCTGATCTTGGAGAGTAAGGGGCATGGCCAAGGAGGGCCTGTAGTTGTCGAGTTGCTCCTTCTATGCGTAAATTGTTGCTATCTTTGTCCCCAAGCTGATATCGACAGACAATCGGGCTCACTTAGTTCCATGTACCACTCAGAGCCTCCCCTTGTAATTCAGTGGCTAAGGGTTTTTGACATAGTCATCATTTTTTCTTTTCTGTAATTTTTTCTCTTTTTACTTCTATTTCCATTGTGGTTTTCAATTGATGCAGTTTTTGATGTTGTGGTGCTGGTAGATTAATGCAAACTGTATTTTATATTAAATGTAATGTCCAGTTAACAATTTTATGTGCGTATGAAAAAAGTTGTTATTTGTTTACATTTTGCTATTCTGCTGCTAAAAGTACAATTCATAATGTTTTTGAGCTAACCAATACACTTTCTTACAGGTTGTGATTTTCTATTTGTGTTGCTTTATGTACTAAGTTAGTTTGATGAATCCTTGTCCTAAGCTGAGCTCATAGTAAAAGTAGTTATTGCCGGGATATTCCCTTGTACATATTTTCCCCACGACCAGAGTATTGTTTAAGTTTGTTTAAAGGCTTGTTACTTTAGAAGTGTACTAGCCCTTAAAATGGTTCCAACCCATCATAGAGTCGCCTTTAAACCATATGCAAACTAAGGTTCCCCACACAGGCTAACAAGCTAGATAAATGTTGTCGTAAATGGCACAGACACACTAAGATGCATGCGTTCCCCTGGGCAGAGGGAGGAACCTTTGACACCAACATAATAGAACACACAAGGACACACACCTCATTCGGACCAAGTATTTAGGGCAAAAGAAGGCTAGAAGAGAGGCACTGTTAGAACTGTGGGCCATCTTTGAGTTGGCCCTGACCTACAATTCTGCCCCAGAATCCTCACCTCCCCACCACACATAGACACAGAGGTGCTCTCTCTAATGCCCACCATCCCAGCTGTTACTGCACTGGGTTACACCAATCTTTAGGTTGAGGGTCCCCATCAGGCAGAAAATCACTAGAGCTAGGGCAGGGAGGTTGCAAGATAAACAAAGCCAGACAATTCCAGCCTCGCCTCATCTCAATTCAGTGCCAAGATACCCCGAAATTCAATCCCCCATCCATCGCATACAACCCAGCAGGTAAAAGCGGCACGGGGAGCTGGCACTCCAACCAGTGCGGTAGAGCGAACTCAGGTAACTGGGAGGTTCGTAGCCATACTGGATAGTGATACCATGAGTGGGGGGAGAGGTGTCAGCCCTGCTGGGTCCGAATTTGAGGGGGATGCACAGGGTATACTTCCCCAGGGTATGCCCATGCAGTGGAAGTAACAACAGGAAGTCAGCTGGAAAACAAGTTCCTACCAAGGAGAACCGAGTGCAGCATGGAGTGAAGGAGGCAGCCTAGGTGGGAGTTAGAGGAGAGGCGTGGAATGAGAATGGAGAGACGGAGCTCTCGCCTGGGAAGCACAGAGGTCGATGCACCCTCCTCTGGAAGAGAGGCGAGCTAGGCCCTGGATTCCACGTGAAGAGGAGCCCAAAACAGAACTAGAGGGGAGGCCCCTATCAGGAACACCAACCCCACCAGATCATCTGCATAGGAGAGGGGTCGACCAAGAAATAAGAGATCAGGGTAGCCTAGCCCAAATGCAGTTATGACAGAGGAGAAGCAAAGTGGCACCTCTGTGCACACACGAGGAGAGCAGCGACAAGGACATCTGCCGCTCCCCAGAATGCGCTAGTCAAACAGACTGACCCCTAGAGAGATAGTGTTGAGAGAAGAAGGCAAGGTCTTTGCGTGACCATTCTGCCACCTGCTAGTCAGCTGGACCGAAAGGGAGGGCCAGTACAATAAACCCTGGCCAGAAGAGGGATCCTTCAAACCAGAGGACATGGCCATTGTAGAAGACTGCATCTGGCACACAGAGGGAGATCCCAGGTGGAACGTCTCCTACATGCAGGAATGCCTGAGAAGATGGGAGTGCTACATTTGAAAAAAGGCAGCAGAGCGGCTCCAAGCCAAAATATGTCAGTTGTTACAGAAAGGCACGGCAGGGACCATCTATGTGCCATGGGTCCAAATGGACTAAGAAGGGCTCAGGACTAAACTGCCCCATTGATGGATGGGGAGGAAAAATAGAACTCCTGTTTTGCGGAAAACACGTGGCGTGTCAAGAGTCTGCTCAGCAGCTTCATCAGAGAGCAGACCAACACGGTATTTTCCTGAGCCCGCATCCTGGCAGTCACACCGACCAACACCGAGTATGACGGGCCACATTCAATTTATTCAGACACCCGATCTGAATGGCTCTGAGGGAAATGTTCCCTCACCGCCCAGACGTAGGAGGATTGATGACAGAGAGCATGAAACCTGGGGAAACCATGACTGACTTTCTAGATAGAATGCAGGAATGTTGGGGTCAAGAGACAGGACAGCCATGGACTGACATGGGCCCCCAGGTTGCATTCTTCTACAACATCCTCAAGAAGGGGCTGACCACCGAAATACAGAGCGGCCTAGATAGTGTAGTAGGATTAGACACCAATTCAGGCCCACATAATACATTACTACAGGAGGAAACAGGAAAAGGACAGGGAAAAACAGGAGCAAGCCCAAAGAGACACCACTAAGGTGGTCCAACATAAGTTAAAAAGACGGCCCTCAAGGGGGCCATGTTGGCCGCAAGTGTGCAAGTAGCACCAATCTTGCAGGGAGCTCCGCTGCCCAATCCCAGAGTGTTTCCATCCAATCCTAACGGCAGAGGTCAGGTGGGCTGGTAGCCACTGGTAGCCGCCAGACCTCAGAGAGTGGTACTACTGTCAGTGAATGGGACACATGGCCAACCGATGCCCTGAAAGCTTATCATGAGAAAAGATCAATAAGCCTGGGCCAGTTCCAGCAAAATCCCCATCCACAAAACTAGGATCAACCCGAGTGCACAGTACATTCAACCACAAGGAAATCAGTCAGAAAACACACTACCGCAACAAGGGCCAGGTGGTTGGCCAAACACATGGCAACTGCAGCAGGCAGGGAACCCAGCCCAACAAGCACTGGGGACACAGCCATGGCAGGGATGGATGACTGTCTGGGGAGGTAATTGTGGTAAGGGTGTTTACCATTTTATTAATAGTAAGTTTCCTTTTGTTGTATACCACTTTATGGAATTGTGGTGTTGTTGGATTCTGTATCCTATGTAATGAATTCTAGAATGTATGGCTCCAGTGGTCATTATTTCCTTGGCTGCTGCCTGGCTCTGTTGTGGGTTCATCGCTGGAAATAAAGCATAATTCTATGCTTAGAAAATTCATTCAGTTTCCTGACTTTATTTCCACACGTCACGCTACATTAATTGGCGACGATCTGTGGCTTCATTTTCCTGATTTTGGATTGCTGACATCGGACCCACCGACCTACATCAAGCTTTCTACAACTTCTACAACGGAATCAGATGCTGATTTGGATGTATTTTGATTTGCAGAAAATCTCGTTTTTCTGGTGCCTACGAGGTGTTCGTGAGTTATTTTAAACATATTTCTGATTTACCGGTGGACGTTACCTTGTCTTTCTGGCACTGTTTACATTCAAGTTGACTCTACATTCCACCTTACCAGTTGATTGTCCATGCGCTTCGCTTATCTTCGAATTGGAGCTTCGTTCCACCATTGTTTCTGCTCGTAAGCCTGAACGCACGCAACACGCTCAATTTGCCTTCGAGACAATTATCTCAACACGCTCCACGTCACACTTATATCACGTTTTTGACGTTTTTGGCAGCCATCTTTGAATGTTGGGATAACTCAGCTTCCATTCTTATGCCTATACGATATTCCAGCGCATCGATCAGCTTCATTTTTCTGCATCGTCATAACTACACGTTATTTTATTCATTTTACTTCACTTTTACTTCGTTTTACTCGCCTCATCATCATTCAAGTTGCAGTCTCTGCTTAATTCAAGTAAGGTTCTTTTATTTATTATTATGGCCAACTCTAATAACATTTTGCCTCCACCTCCTTTTTACAAGTGCCAGGCAAACCTATTACTCCTTGGCATAAATGGTTGAGGGTTTTTTCAAATTACCTTGAGGCGATTGATGCCATTGAATACTCACCCTCCAGGAAAAGAGCAATTCTTTTTAATTACCTGGGTACTGCAGGTCAACAACTATTTGACAACTTACCTTCAGTACCTGCAACCTCTGGTGATGACAATTGGAATGTGTATCTAGAAGCTCTTGCACGCTTAGGAAAGCAATATAAGGATGAACCGTCAGTAATGGTAGAACGTCATGTGTTCTTTAAACGTAAACAACAACATGATGAATCTATTGAGGATTATTTAGCTACTTTACGTGTTCTTGCTGCTAAATGCGAGTTTGGTACCAATCTTGACATTTCGCTGCGTGATCAACTTGTGTTCAACTGTTTCAACAAGAAGATACAAGAGCGCATACTCACCTGCAAGAATCCCACTTTGGATGAAGTTATGGGAATTGCTAGGAGCATCGAGTGTTCTGTTATTTCGTCCAAAATTCTTACTGAATATACTAGCACTAATCCCACAGTTTCTCCTAGCACCAGTGTTATGGCTCTTTCTTCAAACAGTGTTAATGAACCTGATGTTAATATAGTTGCTACTCGGTTTAAAAATAAGAAGACAGTTGAACGAAAAGATAATGTATGTTGTTACAGGTGTGGCTCCAAATTCCATGTGGGCAATTTTCCTAATTGTCCTGCCCAAGGTACACGATGTATTAACTGCAAGAAAATTGGGCATTTTCATACTGTTTGTAAAGCAGTTAAGTACAAAACCAAAGTCAGTCAAATTAGTACTGAAGATGAGTCAATTTGTGATGCGTTAAATATTGTTTCTCTTTCTATTGAAGTTAACATGCTGTGTGATAAAGTGATCAAAGGACCAATATGTGAAGTACATATCAGTTCTATCTCACTTCCTATTACAGCAGATTCAGGTTCTCCAATTACTATCATAGCAGACAAAACCTTTTACAAATTATGGACCAACACTGCATTGTCTTCCTCTGATGTTAATCCCAAAGCATTTGGGGAGTATGATATCATTATTTGTGGATATTTCAGTGACACCATCAAATTTAAATATAGGGAAATTCATACAAAAATGTATGTTGCACAAAAGGGTAGAGACTTTCTAGGATGGCGTGATCAAGCTGGTCTTGGTATTGTACTGAGACCTGGTCATTCTGAACCAATTGTTCTTGGTGATCTGCCTATACTATCGGTAAGTGGTATTCAGTCTCATGATTCCTCTTTGCTCCATTTGTTGGATAAATATAGTACTGTGTTTTGTGACAATATTGGTCTAGTTAAAGGTTTCGAACATTCTATTAAGTTGAAGGAAAATGCTGTTCCTGTCATTCAAAAAGTAAGACCTGTACCTCTCTCTGTGAGAGAAGATTTAAAGGATCACCTTGCTCTATTGTGTTCACAAGACATAATTTGCCCCATTGAATCATCCGAGTGGGTTTCAGCTGCAGTGGTTGCACGCAAATCCTCGGGGGACATCCGTCTCTGTGCCGATTTGAGGGTATTAAATCGTAACATTGTGGTGGATTGTCATCCTTTGCCTCGCATTCATGATATGCTAGCAAAAATAGGCAGTAGCAAGTTCTTTTCCACCATAGATTTACGCTCTGCGTATCATCAAGTTCCTTTGTCTGTAAAGTCTCAACCTTTAACTACATTTGTTACACCATTTGGTGTCTGCATGTACAAAAGACTTCCCTTTGGTTTGGCGTCAGCTGCTAGTATATTTCAGAGGTTAATGGACCAAATGTTTGATGACATTCCAGGCATTCATGCATTTCAAGATGACATATTAGTACATTCTGAATCTATCGAACAACATTACATTCTTTTAGAAAGTGTTTTGAACACTTTGCAGACACATGGTATGACTGTTAACGTAAAAAAATGCAAGTTTCTCACTCAAGAGGTGGATTATCTCGGTCACAACATTTCTAGTGTTGGTATTAAGCCTAAGACCTCCTTGCTTGATGCTATTAAGAATGCATGGGGAATGCAAGTTATGTGACTGACAAGTGCACATGTCCATCCCCCAAATACCACATCATCTGTACTACTATTTGTCCACGTCATACCAACTGGACATATGGGGGACATGAAACACAACTCTCTGAACATGAGCACCTCACAGTGTGCTGTGAATGACAATACAGCTGACTGAAAGTCACAGTCGCAAACACCTGTGTGCACAGTCAAGTGATCAGACACCTATAAGTCACAGAAGTATCGTCTATCATGGTCACATCTCAGATGGCATGCTGAGCCCTAACCGATAAACATACCAGTAGTCCTGACAATGAAGTCACAGCACAATGAGACAGAGGCAGACACCTGAGGGTACATGTCACTGATCACAACATGCCAGATGACACACGGGAGTGGGAGTACAGAGTGCATTGCATGCCCTGGAGTAGGCATGACTGTCCAGCTCCACCTGTAAGAGGGATGAGTCCTGGACAGTAGGCAGGTGGCTAAGCATGTGTGACACACTGGATACACATACTCCTGAGGCCCAAACATTGTTCCCACCAGCAGCATGGGTGTGTGCCAAAGTCCCCAGGGACATGTGGTGAGTCAGAGCAGCAAGCGGACCACATATCAAAGTTACACCCAGATTACATGTCAGAACTTAGGCATTGTGTAAGCAATTGACCCACCCATGAATCGCACAACATAGTCATGGGAACAAATGCTGTCCCCCAGCTTGAGCAAAGCTAAATGCAATGACACAGTCCCCAAATGACACAATTTCCTGACTATAAGGGCCACACATATGGGTATTAGAGGAGAAGTGGTCATGTCACAAATGAGGGACATGGGTCCTGGACCACATGACTGATGTACTGTGGAAGTTTAACCAGGCCAGAGGCGGGCACATAGCATGTCAGACAAAGTGCACAGTGCAGTCATGGACTCACCCCCTCCTTGCTGCTGTCTGTCCTTCAGCTGCCCATCCAGGTCAGGGAAGACCACCGCCAGGATCCGGAGCATGTGGGGGTCAGGGTCCGGTGTCCGCCTCTCCTGCGAGGAGGCGACAGCTTCAGCTGGACCCTTGCGATCCTCCGGGTCCAGCCACGAAGGTCCTGCCACCTCTTCTGGCAGTTGCGGATCCTGCGCCTGTAGACCCCCACGGATCTTACTTTCCGGGCGATGGTCAGCCAGATTTCCTGCTTCTGGTGGGCATCAACCTGTGAGGATGACAAAGTGAAAAGGCCATTACTACACATGCAACATATATGTGCATCACACAGTTGGATATACATATCTCAATCACAGGGGCATATGATGTACACAGGCAGTGCAACAATGGCTATGAACAGTTTGCCAGCAGTCACTACATGGTATCATTGCATGGGAAGTAAACCTAGTTAGAATGCACTGTTACTGCACTGTACCAGTTCAGTGCATGTAACTACACACTTTGGGGTGTGACAACTACTCAGTGGGCATGCTAGCCAGTGGTGTGCACACTGAAGCCCTGCTAGTCAGACAACATGCACAATTAGTGAGGCAGTGGACAGCACACTCACCTGCTCCCCTGGTTTCCCATACAGCTTGCTGTACTGTGGAAGGAGGCTGTCCAGCAGGGCCTGGTTCTCCTCAAGGCTGAAGGCTGGGGCTCTCTCCACAGTACGTGCCATTGCAGGAGCCAGAGGATGCATAAACAGCAGCAGTGTTGGTGGCAGATGTCGTCCTGGAGCATGTAGTGCAGGCAAGTGAGCTCTCAGGGTAACAGCCAGCATTATATGTGTGCTGCAGAGGCAGATACTGTCCCATGTGTCCAAAGTGATAGGTCCAAGTCGTTTGCATCTTCTGAATCTGACCAATCCATGGAATAGCAGCACTAATACACGCCCACAGCATCCTTCAAATCTTCAACTTCATGACACCCATGATTTTGCAACATTGTTGTGGCTGGCCAACTGAATTCACTGCATCAGACTCGTTGGAGCTTCGAAAACGCGTCCGTTGCCATGCCAGGCCCCAGCCAATGTGTGCGCACCGTTCGGTCCACTGCTGTACAACGCGTATTTCGGGATACAACGCGTACCCGCTCACATACAATGCAATGGGCCGGCCGGGCACACCGATCGGTCCATTGCTGTACAACGCGTACCCGGATACAACGTGTACCCGCTCACATACCATGCAATGGGCCGGCCGGGCACACCGATCGGTCCATTGCTGTACAACGCGCACCCGGGATACAACGCGTACCCGCTCACATACAATGCAATGGGCCGGCCGGGCACACCGATCGGTCCATTGCTGTACAACGCGTACCCGGGATACAACGCGTACCCGCTCACATTCAATGCAATGGGCCGGCCGGGCACACGATCGGTCCATTGCTGTACAACGCGTACCCGGGATACAACGCGTACCCACTCACATACAATGCAGTGGGCCGGCCCGGGCACACCGGATCGGTCCATTGCTGTACAACGCGTACCCGGGATACAATGCGTACCCGCTCACATACAATGCAATGGGCCGGCCGGGCACACCGATCGGTCCATTGCTGTACTACTGCGTACCCGGGATACAACGCGTACCCGCTCACATACAATGCAATGGGCCGGCCGGGCACACCGAACGGTCCATTGTTGTACAACACGTACCGGGATACAACGCGTACCGGCTCACATACAATGCAATGGGCCGGCCGGGCACACCGATCGGTCCATTGCTGTACAACGCTGCACCGGGATACAACGCGTACCCGGCTCACATACAATGCAATGGGCTGGCCGGGCACACCGATCGGTCCATTGCTGTTCAACGCTGCACCCGGGATACAACGCGTACCCGCTCACATACAATGCAATGGGCCGGCCGGGCACACCGATCGGTCCATTGCTGTACCTAACAGCGTACTCGGGATACAACGGCGTACTCCGCTCACATACAATGCAATGGGCCGGCCGGGCACACCGATCGGTCCATTGCTGTACAACGCGTACCCGGGATACAACGGCGTACCCGCTCACATACAATGCAATGGGCCAGCCGGGCACACCGATCGGTCCATTGCTGTACAACGCGTACCAGGGATACAACTCGTACCCGCTCACATACAATGCAATGGGCCGGCCGGGCACACCGAACGGTCCATTGCTGTACAACGCGTACCCGGGATACAACGCGTACCCGGCTCACATACAATGCAATGGGCCGGCCGGGCACACCGATCGGTCCATTGCTGTACAACGCGTACCCGGGATACAACGCGTACCCGCTCACATACAATGCAATGGGCCGGCCGGGCACACCGATCGGTCCATTGCTGTACAACGCGTACTCGGGATACAACGCGTACCCGCTCACATACAATGCAATGGGCCGGCCGGGCACACCGATAGGTCCATTGCTGTTCAACGCGTCCCTGGACAGGTCACACGCATATGTCACCATGCTGGTCACTGGTGAACCTATGCCAGCCACATATACTTTCCAGGGACTCAGGGGCACACCTACAACACCACACCCAGTCCACACTGTATCTAAGGCATGTGTGGCAGCATAACCTTATCTGTGTATGGGGGTGAACATGTGTTTTTGGGGTGGCATTTGGGGGCAGACACACCCAGGCTGTGCACGTGTTCATGGGGACAGGGTCCTTTGTGTGTTGTGCACCTGACCACTGTGGTGTGCAACTTTTCATTTATGGGCATGTGTCATGGTCACATTTCCAGGTTGTTTATGTGTATGACATGTCACATACCCCCAGGCTCACATGTGGGAAGGCATGTACGTCACAGGGTGGCCCATTGCCACAATAGTGATGTCCCTCCGCAGTCTGTGTGCATGTTGTGTTTCGCATGTCTCTGACCTCATGTGCACAATGGGAGACAGTCTCCACATCCACGTGGTTTGTGCATGAACTTTGATGTTGTGTGTGTGTGTGTCACAGACGTCCATGTATGTCCTGCAGAGGCTACAGGGGCCACTACCTGTGGGTGTCATGTTAGTTTCTCTGACGTGTACATGATACGCAATGTCATGCCAGTGTCCATGTGGTAAGACAGGGTCCCTGGGAATCTACCTGTCAATGAGCTGTGATGCCTGTGGAGCATCTGTCCTGACACATCACTGTGGTATGTGTGTGGAACGTGAGAGCAGTAAATGGGTACTGTGACACAGCCTAATGGTTTCCCATAGCACACCCTGGAACCTGTTGTCAACACTTGTTGAACAGAGATGTTAGATGATGTCCATGTAGGTGCCATATATGTCCAAACAGAACGACACACACATCAAGTACTTGTGTTTGTTAATGATGTATCATGTGAAATTGAGTATGGTGAACGGCACATAGTTGGGGTGACTGACAATCTTGCTTTCTTCACCTATGCACTGCAGGGCTCCTGCTGTCCATCGACCATTCCCAGACCTGGCAACGATGGTGGAACGTTACAGCATTCGATGGTACCGCTTCACCAGGCAGCTTATTGAGGATTTGGCAGTGCGGTTGGACCCACATTTGCAGCCTGGCCGTCCGTATCCTACAGCGCTGACCCCCAAGGTGAAGGTGATGGCAGCCCTACACTTCTTTGCCACCGGTACCTTTCAACACACTATGGCGACTGCCGGTGGGATGTCACAGACTATGTTCAGCCGTGTGCTACGCGATGTTTTGGGGGCAATGTTGATTTACCTGAACCAGTACATCTATTTCCCAACACGTCAACGACTCACTGACGTCAAGAGTGACTTCTATGCCCTGGGGAGGATGCCACATGTAATTGGCTCCATTGATGGGACACATGTGGCTTTGATATCACCACAGGCACATGAGCAGGCATACCGGAACCGTAAACATTACCATTCGATCAATGCTCTGGTGGTATGTCTTGCAGATATGACCATCACACATGTGTGTGCCCGTTTCCCCGGTTCGGCACACGATGCCTACGTGATGAGGAGTAGTTGCATCCCGAGGATGATGTCACAGATGCCGAACCAGCGTGCCTGGCTTGTTGGTGTGTACTGACTTTGTACCATTGTGTGTGTTCTGCTATGTTGTTTTCCGCACACATTTTCAAATCGGCTAATGTGCAATTGTCTGTCTGTAGGTGACTCGGGATACCCCAACATGCCGTGGTTGCTGACACCCCTCAGGAACCCTGTGACACCAGCCCAGATGCGCTACAGTGAGGCACATGGTCGGACGAGGAGGGTGATTGAGCGGACCTTTGGTCTCCTGAAGAGCCGCTTCCGCTGCCTGGACAAGACAGGAGGGGCCCTCCCATATGTCCCAGCAAAGGTGTGCAAGATTGTCATCGTCTGCTGCATGCTGCACAACCTGGCAGTGCGGAAGGAGTTGCCTCTCATCCTGGATGACGATGACCAACGTCCGCCACCTGTGGAAGATCCTGGCCTGGGTCACGATGCCAGTGAAGATGATGATGATGATGATGGTGATGTCCGCACACAGCTCATCACCAACTTCTTCAGCTGAATGTGAGTCTCCAGAGGGTTGTAATGTCAATGATTTGAGTTTGCATGATATGTGTGTGTGGTGCTCTGTTGCTGTTTGAGTGTGGCCATGTGCTACTTGACTGGATGCGTGCAGCGATGTGTCCTTGCAGGTGGTCTGTACTGCCCAACAGTGTTGACATGCTAACTTGGTTTTGTGTAGTCATCTCGTGACATGTATTAGACATGAGTATTGCCGTTCTGTGCTGTTCTTCAGTGGTTTTGACTGTGTGTCATGTCTGTCCTTCACAGGGTGTTGCCGGAGTTGTTTGATCAACTTGGATCCCACGAATCCATGAATCAACTTGCAAGGTGGAAGCAGTCGTTTCCCTACAGGTGATGTGCCACACACCCCTGGACTTTCTATCTTCTGCACTTTTATGACTTTGTGGCCACAGCCAGGTTGGATTAGCTAGCATTTGTAGTGGAAACAACATGTTGCAAATGTGTAATAAACCTGTGCTTCACTTTGGGATGTGCGTTGTCTGTGGTCACACATCTGACTGACATTTGCTTACTGCACCTGTAGTCTAGTTGACAGACTGTGAATAGGTGGCATGTCTGTGCATTCCACTCTATTTAGTTGCAACATCAGTATAGGTGATGAGTCTGATGGCCCTGGTGTCTATGTGTTGTGTGGCCCTAGTGGTGTGTCTCCCTCATATGTGTCACGTCGCCATGACTGACATGACGGTGTTGGACTTGCTGTAGCAGTTAGCATGCACAGTGTCATTTTTCTGATCACCATCTCCATGACAGAGAGCACGTTGGAATCACAACAGAGGCAGATATGGTGTATTGGTGAGTTTATTTACATACAGGTGTGAGAATGGTGCACAGGATGGTGGGTGCTGTACATAGAAATTGGAATCCAAAGTTCCCATGTGATTTGGAAGTCTTGGTAGCTGAGATGTCCAGAGTAAAGTCCACAGTCATCTGATGAATTTGGCCAACTAGAGCTCCCCATGTCATGTGGGAGAGTTGGGTTGGCTTAGACAGGGCGTGCAGTTTGCACACAGAGGAAAAGTTCCAGAACAGGTGTTGGCTTCCTGGGGGATGTAGATGGCCATCGGCCTCTCAGTTTGGCCTCCTCAGACGGCCCCTCTTCTTGGGGGGGGACCCTCAGGTGCAGGCTGCGGCAGCGCAGGGGACTCTCTGCCAGAGTCCTCCTCCCTCCCTGTGGCATTTGCAGTTGTTTCAGCAGCAGATGTTGTGGGCACACAGGGAGGTGTGGCCATGTTGGTGCTGATCTGGCGGAGGCATGTCAGTATGTCCCTATGCACCACTGTCAGTTGTTCCAATGTGTCCCACTTGGACTCCATGCCAGACATGTGTGTCTCGACACGTGACATGTGTGTCTCGACACGGGACATGTGGGAGTCCAAGCGGGCATGATGGGCAGCCTGCTGCTGTTGTATGTCCTTGAGGATCACCACTACCTGGCTGACCTCTCCGGTGCTAGTCTGGTACGCATCCGCGATGCGTGCCAGTTGTGGGTCATCATGCAGTCCAGACCCCTCTGCAAAGAGCGACCTATGTCAACCACCCCTCCCACCACCCCTGGCGACACATGCAGGACCTGCGGTGGCACGCACAGGTGACCGTGGGCCCACTTGGGTGTTGTTCCTGGGCTCGTTGTCACCAGCTCCAGTTTGGGTCTGGGTCCCTGCGCTGTTGTCATCTGTGATCCTTGGTCTGTCCGTGTTGGCAGGGGTGGCCTGTGTGTTGGCAGTTGTTGGAGGGGTGGGTGCAGGGGGTGCAGATGTAGGTCCTGCTGGTGCTGCATGATGACTCACACCGGAGGGTCCAGCTTGTTCTTCGCCATCCGAGGAGTGCAGAGGCTGATCCACACCAGTGAGCTCAGTGTTCCCTGGAGCCTGGGACAGGGACTCCTCCTCATCTGCTGCTGTGTCCCCATCATCACCTGTTTTGGGGAGAGACACAGATTGTATGTTATGTTTCTACTGGCATCAATTGTTCAAACACCTGACAGTTGTGACTGTACCTCTGGATGTGGGCCTGGGCATTGCATTCTCCTAAATTGTGACAGTCAGAGAGTGATATTGGTGTAGCACATTGTCCTGCCAACCTGTGGCATGTCAATGTGAATGTTGAGGTGTGTGCATGACCAGCATTGGTGGTATTTGCTTGCCATCCGGGCCTCCTTCTCCCTCCAGCCCAGTTATCCCACCATGAAGCGTGCTTCCATTGCAGGGAGTGCAAGTTGTCTTTCAGGATGTCAGTCAGTGGTGTTCTGCTGTTGGTTGTTGCACAGTTCCCAGCAGGGCCTTGTGCTCCCCCCAGCAGTACCCAGTGTCAGCCATCTTGTGAGTCCTTTCCCACTCCCTGTGATGTGAGCATGGTTCAGGGTGGTGTTGATGGGCCAATTGTGAGGCTGACCAATATCTGTGACTACCACTCCCATCATGCTATTGCCTACACCCCTCTTCCCAGCATGCCCATACTTCCTTCCTTTTGAGTGGACTTCACTGTGTGTGAGTGTGACAGCAATGGCAAGATGGCTGGCAGTGTGGTCCAGTTGTTTGTTGGTGCCCAGTTCCCAGCAGGGCCTTGTGCTCCCCACAGCTGTGGCCCATGTCAGACATCTTTGAAGTGGCTTTTGACTCCCTGTGAGGTGTGCATGCTTCAGTGCTAACTTGCTGGGCAATGTGGGTGTGAGATGTTGATCTGTGACTACTACTCCCATCATGCTATTGCCTCCACCCCCCTTCCCAGCATGCCCATCCTTCCTTCCTTTTGACTCTGCTTCCCTGTGGGGTGGGGTGCCTGTGCTGACAGGATGGCTGGGAGTGTTGTCCTGGCAGTTGTTTGGCTACAAGTCACAAGAGTGTCCCTGTGCTTTACACAGCATGACCCAGGGTGGTGGTTCTTTGTGGGATCTTCAGTTAGGATGTGAGGCATTGCATTCTCCCAGGTGGGTTATGTGGAGTTAGTGTTGAGGGTGTGTGTGAGTGGAGGTGCTTGTAACTATGGTCAGTGCTGTGAGTCCTCCTTCCCACCCAGCCAGATATCCCACCATGGTACGTGCTTCCATTGCAGGGAGTGCAAGTTGTCTTTCAGGATGTCAGTCAGTGGTGTCCTGCTGTTGGTTGTTGCACAGTTCCCAGCAGGGCCTTGTGCTCCCCAGCAGTACCCAGTGTCAGCCATCTTGTGAGTCCTTTCCCACTCCCTGTGATGTGAGCATGGTTCAGGGTGGTGTTGATGGGCCAATTGTGAGGCTGACCAATATCTGTGACTACCACTCCCATCATGCTATTGCCTACACCCCCCTTCCCAGCATGCCCATACTTCCTTCCTTTTGAGTGGACTTCACTGTGTGTGAGTGTGACAGCAATGGCAAGATGGCTGGCAGTGTGGTCCTGTTGTTTGTTGGTGCCCAGTTCCCAGAAGGGCCTTGTGCTCCCCACAGCTGTGGCCCGTGTCAGACATCTTTGAAGTGGCTTTTGATTCCCTGTGAGGTGTGCATGCTTCAGTGCTAACTTGCTGGGCCATGTGGGTGTGAGATGTTGATCTGTGACTACCACTCCCATCATGTCAGTCAGTGGTGTCCTGCTGTTGGTTGTTGCACAGTTCCCAGCAGGGCCTTGTGCTCCCCCCAGCAGTACCCAGTGTCAGCCATCTTGTCAGTTGTTTTCCACTCCCTGTGATGTGAGCATGGTTCAGAGTGGTGTTGATGGGCCAATTGTGGGTGTGACCAATATCTGTGACTACCACTCCCATCATGCTATTGGCTACACTGACTTGACCAGCATACACAGACTTCCTTCCTTTCAGTGAGCTTCCCTGTGAGGTGGTGTTCTAGTGGTGTTTAAATATCTGGGAGTGTTTGTTGGTTCTATTTGTGCCACTGCCTTGCTGTATTTGTTGTTAGGTTTGTACATGTCATGACACAGTTACATATCACTATGAGATGGGAGGTATTGTGTTTGTCTGACTAGCATTTACATCTTGGGATGAATATCTTTTGGTTGCTGTGTATTTGCTGAGGGTGCATGGTTTGCCTATCCCCTTGACTGTGATGTGTGTGTGTTGTCACACCATATTGTGTATATTAGTTGTGTACTCACCAGGCTCTGGGATGTCTGTTAGTCCGTATACGCTCACTGGTGGTAGGATGGCCCGCACCTTCTCCTCCCAGGGCCTGAGGTATACTGATTTTGCAGGAGGGCCACTGCTGGTGTGCTGGCTGAGGAGGTAGTCCTTTTTGAGTAGGTCCCGGACCCTCCTGCGCACATCATACCACCTGTTCTGGATGTCTTCCTTTGTGCGCAAACATGGTGATTGTGCATTCACCCTGTCGACAATCCTCGCCCACATCTTGGTTTTCTGCGACATGGGGGTCTGTTGTACCAATGTACCAAACAACTGTGGCTCTACCCTCAGGATCTCGTCTACCAGGACTTCCAATTCACTATCTAGGAACTTATGGTTCTTCTTTGGGGGCATGGTGATGGGTGGTGGTGGTGATTGATGTGTGTGTGTGCAAGTGGGGGGGTGTGAGTGTAGGTTTAGCTAGGTGTGTGTGAGGGTGCTATTTGTAGGTGTGGTAATGGTGTGTGGCTTGTGTGATGTATGAGCTGTGAGTGTGTCTGTGGTTGCTGTGTGATGGTGTTGTGTGCTGGCAGGTCAGTGGAATTTGCAAAGGATCATGGTAGGGATTTGTGGCCTTTATGTAGGTAGAGTTGGAGGTGTGTCCTTGTTCCATTTTTTTTTTCTCCCTGTATTTATTGGCTTTGTGGTTGCTTGTTTGGCCCTTTTTTTTCTAATTCGTTCCTTGGTGTTTTTGGTGCATGTAGGAGTCGTTCTTGTGTCCGAGTAGGACACTGCAGTTGTCTGGTGCGATCTTGTCCGACTCGTTCCCGCTGTGTGTCAGCTAGGTTTCATATGCGGCGTACGAGTCGGTCGCGTAGTATTGGGTTGCTTCGGCTGGGTTTTGTATGCGTGTCGGTCGTACGGCTTGTGCTCCGGGCAAGTCGGTCGTGTTTTGCACGCACAGCATCGTACTACGCGGGTCGGAGTTCGCGGGTACGTTTCGTTCGGGTTCAATCCGGGTGCGTGTCGGTCGGTTTGTTTCGCATGATTTCCCGGCCGGATGGCTTGTTTCCGTCCGGCTCGGTCGGTCGTTTTGTATTCTGTCCGAGTCGGTCTGATTTCACATGCATTTCATCGTACTACCAGGGTCGTACGGCGCCGGTACGTGTCGGTCGGACTTTATTCCCGGACCGAGTCGGTCGGTACGTTTTTCAGCCAGAATCGGAATCGGCCCCAAAGTGTTGAGTGCCGGAGATTGGGTTCTCATTAAAAAAAACATTAGAGTTTCCAAAGGTCAGTCTAAATTTTCTTTTCCTGCTCAAGTGTTAAAAGTTTAACGTATGGCAGTCTTGCTCCAAGACAGGGGTTGGTGGAACATAAATGCTGTGGTCAAAATAACATCTGAGCAAGCTGCTATTATTCTCAAAACTCGTGTTAACAAAAGTGATAGCTTTAATGACAATTGGTATGGAGTTGGTGATTTGACTTCCCAGTTGTCACTAACTCTTATTCTCCTCCTTCAATTTCAGGTCAAGGTGATTGTGTTTCTAGTCATCCAAGTTCTGTATTACAATCTCATCCTATTATGCCTGTTGAAGGGGAAGGAGAGGGGATACGTAGGGGGAGTAGGAGCAGTAGCAGAATAAGGACTGTTCCTGTTCGTCTAAGAGACTATGTAGTCTAATTGTGTTCTTTCTCATAATTCCAACACTACACTACTGATTTAATTTATTTGTTAATTTTGCTTTTGTTTATATAAAAAGGAGGATGTGTGGTAAGGGTGTTTACCATTTTATTAATAGTAAGTTTCCTTTTGTTGTATACCACTTTATGGAATTGTGTTGTTGTTGGATTCTGTATCCTATGTAATGAATTCTAGAATGTATGACTCCAGTGGTCATTATTTCCTTGGCTGCTGCCTGGCTCTGTTGTGGGTTAATCGCTGGAAATAAAGCATAATTCTATGCTTAGAAAATTCATTCAGTTTCCTGACTTTATTTCCACACGCCACGCTACAGTAATACCTTTTCACAATCACCCAATCCAAATCTGCAGGAAGCCTAAAAAATCGCACATATGACACATCCACTTCATACCCACGTCAGAAAACTCACAACAACAATAAAGACTAGTGACACAGCATTAAGAGAGAACTCAAGCCTTTAGTTGCATTCAGGATAAACTCAGAGCTGCCGTATGTTCGGTCGATCGGGAATCCATACTAAAATCTGCCATTTTGGGTGTCTGCAGGGGCTTAGGCCTCACTGTGCTACTAGTCCCCCAGGGCAGCATTGGCTGGCACACGCCCCGGGGGAGAGCAGTCTGACGAGGGGGCAGGGCGGCCCGACCAGTGCATAAAAGCAGGCACCCAGGTCTCTTCACCCAAGTCACTAGGGAGCGCCTCAGATCAAAAGGACCCCATTCTTCAACATATCAGTTACAAAACGAGGCGCCGCTCCGGTGCCGGAAGCCAGGTTTTCTGTGCACATGGGATAATGGTGTCTCCAATAAGCAACAATTTGGCACCAAGTCAGTAGGAAATTTCACCAAGGCAATCAGCCATCCCTGTTCGTTGCCACCAGCACAACAAGTCCCAGCCACGCATAAGCCTCCAGTCCTAAGCAAGAAATCTTGCTTTCTCCTCTCCCCTAATGCTTTCAAACATTCAATGTCTGCTCGTCAGATTATGTCCCTCCAAAACAGCAAGAGTAGCGTGTCACCAGGTAGGAAGTCCCTGATCCCCGCCTAGGGCGGCAGACCCAAAGCATCCTGGTTCAAAGGGAGAGAGGGGTGCCGGGAAGGGGGTTCTGTGGATGACCATCACAGCCCCCACATAAGGTGCATGGATACACTCATCTCCGGACCCAGCGTGTTGACTCAAATAACACAGGGCCTCAAAAACATCGTCCAAGGAAGCAGTAGGCCTGATCCCAGTCATTGCCACATCCAAATCACACAGGGGCCAGACACCAGCTATTCAACCCCCACCGGTTTGCCACATTAAAACCAACACTACATGAGACCTTAAGAAGGTGCCCAATGACCTGTAGGAAGAATCCCAAAAGTAGCTCAAAAACAGAATCTTCCAGAAAAAGGACGTAATTAAAACACCCAGCTCCATTAGGGAAAACCTTGTTACACGGCATGTGCAGGGACCAGAGTGGCGCACATGTATCCTCAGGACACATTGCAATTACCCACAACCCTCAAATTACGACACACCCTCCATCCTTTCACGGCACATCACACATGTGTAGGTCAAAAGGTACCATCCTCATCTGTCAAACTACGCACACACACACACACACACTTTAGAAATAATAGGGAACTAGCGGGCCGGCAAACCCCATAAAACACTAGTTAGGTAAGAAGAGTAATCCACGCACCCACAAAGATCACTCCACTAAAACACTCACCTCTGTCATGGGGAGGGGGGAGGACCAAATGACCCACAAAATAAAACTCAGGTGCTCCCTGACTAAATGTTCACCGACTCCTAAAATTACTCCCCAACTGGGCCCACCTTCCAGTACCCCACTAAAAAGTTGTACCAAATATTCCTCAAAAACGACAGGTGCAGGAATTTCCAAGACTGTATAATGATGTATGTTTATCTAAAAACTAACCTATAACCCACAGCTCTTATTCAACAGGTCTGCAATCAAGTTATATGTGCACTACCTTTACGGCTGCGAGCCACCTCTTCAGTAACCACCTCTGAAGTCCCAACTAGACACAAGGGTCCATGTCAAAAAGAGCACAAACTATTTTTTATGGACACTTTTTTAACAACAGACTCTTTACACTGTGCCAAGCAGACACCTCCGGATGCCAGAAAGCTGCAGACGACCCCTCGAGACACCATCCTGCAATGTTTCAAAAGTGATGAGTTATTGCACTTTTGGCTATCAACTGATTAGCATAGGTGTGTCCTATTCCATCCGCTGCGACCTTGACATGTCTATGGAGCTTGCATAGGCACCTCTCCCACCTCACTTACACTTACACTGAACCAAATGCTAGCATTCCATACGTACTACACAGCGCACCCTTGCACAACACATGGTACCAACAGATCACTGACATAATATCGACACTCCTAATATCGAGCAGCAAAATCATCGACACACCAATATCGACCACAAAAATATCGACATCCAATACTTATTTAAAAAATACACAAATATCGAGATAAAAATATCGCCTGTTAAAACACTGATACATATAATCTTGAAAACAAAAATATCGTAAACAATAATATTGTTATCATTAAATAAACATACAAAACAACAAAAATATCGGAATCAAAAATATAGTCCACATTATTATCATAAACACACAATTATCGACACCTTAATTAATAAAAATAACACAGCACATAACATTAAAAATATAAACAATAGTACAAACACACACACTATAATTAAATAACTAAAAATAATATCAATATTAAAATAAAACACCACTACTAAATATTTAACATAACTCACACCATCAAATAAATAATTTTTACAAACAAATTAACTAATTAAAATATTTATTTTATACATTTACTACATTATTATTTACAAATTAAATACTAGCATATAACTAAATATACAAATAATATAAAAAAAATAATTACCATTAATTAGCGTTTACCAAATAAGGAAACAACTGCCAAAACAATTTAAAACCATTCTTAACAACCAATAAAAAACAACTATTAACCAAATAAACCAATAAAAATGAAAGAACAATTAAATAAACACTATATAAACAAATTTAAAATCATTATAAATGTGTATTGCACCAGCAAAGACCAGAAGAAGCAAAATCTCTGCAAGATATCTTCTACAACATCACACTGCCACATCCAAAACTTCTATTTCAACGTTACAAAGTAAGTAAAATATAACACTTATTTGATAATGTAACAAAATAAAACTAAACTAATCTTAAACAAACTAAACAAATAACCTAATGTTATTATAAATCATATCTCCTCTACAGAATGTCCAAACTACACTCAACTAACTACAAACAACATCCAAGATGCTACTCCAAAAAAAGTAAGTATAAATTAAAAAGATACTAATCCAACAACTAAAACTCCCAACCCAAAAACCCCACTAACTACCCACACCCCAAAATACAAAAAATACTGTTAAACAAATAAATTAAAAATATACTTTTCTTCAACAGAAAAGAACAAGCACTGCATCCAAAGACCAACAGAAAACATCACAAAATCCAAAATTTTCTACAAAACCAAAAATGTAAGTATAGTTACATTTTTTACTTTTTGTAATACAATAAAAACATGTATAAAATATTTAACATTTTCTAAATAAATTTCTCATAACAGGTCAAATATCAATATGAATGAAGGTGCAAAATTCATAACATCGCAAAAGGAAGACTTTTACTATGCTACATGGGATATGTCTACACCCAAGAAAAACAAACAGGCGACAAGATTAATTGGAAATGCACCAAATACTATTCCAATGCATGTTATGGGAGGGCCATGACAAAGGAAACTACTGTAATAAACGTCAAAGAGCATAACCACCCCCCTAATATAGCAGAGATAAAAGTAAGAGATGTTCTAGAAACTCTTAAACAGGCTAGTACGAGCTCTCAGAAACCTACAACAGAAATACTAAAAGACATTCTACCCCGAGTTCCTGAACATGTAACTGGACAATTACCCTCCATCTCAACTTTAAAAAGATCAATTGCTAGAACTAAGAAATCTACTACTGACACCCCACCTGCCCCCAAAACATTCAGTGAAGTTCAAATACCAGATGAACTAACTCTAACTCATAACGAAGAACAATTCCTTCTTTATGATAACAAATCTAATGAAAAAAGGATTTTAATATTTGCAGCTCCCAGAAACCTACAAAAACGTCAATCTTGTGAAACATGGATGATGGATGGTACATTTAAAATATATCCCAAACCATTTTTCCAATTATACACAATCCATGGACAGTATCAAAATAGCAACTTCCCCTTCATGTATGCACTGTTACCAAGCAAACAAACAACTACCTATGTAGAACTGCTAACAAAAATAAAGCAAGAAACTAATAACTACTACCCACAAACAATTATCATAGACTTCAAACAGTCAATGATAAAAGCCATCCTGAAAAATTACTCTCACACAGCAATACAAGGTTGCTACTACCACTTTAATCAAAGCATATGGAGACACCTTCAAAAATCTACCCTTAGTGTAGAATATGCAACTAACAGAAACTTTGCATATGAAACAAAAAAACTAATTGCACTAGCCTACGTCTCAATAACAGAAGTTGCTGAACACTACAATTTATTAATTGAAAGCCCCTACTACCAAACCAATGAACATAAACAAAGTCCCCTACTAGACTATTTCGAGGATACCTGGGTGGGAAGACTACATAGATCTGAACATAGAAGACAACCAAAATTCCACATTCCTTGGCGGAGTGTATGCAACAGCACCCTAAATAAGGAAGCAAAAACTAACAACGCTGTGGAAGGAAGGCATAATGCCTTACAATGGGAAGAACCCAACCAACACTACATAAATTACTAGAATCGATCAAAAAGAGCAAAGCTACCAACAACTAAGGGGTCGATTCTGATGTCATTTGGAAGGGTTCCGAATCGAATTCGGGTTTGCCAAATCCGATCCAGAACCCTTGTTACCGACCGAATAGTACACACTTCCTAACGACTGAGTACGATGCCTGGAAACCGTTAGGGCTGTCCGAATCAGTTCCGAAAGGCATTCGAATCGTACAGCTCTATGGACTCAGTTTCCGAGCGAGCGAGTACGATGACCGATTCGGACAGCTGTTCTGATTCGGTTTCTCCGGAACGAATTGGCTACCAGAATCTGTCTTTGGGGGCCCATAGCAGGCCCCCCTTCACTCGGGGCCTTCCGAATTGGGTCCGTGGGGGTACCCAAGGGACCCCCCTTTCCAACCATGCACATTGCGGCAGGCCCCATGGGTGCCCGCCACAGGGTGCAAGGTATTCCCCAGTCACCCCTTTCTTCAATGGGAGCCTGTGTTCTCGTTCGGAACTTCCAACCGACTCATACTGGGATCCGGTTCTGCCAAACTACGTAGTATGATGCCCAAAACCCTTTACTTACCAAATGACTCGGTCACTCCGAATCTGTCCTCATTTTCCAAATGAAAAGCCTCCGGAAACGCAAAATGGAGTCGTCCGGAGGCATTTCCAAAGCTGATTCCGAACGCCCAAGTACGATGCGTACTTCCTATGCGCCGAATCGGTCGCCACAACCAACACGTCAGAGCATCCGGAAGGGGAGTATTTCTGCTCCGATTCGCGCCACAACACGATTCCTGCGAATGAGACGATGCAGCCATGAATGCCATCGTGCATGCCACCCCTACACTCTACCTCTTTGAGCACTACTACAACCGCAACCGACACGGTCGTCGCAGAAGGTAAGTCCGACACTTTCCAATACAGAATAACGTAACTACCCCACGAGAGACAATACAAGAGAAAGCAGGGGCGCAACTACAGCCAAATGGGGGAAGAATACTTCCAGCAATGTAGTGTCAAAGTGGTGGTTGTGGGGCAAATACCACCAGCAATGTAGAGCCAAATTGGGGGGGGCAAATACCCCCAGCAATGTAGAGACAATTTTGGGGTTTGGGGGCAAATACCCCCAGCAATGTAAAGACATTTTTGGGGTTGGGGCAAATACCCCCAGCAATGTAGAGACAATTTTGGGGTTTGGGTGCAAATACACCCAGCAATGTAGAGACAATTTTGGGGTTTGGGGGCAAATACCCCAAGCAATGTAGACCCAAATTGGGGTTTGGGGCAAATACCCACAGCAATGTAGAACCAATTTTGGAGTTGGGGGGCAAATACCCCAAGCAATGTAGAGCCATATTGGGGGTTGGGGGCAAATACTCACAGCAATGTGTCCTTTACTAATGTAACTGGTGCCCATGCAAAGCGCCACAAAACCTCTGGGTGGAGTACAAGCTGTAGAAAACAGCAGAAAACAAAGCATAAGGTTACTGGACAGGAAATTCATTCTCACACAGTGGCAGAAAATGTAAGTGTCAACTTTAAAGAATGGGCAGAGTGGAGATGCTGGTGCACTAGGGACTGTTGAAAAACCAACAAAGCCAAAATGACAGACCAGCCACCCATAGCAGCTCAAGAACTGTCTGTGTGTGTGGGGAAGCTGTCTCACCTGGCCTGACACATACAACGGGGTGGCTGAAGCCCAGAGACCCCTATGGGCGTTGAGTTCCAACAGAAAGTGTTCTGTATAGGCTTGGATTGGGAATGCAGCCAATTAAGCATTGGTCGATGGGCCGGTGCACCAGGGTCACCTGTGGGACACGGTTTTTGGGCCTTTGTAAACCACACCAAGAGACTGACTTACTTCCACAGTCACCACCGGACCACTGCAATGTGGTGCCAGTATGTTGTCCGCTCCACAACTGTGCTGTAAATTGAGGCTGGGGGCCAGCCTTTGGGACTTACTCACCTTGGCGCCCTGCCTCGCGTTCCCTGACAGAAGCAGTGTTATCTCCCCCAACCACCCATCACTGTCAGGTCATGGCAGGTGCAGGGAGGTTGCATTGCATGTAGTGGCCTCGCACAGAGGCGAGTTTCATTTGGCCAGTCTAACCTACCCCACACCCCCTTGATCAGCAGCAAAGTGCTTTTGGAAACATCCTTGCCAAAGAAATGCACAATGAAAGGAATGTGTGCCAATGACTTTGAGAGTGCCAAAACTTCATTGGGATCCCAATCCAACCCTGCTTCCATAGCATGTTGTGTATGTCAAATCAGGGAATGTCATCATCATGTAGGTACAGTCAGACCTCTAAAAACTAGGAGACACACACATTTGATGTTGGAACAGGAGTGCCCATAATCACACTTATGTATGTATCACAAAGTGAATGCATGAGTCCACTACACACAACGAAACTTCGCAGGGCAACAGAACTCCAATGTACTCACCAAAGTATGTCCACAGAGACAATTTCACTGGCACTATGCCTGCACCTACATCCATCTGTGATATACGCTAAATCCCAAGATCTGAAATGCATACAAAGACCACTACATTTCATGTCATAGGAAGTCACATTGCAGGAAGTGACATCATTCATCCATATCACCTTACCATTTCACAAACACCCTAGAGGAAGTACATGGTTTACTCTGGATAGCGCCAAAGAAAATATAACATGTATAAATAACACAGGAAAGTGAAGTCAAAAGCAATAGCTGATCTACCAAGTAGCATGACAATACATTCACCTAATCAGATGGATAACCTAGGCCTAGCTTATTTACTATCTCACACCTCACTTTACCCGATGCACAAATTGTTGACAGAGCAATACATGTCTACAAACAACAAATTGGCCACTACAGTCCAACCAGGACCTACACTCCTCCATCAGACCAATCACACAGTCCCACATCCTGTGTCATGATGAGTACACTAGTGTCCGAACAGGTCATCATAGGGAGACACAACCAGAATGGGATGTCGGATGTGTCAGAAAGAACAACATGGGAAGGACCCAGCACAGATCAAGAGCAGGACTCAAACAGATTCATCCCTTACATTCAATCACTAACATGCACAAAGGTCAGATAGCACACACAACGCATTCAAATACATAAAGGACACAACTATCTTGGGGCACACTATGCTTTGCCAGGCTAAGTCAACATGCCCCTTGTGGACTGGGGCCATTCAAACACCACTGTTCACTCAGGCCAGCCAGCAGGACACTGTTATGTTTTAGAAATGTACAGTGAAGAAAGTGCCACATGGATTGTGGGTCTCTCCAATCACTCAAGGTGGCCCAAGAGAGATACAGTCACCTGTGTCCAAGTAAAAACTCATAGGCATCATTGAGACTAGGCGGGTGGTTGTCCAACGCATGCGTGGTCAACGTGGCAGTGTGCAGAATCACTCTGAGTATCTCTTGTACCAGTCAACGGGGGTGTTGATAACTGAATGCGCTGCCAGATCAAGTTCAGTTAGCTTCAATCCAGTCATGAACCAGGAAACGTCTACCATGCATCTAGAGTAGGGGTGAATGTATAGGTCAAAACAATACACTGAACAATTCATGGATGGTTGCCTTACAACTGTGCATCTGTGGAAGGTGATCCATAATCAGCAACATCTGCTGGCTTGTTGACAAGCAACAGAGGAGGCAGGACACAAGTTGTCCTGACATCCCACTCTTTGTTCACCTCAGCTTGTCATGTGGCAAAGTAAAAGCAACCCAGTTGCTCAATCATATTGGTGTGGTGTGTTTGAGCTTCTGTCAGCATGACTAACATCAAAGTCTGCAACTGAACCACAGTCTATTGATGACATAGTGATGCCTTTGTCTACAGCAAAGCCCTGGGGAAATTGGCCCAGACAACATACAAGTCAACAGACACAGCCACACAATAATGATTTCAGTGTTTGCCACTCAAACAACATAATTGCTGTGTCCCAGTCATCAGTGAATTATTTTGAGACAAAATCCAGCAGGAATGCGTAAAATTGCATGGGCCGACAACAATGTAGGCTACAATCACAATGTGTGGACTGGGTGCACAGCACACAACACCCAATCTGTATGTGTCTAGAGTAATCTCCTGAGAATGTCATTCACATCAATTCAGCATCTACCTACTCAGGCTGTAGTATGTGCTGCTAACAAATAATTCCATTCTGAATGTGCAGATTGTGTACTGCAGAGTAGTAGTACACATGAGTCTCAGGATGTAGGTTCCACTGACAGTGTTAGAGGGACCACTGCACAGCACATTGTATAAGCTGAGCTGCCACCATTGTTCAGGATGCCAGGGGGGGCTTAACCTGTGGCTCTAGGACACAATTGACATAGACATCCTCAAGCCAAGGGATATGGGTACACCTTGTGAGGATGAGGGATATGTGCAGAATGTAGCTTGCTCTGTCCACATTTGGTCATGAAACACTGCACCTTTCATATTTAAAAACATCAAGGAGACCCTCTACAAAGATATATTGCCATCTGGCTCTGTGTCACTTTTCAATGTGGTAAATGGAACCTCATATGGACCCACACAAGGGTTACATTTGCCAAACCAGATTTCAGGTGGTAAGATATGTTGACAATGAAAACACTTATGGAACTGGGTGTAAAGTTCCGGTGTCACATGTGTGTTTTGTGACAGTGCACTGTATTTACATAAGCACAACCAGAGATATCATTAAAATGAGTCCCTTGGTGTACCTCATACCTCTGATATTCCAAGTCTGAGTAACATCAGTACACGTGTGTGTAGTCTCCTGGGAAGTGTGGGGATGCATTTCAGGAGTAGTCTGACCTCAGGTGGCCCAACAACATACATCCTTGACTTATCATGTGGGGGGGCAATAGCCCTCTAAGCAATGGACTGCCATCCAAAGTTTCTGCATCATGACAGTACAATATAAGCAATATCCACCTCCATCCCAGGGCAGTATCCAAGATGAAGAATGATCAATTAGTGACAACATCTACCTACAAAGGGTAACTCGCCACTCATGCCCACACACAACTCAGACAAGGCAAGGCTAGGTGGAGGCAAATTGCTCTGTGAGGACAATAGGTTTTGCATATGCCACTGCACTCAAAGTGGACATTCCAACAATCAGTCATGAACATTCAGTGGCAGACAGCAAGCTGCAGAAAACACATACTACATCCTCACATTTCATTGGCCAACTGTTTTTGCTACTTACATTCACATAATCAACACATATGTACTTTTGAACATTACCTCTTGGCCTCCATAATCTCTACTTGTGCGGGTATGACCCCTCTCATGTCCACCTCAAAGTACATGCTCATCCCTCAAAACTATCATACATATACAAGCAAGTCATAAGCCCACTCTGGTGCATTATTCTGAAAAAGCATGTCTGCCCCACAAGCTCCTGCCTTGTACTCAAACTCTTCTTAAATGAATCTCAAAATCTCACACTGGTGCTGCCCTTCTTACATCCACATCTACATTCGCAGCAACACTCTTCATCACTATGTACACAACACCTCTCACATACATGACATACACAATGTACTGTACTCATCATCTCATCAGCAAATGTCAAGCGTTACATGTCAAATGGACCACTCTCATACCCAGTTACATCCTCAATAATGTCTCAGACTGCACTCATTTAACAATGTGCAGCATCGTAGCCCACTCTGACATGCTCATTTAACACATCAACACATCTCACAACAAGATACTTACATTGATCACTGAATATGTCCTCAGCCATTTGCATATGAACAGACACCCACCATACTCTGTTTAAGTTCTTCAGATTGTCATTTCTGAAACTGATGCTTCCACATATTGGAAAAAAACCATGCATCAACTATACTACACCTCATATGTCACTGTTTAGCACCATAAATTACACAAATGCTGTATACTTTTTGCATACACTTATCCACTTTGTCACAAATGACAAGTTGAACCTTGCATCACTGTGGCCTTGTCACATCCACATATGACTTACATGCTCCATACCACCTTTGATTATATGCACATTAACAACTATTCTCACTCATTGGAAATGCATGGTTACAGCCATCCCTCACTGTAGAGGCACAGACTACAGCTCACCTCCTGCCAGAATAAAACCTTGTCTAAGTGGTTTAACACCTATCACATCTACCTATTCATACCATACCTTGCACAGGATTTAACCAGTTGCATACTCTGAATCACATCATTCTATCTGTAAACACTCACATAGGGTGAATGTGGATACCTCGTCTGCTACACAAGATCTGCCTATGCACTCAACTCATACCTTACACTCTCTGACAAATCACTAAATTTGCCCTGCCACCATGACGTATGTATCTCCACTCCAACCAAAAAATAAAATACTAGTCACTCTCACCTTTATCCTTGTTTAAGTGAGCTCAGCACATGCAACATGAACCTTGATAATACATTTGCAGCTAGATCGCATATTCCCATAAACACATCCTCCCATGTGTGGCAACTAAGAGCATGGTGGAGCCGATCTTGGAGCACCTGCGCAGTAGACTGACACACATCCTTTCTGTGCACTCACTGTCCACTTGCCTTACCACATCTAGCACTTGGCAATCCAACAGACATCACAGCACTTATGGTTCAGCTTGGTGCGACATGGAACAGCATCAATCATAGCTTAAATCAACACCATTGTCAGTTATCCACAAAAGACAAATTACACACAATTCATATGCTCAACTGCGACTGGTGTGCGGTTGTAAATATGAAGTCCAAGCTTGGACAATCCATAAACACCATACATGTAATGTCACCAAACAAAAACAGGATGGCATGACTGACTCATAAATGAGTAAGCAATGGACTATTATTAAGACAACACACACCTTGCCTAACAAGAATCCCTGCAGTAAGTGGAGACCTGTTGAGGCAACAGGGTTGAAAGACTGTGAGAATACAGCTCACCTTACACTCACCATGGGCTCAGGAAATGCATCAGATGTATTCACAGCCATGAATGGGTTTTGCCCACAGTGGCATGCCACCTGTGGCAAGGTTGACATTGCCACTATTCTACAAGATCTGAAGAAGACACAGACATGGGTCCACCACCATCAAGTCACATACAAGTATTGTAACATCACTTTGTGTACATGGGTGTGTCCAAAGTCAATGGCATGTAGTTAAACTCTATATGTATCCAGGTGTATTAATGAGACAGGTGTCTTTCTGCACATCACAAGCATGCAGCATGCTTCGCCTAAACTGTTGCACTTTGAGACACTTGCACTATGTTGACACATGAAAGCATGACCTATGTGTAAGTGTGTTTTAAAAATGAAAAGGTTTGTGACTTCATGTCACACTCTTAGCCAAAACTGATGTTGACGATGACACCCAGGAAATGTAGACACAAAACTATTGAATACATACTGTCAAAGTGCTCATACTCCATGGAACATATGCAAACCATGCCATACTAACATCATTGTATACGTAAACTACTAATTGTTCATGTCATACAGTTAACCAAAAAAATAATTGGTGGACACAGAAAATTGAAATAAAAAATGTAAACATGCTTAATTCAGCATCAAAATGAAGATAAATCAATAGCAAAAGGCCAATGGCCAGTCCATCAATGTTCATTGGTTTTATGGGCCAAAAACATCATGCACATCTACTCTTGCCTGCACAAGTTCTGCTAGGGGACACCTCCCCTGGGAGGGGCATCTAGGGGGCCTGCCAGGCACCAAAGGGGACAAACTAGTGGGGACTGGGTTGTGTTTTTAGAGGGATGGATCAGGAGGGGTGTTAGGGTCCACTGCAGTGGTAGATTCTGATGGAGGGGGGGGGGTGACTCCACTGCAGTGGTTGGCTCTAATTGAGGGGCATGGGGCAGCTGTAGTGGTAGGGGCAGATGGAGGTGGGGATGGGGTGGCCTTAACTTTTTTGGGGATTTTGAAATGTTTGAGGGGTGTGTCAGGAATGGGGATGGGACAGGTCTTTTAAGTGGGTTTGTTTTTTGTGATGGAGGTACTGGGCAGGTCTGGGGAACTATGGGTTACCGGAGCAGAGTTTTTCTTCTGAGACCGGGGGGATTTCCTGGTGGAGGTTGTTTGTTTAGGTTGTTTCTTCTCAAGAGGGGTGGGGTCAGATGCTGATGCCGGGTCAGGGGGAGGTATTTTGTCTTCTTAGGAGGGGAGTGTAGGTTTGGGGAAGGAAGAATTCAATGGGAACAAGGTGTGGTGCCTGGGTTGAGGGGGAACAGGAGAAGAAAGGGTAGGGGTTGTGGAGGCAGAGGGTTGTGAGGTATGTGGAGTGTCTGTGGATGCATGTGTGTCGTATGCTTTCATGTCCCTGGTGGAGAGTGTGCTGTCTGTCTCCTGAGTGTGCGGTTTGCAACTTGTGTCTGTGTTATGCATGTGGATGTTGAGGTGTGTGCATGTGTGTGTTTGCATGTGCTTGGGTCAGGGAGGGTAGTTGGGACAGTGGATGGAGAAGAGGTAGGAGGGGGAGGTACTGCTGGAGCAGGGACACTGCTGCCGTCAGTGTGGAGGCCAGAGCCTGATTGGATCTCTGTAGGGAAGACATGTTAGAGTGAATGCCCTCCAGGAATGACAACATTTCTGTCAAAAGAGTGGTATGTGCATGGAAGACATTCAGCAAGGATGCCAGCCCCACAGAGATATGCCTCAGGACGTCATTGGCCTCCACACTGAGGCCATCAGGGGAGACAGGGGCAGGGGGTGAGGTGCCTGGCCCAAAGGAGATGGCTCCCCTGCCAGGGGAATGGCCACAGACAGTGGGATGGGGAGCAGCTGGGAGAGTGGAGATGGTAGTGGTGGGGGTAGTGGACTCTGAGGTTGAGGATCCAGTCACTGTCTCCCCCACCTCCACATGGGAGTCTTCACTGGAGCTGTGATCTGCTTCTGAGCCTGCTGATGGAGTTGCAGAGCTGCCCCCAGTGAGGCTCTCCTCATCCTCTCCATCACTGGGTCCCTCCTCCGACGATTCATCACTGAACCCAGACTGATGTACTGCTCCCACCACATCCGTGGCAGTGTCTCCTCCACTGGCAGCTGATGATGCTGTGACCAAGAATGAAAATGAATTACATAAGTCATCCATATGTACTTGACACATAAGTAACATCCCAAATCTTCACAGATCCAAAAAAAGAGATAACATTGAGTTGTGCTATTAGCTCTTGCTACATTAACATACATGGCACTTGTTAGTCTGCCAGTTCCATTGCTCAATCACACATGATGTGTTCTGCAACATTGGGTGTATCAACATCAAATTACACAACCACAAGGACGACTAATGCACTATGTAGTAGGGGATGTTTCGTCTTGAGCTCATTACGGTCTTGTGTCCTATCATACCTTTCTCCTCTCCTGCAAGGGAGTTTAGTCATCACAATGGGAATATGATTCACAGATTTGAATTGAAACATGGTATCCATCCTGCTATCCTTAGTCATCAAATGGGGAACCATTAGCTCATATGTCACAGCTCAAATGACTTCCTTGTCAAACATTCACATTGCGTAGTCATTGCATGAGTCATGTCACACAGATAACAGTGATTGATCCCATGTGTCCTGTAACTTAGCTTCTCTACTGTCAGTTCACACATCTGACTCTTATTGTGGAGACACCAAGGAAGTACGCATAGCTCGGGTGACAGGCACGTGACGTGGCACACTGTCCTGTGTCATCTATGCACAGTGTCATGTAGCAGAATCAGAATGTTTTGCACAATGAGAACAACTCAAGTTTCACAGATGTGACAAATGGTCTACAAACTTCCAAGTCTGATAACTGCAGCTTCACAATGCTTTAGGTGGAACACCATTCCACTGGCACATCTGGGTGCATTGACTGTAGAGACTATTGTTACTGAATCAATATCCGTCATGAGTACAGTCAAAACTGTGTACCAATCCTGTCTAGACTGCAAAAGTCCCCATTTGTATGGGCGAAGTCTAAATGTCCCTCACTTCGATTACACATATTGCACACTTTCCACAGCTGATATTGCTCCTGTTTAACATCTCATTTTGGTAACTAACAACAATTTGATTCATATTTGACTTTTCTGAATCTGACAGTGATGCATCAAACACATGGTTTACAAAGCCATCAAGTAGGAATAGTCAAGAGCATTTACACACATGTCAACTGTTGTGACTGTGTACCTCACATCATACCTCACAATTGCAGCCATGCTTCCACCAGTGACAACCTGTGTTTGACACTGAATGGCTTGTGTTCACAAACATGGACTCACTCTTTAGAATGGAGAGAATGGAATATTCAACAATATCATGTGTAAGGTCAGTGTGACATGTGACCAGAGTTAGCATAGCTGTGATTGCCCCATGGGATACATTTGATTACACTTAGCATGACGGCTGGGTACAAACATAGGCACACGGACCAAGCCAAACTCACCTAGGCCTGAACATAGACAACACATTCTGCCAGAATGTATAGCATAAGCTTTATATAATTGAGTGCTCCAATTACAACATACTTCAATGATTTGTTAAACCCACACTGAGAGCAGGCTTACCCATCAGTCAATATGCAGACACATGTCAACCTATGTCATCCACATGCGCATATGTTCAGAATTTTTGCTGAACACATGTGCATGGCACTACTGTCACTACCCTGAACATAACTTACTCACATGTCCCTGAGGAAAGGGGCATAACCAGCCATCTAATGATCCTTCTGCATATGCATCTTTTGAAAATAACAGTGGGTTTGACAGACTTACGACCTGTTAAAGTGCCATCAGGCTAAGATATTACAACATGCATGCTTAAAGATAGAAGTGCAACAAGGCACATACTCACCCCTCCTTGCTGCTGTTTGGTCTTCAATCACCCATCCAGGTCAGGGAAGACCAGGATGGCCGTAGCGGGCACCGTGCGTATCCCAGGTGAGCCGCTAGGGTGGGGGCCGGTTTTGGGCCCCTGGAGGGCCGTTTTTGTTACCGGGGGTCGGCAATATCGGCCCCCTGTAACAAAATCAGCCAAAACTGGCCCCCGCAAACAGCTCGGCTGCACCCTCCCTACCCCCAGAGGGGAGCGGCCGAGCAGTTTGCCAGGGCTGGTTTCGGTTCCCAGTCCGGCCCTGGGGAAGACCACCGCTAGTATGCAGAGCATATGAGGGGTCAGGGTTTGGCACCCGCCTCTCTTGCCATGTTGTGACAGGCCCAACTAGACATAAGCTATCTTTTTGGCCCAGCCACAAAGGTATTGCTACCTCTTGTGGCAGTGACGGACGCGCCGGTATGTGACTCCCACATTACGCACCTTCCGGGCGATGGTCCTCCACATCTTTGCCTTCTCATGGGGGTTGACCTGTAAGGATGACATGGTGACAGTCCCTTAGTTCACTTGCAACATGTTTCTGAGTCAGGCACTTCTACACATAGGTCATGGTCAGATTGGCAAAAATGTCTAAGGGGTATGCATATGGCGCCATGTGCATTAGTCCTATGTTCAATGACAACTCTGTCCCATGAGAACAGTGATGATATGTTTGCCCCAGTACACACACTTCTACAGCAGTGTACCTACCCATAACAGTTCCCTACACACTGTTAAACTAGCAAAAACCCAAATTAAATTTATGCAAATGAGATTCCTAATGCCAGTAGTGCATGGTTATTGCACATGTTCAATTGCACTGTATTCATCACTCACCTGCTCCTCTAGCTTGCCATACATCTGGCTGTGCAGTGGGAGCAGTGTGTCCAGCAGGGCCTGGTTCTCCTCCTCTGAGAAAGCTGGGGCCCTGGGTTACGTCCGTGCCATAGTAGCTACCAGAGGATGTGGTAACAGCAGCAGAGAGATGGGGAGGTGCAGGAATGATGCAGGTAGTGCAGGCAGGTGAAGTCTCTAGGGAACAGACAGACTTATATCTGAACAGCAGAGGCGGTCTCAAATCCATGCATCAAAAGTGATAGGTTCACGTCGGTCGCATTATCCGAATCGGTCCAATGCGCAACATTGCTTGCACACAACATGCCTACCGCGACGTTCAAAAACTCATCATCACACAACGATTGACTTTGATACATTGGTGATGGGAGGTAACCGAGTCGATTTACACACGATGAAGACATGAGCTCAAACGTGCGTCGTTCACCATAACAACCACCAGCCAATGGCTGTGACCGAATCGGTTCGGATGCAGCTACGGCGTCCTCTGAATACTCACCCGCATTGCTCACCATAACAACCAACAGCCAATGGCTGTGACTGAATCAGTTCTGATGCGGATACCGCGTCCTTTGAATACTCACCCGCGTCGCTCACCATAACAACCAACAGCCAATGGCTGTGACCGAATTGGTTCTGATGCGAATACCGCTTCCTTTGAATAATCGGTCATCAGAGCTTACACTTCTGTGATTGTTGTATTTTTGGACATTACATGTATGGATGCACTTTTTAAATAATTTTTGTTATATTTAAATGGATAAGACACACTCCCATGAGTAGCTGACCTTGAGGGGCACATGACACACTGTTTTATGGGCAAATACAAGCATGTTAGAAGAGAAATCCAGCTATCCGCATAGTATTGGTCATAGTGCCTATGAATCTTGGGGCAGATTTACAAGCCCCTTGCGCCACTTTTGCGTCACTTTCCCCATGTTAAAAATGACGCAAAAGTGGCGCAAGTGCCTTGTAAATAAGCCCCTTGGTGTGGATGTACATGTGCATTTTTGTCTTGTCAATGCATTTGTGGACTGTATGACCCATTGTGCAATTGATGTCATTTCAGACTGTAGATGTCTGTTGTGTATGTAGCTAATGCTTTTACCTTTGGATGAGTAGACAGTGACATTATTCTGCCTCTTCAGCTTGTTTGTGTTATGTGAATTACTAGTCTATCTGTGTACCCAAGACTTCAGTGTATGGTGTTGTTACATATATTTACATCATTAACATTGAACATAGTCTGTGTATGTGTAATGTAGACATAACTACATGACAGTGTCCACCCTGTGACAATGGTGGGCATGATTGAGTATGTGAGACGCTGTGTATATCAGGTGTCGCACATCTCTAGCATTACATGTTCCTATTCTGTCTACCTATGAAACATGTAATTGTTCACAAAAACATAAATGTTTAATATTGTTCTGTGGAACAGTTGAGTATGTGATGCTTGCTCACATTGATGATGCCAGACACTAGTGATTAGTACACTACACCACTCTAATTGCTGTGTCACCAAACCTTGGCAACATGTCTGGGAAGGGTGCTGATGCTGTGATATGTATCTAAGGTCATCCTTTTTAATTGAAATCTGTATTTCAAATGTTCTATTGCTTCAGTTGTGTTCACATTTCATGTTCTGTTTGTCTCAATCATGTTGCTTGGTACATTGTGACCTGACACCAACTGTGTTTACACCCTACACATAGGTATCGCAGAGGACCTCCAGTGTTCAGGCCCTTTCCAGACTGCAGACCATGGCGGAACATGACACCATCAGGAAGTACCGATTCATCAGGCCAATAATTGAACAGTTGTCTGCGCAGTTGTCACCTCATCTGCAGGCTGGTCGCACATATCCAACTGCACTGACACCCAAAGTAAAGGTTGTGGCAGCTTTACATGTTCAGCTGTGTTCTTCGTGCAAGACGTACAAGTAGGGGTTTCCAATAGACAAGGATGGCGAGGATGAGGAAAGAGAGCAGCCATGGCGAGGACGAGGCAGCCACAGCAGGTAGGTGCCTTTTTAAAAAAAAATTATAATTAATTAGGGAGGGGGGAGGGAGCAGAGCAGGGTGGGTGGAGCAGGGTTCCACTGAGTTTTTTTCCAACTCTGTGGAACTCCGCGTAGAGGCAATACGCCAGCTCTGCCCGTGCTTATACTGGCACAGTCGACACAGAGCCTCTTTCATTGTTGACAGTGGTGTTGTTGTTGGGCAACTCAAGAGGGCCCTATGTTGCTGTTCTGTTGGTGGTCTCCTGGGCTGCTGTGTCTGTACCGGTAGGGGTCAGCTGGGTGTTGTAGGGCTGAGGCGGGAGTGGTCGCAGAGGATCCTGATGTTGCCGCCGCTGGTGCTGTGGTGTGACCCAAACCAGATGGTCCAGGTCGTTCCTCGTTGTCCGAAGATGGATGAGAGACATCAACGCCAGAGAGCTCCTAGTCGACCAGAGACTGGGACTGGTTGTCCTGGATGGTTCCAGTGGAGTTCCCAGCTAGCCCTGTGGGTACAGAAACAACACAATGACTGCTGTGAATGTCCACTGCCCCTCATATCATACACATTACATAGGCTACTGAACCTAATGATGAGTTAATATAGATAGAATGGCCTCCTTCATCCATGATGCTGGCCTATTTATTTGGATAAGTATGTATTTTGGGCAAGAGGGGGATTGATGGATATGTCCAGGTATGTGCATAAATGGGCCTGTTGTGTTTAGTTTACATTACATTTCAAAAGACATTGACTGGTTCCTGACACCCTGTGAATGGCACATGTGTATTTGTGTTGTCCACATCTTTACTTTCACAGTGAGATACATACACTTTCTCTCCCTATGTAGGTACTTTTTTCTGCCTGTGTACTGGTCTTAGTGCATGTCTTTAGCAGTCACATTGGTGTGCCTGCCTACACACTCACATTCTGTTAACTTAGCCAGAAAGTTGTGGGAATGGAGTGAGTGAGGTACTTCTTGTTATCATCTCATTCTATACATGTGAATGGCTGTGAGTAGCAAAATGTGTGACTGGTTAGCTTTGTGGCTACACAGATCATGTACTTTGTTCATTGACTCCATGGTCATATGAGTTCACAAACTCAGCTTTCTGCAATTTTGTGGAAATGAGCTATGAAAATCTGATGTTTGAGTGCTTGTTCTCTATTTGTGAAACTTACCTCCCACCCAGCCCCACCAGTCCACCAGGAAGAGTGTTGTCCAGACAATGTTTGTAATTGTACTTGCAAGATATTTGTCAATGGTGGCTGGTGTTTGTAGCACATAGGCAAATGTGGCAGTTGTGATAGGTTCACACATCAGTCCCCAGTGTCTGCCATCTTGCTAGTACACATGAACTCACTTTGAGGTAGACATAGCCCCAATGAAGTGGTTGTGCTGTGTGTGTAGGAGTGTTTGCTGTTGTTCCAACTCCCATCAGGCCCAGTCCTACATACAACTTCCTGCCCAGCACAAACAGGCCAACATGACATAAGCTTACCTCACAGGGTGTCAGAATGTCCCTGACGGCTGACTGGCACTGGGAACTGGTGTCTGACTTGAAGACAACTCCCCTCATGGCCTTGTGCTCCATATACCATACACCATGACCCAGTCTCTACCATTTTATAGTTGGATGTCCACTCACTGTCAGGTAATCATGGTTCTTGGTGGTCTTGTATGGCTGTGTGTGAGGAGGAGTGTTTGCAATGGCCAGACATCCCATCAGGCCCTGTACTACACCCACTCATTCCACCGTGCACAAACAGCACCCCTGGAACTATGCTTTCCTGCGAGTAAGTGGATATGTACTGACAAAGATGGCTGACACTGGTGCCTGTTGTTTTGAGCACAAGTCCCTGTTGGTATTTGTGGAAAAGTCAGACACCAGTGGCCAGTATCATGCATCCTGCTAGTAAATTCCAAAACACTGTGGGCACGCTTAGTTCCTGTTGGTCTGTTTGTGATGGTTGGGAAGGTGTATGTTGGACAGTGCCTGATGTGAGTTGTAGCCTTTTGAAATACTCCTCCGTTTTCCAGCCCAGCTAACTCCTCTGAGACTATGGCTAACTGGCAGTGAGAGTAAGTGTGCTGGCAAGGATGCTGACACTGGTGCATGGTGTTAAACTTGAATCCAAATCCCAGCAAGGCCTTGTGCCCAAAACACCATGCACCAGTGTCAGGCATCTTGCTGTTGCACTTCCATTCACTGTCAGGTAGGCATAGACCCAGAAGAAGTGGTTGTTTGTGGTGGTTGTAGTAGAGTTTACCATTACTCCGACTCGCACCAGGCTCTGTCCTTCACACGCTCTTCCCACACAGAGACAACTGACCACATGTCAGAATGGTTTCGTGAGAGTGATTGGTAATGCATTATCAAGATGTGTGACACTTGTGCCTGGTGTCTGATTTTGCCACACATCCCAACAGTGCCTTGTGGTCCACACACCAGTCCCCCATGTCATTTATCTTACCAGTACATATCCACTCACTGTCAGGTAAGCTTAGTTACATGGGGGCTGTTGTGCTGGGTAGATAGAGTGTGTGTAGAACAGGGCCTACTGGGAGATGTAGTCAGGGCTCACACTCTTCCTCCCACTCATCCTAAACAGCCCACAAGGAACCATGCTTACCTGACAGTGAGTGTAAATGTACTTCCAAACTGGCTGACACTGGTGCCTGTTTGACTTTGGCTGCAACACACAACAACAAGGCCTTGTGCTCCAGACACCACACAGCAGTATCAGCCACTTTGCTAGTCCTTTTCCCCTCACTGTGAGGTAAGCATAGGCCCAGAGTAGTTAGCACGGCTGGGTGTGAGGATGAGTATTTGGAATGGCTACAAGTCACATCAGGCCTTGTCCCACACACACCTTCCCAGCCAGCAGCAAAAGCCTACCTGTAACTCAGCTTCCCTGACAGTGAGTGTGAATGTGAATGTACTTGCAAGTTGTCTGACATTGATGACTGGTGCCTATTTGTCCACAACTCCCAGCAGGGAGTAGTTGTCAAGACAGAAGTCACCAGTGTCAGCCATTTTATGAGTAGATTTCCACTCACTATCAGGTAAGCATGGTTCATAATGGTCTGTTTGTGCTGGGTGGGAGGAGTTCTTTTTTTTTAAAGAGTTTTATATAGCGCAAACTAGACCCGAAGATATCAGGTATCAGAGCGCTTTACATGAGCACCATTTTCGTTACAGATGGACACATTAATTTGTGTTAGGCACGGGGAGATTAAGTGATTTGCCCAGAATCACAGGATGTTGAGCGTCGTTGCTGAGACTCGAACCCGGTTCCCCAGCTTCGAGGTCGGCTGCTCTAGCCGTAAGGCTACATCCTCTCCCCATCCTACCCATCCTAAGTTTTGTAACTGTGACTCTACTTTCCTGACAGTGAGTGTGGCAATGTGCTTCCGAGATGTCTGACACTGTTGACTGGTGTCTGATTTGTCCAAAACTCAACAACAGTGCCTTGAGCTCCAAAAAGCAGTGCGCAGGGCCAGTCATTTTGCCAGTACATTCTCATTGACTGCCAGGGAAGTTCAATTCTATGTGGGCTTGTTGGTCTGTGTGAGAGGATGAGTGTTTGTACTGACTTTAACTCCCATCTCCCACTCCCCTGTCCTACACACACCTTCTCAGCCAGCACAGCCAGCACAGACCTGGGACTATGCTAGACCTGATGGTGAATGGAAATGTACTAGCAAGATGGCTGACACTGGGGACTGGTGTGAGGAGCACAAGGCCATGATGGTAGTTGTGGTCAACTCTGACACCATGCACAAGTGTCAGACATCTTGCAAGTACACTTCCCCTCATTGTCAGAACACCACTCTTCCTAGTGGCTTGGTTGGGTTGTGTGGGAAGGTGTGTGTAGGACAGAGCCTGATAGGAGATGTTGTCAGTGCAAACACTCCTCCTCCCACACTGCCCAAACAGCTCCGCTGGGCCTATGGCTACCTAACAGTGAATGGAAGTCTACTATCAAGATGCCCGATGCTGGTGCATGTTGTTTGGCTTGACTACAACTCCCCTCAGACTTTGTGTTCCAGACACCTTGCAGCAGTGTCAGCCATCTTGCTAGTACATTTCCACTCACTGTGAGGGTCGCATAGTTCCAGGGGGTCTGTTTGGGCTGTGTGTGAGGAGGAGTGTTTGCTGCGACTACAAGTCCCATGGGGCCTGTGCCCACACCTACCTTCCCAGCTATCCTAAACAGCCTACCTGTGACTCAGCTTTCCTGTGAGTGAGTGGAAACGTAGTGGCAAGATGTCTGATGCTGGTGCATGTTGTTTGGAGCACAAGGCCTTGGTGTGAGTTTGTGAGAAGTATGTACATGGTAATAGTTAGGTGCATTTTCAGTTTCATTGAAGGTGTATTTGTTATCAATCTGACATACACATCACATGCTCTTTAAATCTAGTTTTTTTCCTATGTTAAAACAGTGATTTGTTTAACTTTATCCTTTACAGTGATGTCTCCAGGGGTGTAATTGGTAACTTTATTTGAATGTGTATTGGGTACTCACCAGTCTCTGGTGCATCTGTGAGTCCATAGACGCTCTCCGGCAGAAGGATGGCCTGCACTTTCTTCTCCCAGGAAGTGAAGTGGACAGGTTTCGCAGGAGGACCACTGCCAGTCTGCTGGCTTTGGGCGTATTCCCTGCCCAGCAGTTTCTTGATCCTCCTTCGCACATTATAGTACCTGTTCCTGATATCATCAATTGTGCGCATGCAAGGTGCTTGAGCGTTCACCTTGTTGACTATCCTCTCCCACATCTTATTTCTCTGGGACGGGGGGGTCTGTTGGACTTGATTCCCAAATAACTGTGGCTCTACTCTGACAATTTCATCTATAAGCACTTCCAACTCCTTATCTGTAAAACGTGGCTGCTTCCTTTTGGCCATGGTGAGGGTGAAGGTGAGGGTGGGGGTGAGTGTGAAGGTGAGGGTGAGTGTGAATATGAAAAAGAGTGTGAAGGTGAGAATTTGTATTAAATAAAATCTGTGCATGTTGTGTGGTGTGTGAAGTGTGAGTGTGTGAGGCAGAGAGCAGGGAATGTGTGGTGGTGGCTCCTTGGACCTATTAGCAGTTGTAGCAAAGGATCATGGTCATAGTGTTGGCCCTTTATATAGGTGGATTTGTGGGTGTGGCTTAATTTCTTTTTTTTTTTGCGCTGCCAATGGTTGTTTTGACTGTTTTTGACTTTTTCCCCTTGACATTTGATACACAGACCGACAAGGTACCGAAACCGCGTCGGATGCATCATCATCTGCTTGCGGGTTGAAACGAGTATGATTCATAGCCGGAATGCTATTCTTGACGGTTTCCGTACGAGTCGGTCGCATCGGCCCTGTTTCAGGACGGTTCGGTCGGACGGATTGCCTTCCGTACGACTCGTTTGGAGTTTAACATGCAATGCATCATACTCCGTCGCTCGGAAGGCTCGCGGTCGAGTCGGTCAGAAAGCATTCCAGAACCAATTCGTTTGGAATGGTTTCTGAACGAGATTGGCTCCTTAGAAACCATAGCAAAATCCATACCTACATAAAAAGCACCAATTTATAAAGTAAATTCCTAACGACACCTTAAAAAATGTAAGATATAAAATATAAATATAATGTCATATAATGTCAAATAATATATTCTTATTAAAAAAAATTGACATAATAAAAATATAATATATCTTAAAAAATATCAATAGCAAATGTATAAATAACATTTCCCACATGCTATAAATAATTTTAAAATACTTACGATTTCGTAGCTGAAGAATATCATCCACAAAGCAAGTAAAAAATCCAAACTTGTAGAAAATCCAATATTTAAATAAAAATAACCCAAATTAAAATCGAAAAATACAACTGTCCAAAATGAACTCCTCCGACAAAGGGGTCGATTCCGATCTCGGTCGGAGACGCACCCAACGCCATTCGGTCGGGAAAAAAGCCATGCGAATGCCTGTTTCCCGACCGATCCGCACATTAATCCGAACGAACAAGTACGATGCGCACAACAGCACAGATTCCGACCCAGTCGTACTCACCCAATCCAGGTCCTGATCCCCGACCGAGCCGGATCCGTAAACGCAGATTCGAGTCGCCCGGAAGCCAAGAAGCAGCCCTGTCCGGCCGGACAAGTACGATGCGCTTCCCGTACGCGCCGAACCCGTCGCTACGCACGGCACGTCAAAGCATCCGGGAGAGGCGCACATAAGCTCCGATTCGCGCCAGAACACGATCCACGGTTACGAGACGAACACGCAAGCGACGAGGACGAGGCGAAGCAACGACAAAGAGGAACGAGACGAACCAACAATGAATCCCATCGTTCCGATCCCACCAATATTCTACATCTACTACCGGAACAGGCACGGACGCGTACGGCGCAGAAGGTAGGTCAGACACCAACCACAAACACAAACTACACGTACCCGACATATCACACACACACAGAGGGATGCAGAAATTACTTACTCCAGAAACAGCAGCACCATAGGGGCGGGATGCCCATCACCAATGCCACATATACACATAGGGGCCCGGATGCCTGTCACTACTACCACCCCTACCCATGGGGGTGCCAGGTGCCTACCACTACTACCACCTCTACCCATGGGGGCTGGATGCCTGTCACTACTACCACCCTTACCCAGGGGGTGCCAGGTGCCTACCACTACTGCCACCTCTACCCATGGGGGTGCCAGGTGCCTACCACTACTACCACCTCTACCCATGGGGGCTGGATGCCTGTCACTACTACCACCCTTACCCAGGGGGTGCCAGGTGCCTACCACTACTGCCACCTCTACCCAGGGGGTGCCAGATGCCCACCACTACTACCACCTCTACCCATGGGGGCTGGATGCCTGTCACTACTACCACCCTTACCCAGGGGTGCCAGGTGCCTACCACTACTGCCACCTCTACCCATGGGGGTGCCAGGTGCCTACCACTACTGCCACCTCTACCCAGGGGTGCCAGATGCCCACCACTACTACCACCTCTACCCAGGGGTGCCAGGTGCCTACCACTACTACCACCCATACCCAGGGGGTGCCAGGTGCCCACCACTACTACCACCTCTACCCATGGGGGGCTGGATGCCTGTCACTACTGCCACCTCAACCCAGGGGGTGCCAGATGCCCACCACTACTACCACCTCTACCCATGGGGGGCTGGATGCCTGTCACTACTACCACCCTTACCCAGGGGGTGCCAGGTGCCTACCACTACTGCCACCTCTACCCATGGGGGTGCCAGGTGCCAACCACTACTACCACCTCTACCCATGGGGGGCTGGATGCCTGTCACTACTACCACCCTTACCCTGGGGGTGCCAGGTGCCTACCACTACTGCCACCTCTACCCAGGGGGTGCCAGATGCCCACCACTACTACCACCGCTACCCAGGGGGTGCCAGGTGCCTACCACTACTACCACCCATACCCAGGGGGTGCCAGGTGCCTACCACTACTACCACCCATACCCAGGGGGTGCCAGGTGCCCACCACTACTACCACCTCTACCCATGGGGGGCTGGATGCCTGTCACTACTGCCACCTCAACCCACGGGGTGCCAGATGCCCACCACTACTACCACCTCTACCCATGGGGGGCTGGATGCCTGTCACTACTACCACCCTTAGCCAGGGGGTGCCAGGTGCCTACCACTACTGCCACCTCTACCCATGGGGGTGCCAGGTGCCTACCACTACTACCACCTCTACCCATGGGGGGCTGGATGCCTGTCACTACTACCACCCTTACCCAGGGGGGGCTGGATGCCTGTCACTACTACCACCCTTACCCAGGGGGTGCCAGGTGCCTACCACTACTGCCACCTCTACCCATGGGGTGCCAGGTGCCTACCACTACTACCACCTCTACCCATGGGGGCTGGATGCCTGTCACTACTACCACCCTTACCCAGGGGTGCCAGGTGCCTACCACTACTGCCACCTCTACCCAGGGGGTGCCAGATGCCCACCACTACTACCACCTCTACCCAGGGGGCTGGATGCCTGTCACTACTACCACCCTTACCCAGGGGGTGCCAGATGCCCACCACTACTACCACCTCTACCCAGGGGGCTGGATGCCTGTCACTACTACCACCCTTACCCAGGGGTGCCAGGTGCCTACCACTACTGCCACCTCTACCCACGGGGTGCCAGATGCCCACCACTACTACCACCTCTACCCAGGGGGTGCCAGGTGCCTACCACTACTACCACCCATACCCAGGGGGTGCCAGGTAACTACCACTACTGCCACCTCAACCCAGGGGTGCCAGATGCCCACCACTACTACCACCTCTACCCATGGGGGGCTGGATGCCTGTCACTACTACCACCCTTACCCAGGGGTGCCAGGTGCCTACCACTACTGCCACCTCTACCCATGGGGGTGCCAGGTGCCTACCACTACTACCACCTCTACCCATGGGGGCTGGATGCCTGTCACTACTACCACCCTTACCCAGGGGGGCTGGATGCCTGTCACTACTACCACCCTTATCCAGGGGGTGCCAGGTGCCTACCACTACTGCCACCTCTACCCATGGGGGTGCCAGGTGCCTACCACTACTGCCACCTCTACCCAGGGGGTGCCAGATGCCCACCACTACTACCACCTCTACCCAGGGGGGGCTGGATGCCTGTCACTACTGCCACCCTTACCCAGGGGGTGCCAGGTGCCTACCACTACTGCCACCTCTACCCAGGGGGTGCCAGGTGCCTACCACTACTACCACCCATACTCAGGGGGTGCCAGGTGCCTACCACTACTACCACCCATACCCAGGGGGTGCCAGGTGCCCACCACTACTACCACCTCTACCCATGGGGGGCTGGATGCCTGTCACTACTGCCACCTCAACCCAGGGGGTGCCAGGTGCCCACCACTACTGCCACCTTTACCCATGGGGGGCTGGATGCCTGTCACTACTACCACCCTTACCCAGGGGGGGCTGGATGCCTGTCACTACTACCACCCTTACCCAGGGGGTGCCAGGTGCCTACCACTACTGCCACCTCTACCCATGGGGGTGCCAGGTGCCTACCACTATTGCCACCTCTACCCAGGGGGTGCCAGATGCCCACCACTACTACCACCGCTACCCAGGGAGTGCCAGGTGGCTACCACTACTACCACCCATACCCAGGGGGTGCCAGGTGCCTACCACTACTACCACCTCTACCCATGGGGGGCTGGATGCCTGTCACTACTACCACCTCTACCCATGGGGGCTGGATGCCTACCACCACCAACACCCCCACTCACAGGATGGCAAATACATGCCACAAGAAGCACACACCAGCAGAAAGAATGCAACACAAAGACATCCCCCCAACACCATGACAAGCGTGTGTAGACTGTGTCAAATGCCTACAACACTGAACAGGACTGTGTACATACAATGTGACCCCCTATCACAAGTGCCACACATAAATGTGTGTGGCACCCACAATGCAAGCAGGCCATGACCATTGTGGCAATGGGGTCCAAACCCCCATCATCACAGTGCCCAAAATGTAAGTGTGGGGTCCATAGCTGAAGCACATATTGAACATTGTGGCAATGGGGTCCAAACCCCCATCATCACAGTGCCCAAAATGTGAGTGTGGGGTCCATAGCTGAAGCACATATTGAACAAGGTGGCAATGGGGTCCAAACCCCCATCATCACAGTGACCAAAATGTGAGTGTGGGGTCCATAGCTGAAGCACATATTGAACATTGTGGCAATGGGGTCCAAACCCCCATCATCACAGTGACCAGAATGTGAGTGTGGGGTCCATAGCTGAAGCACATATTGAACATTGTGGCAATGGGGTCCAAACCCCCATCATCACAGTGACCAAAATGTGAGTGTGGGGTCCATAACTGAAGCACATATTGAACTTTGTGGCAATGGGGTCCAAACCCCATCATCACAGTGACCAAAATGTGAGTGTGGGGTCCATAGCTGAAGCACATATTGAACATTGTGGCAATGGGGTCCAAACCCCCATCATCACAGTGACCAAAATGTGAGTGTGGGGTCCATAGCTGAAGCACATATTGAACATTGTGGCAATGGGGTCCAAACCCCCATCATCACAGTGACCAAAATGTGAGTGTGGGGTCCATAGCTGAAGCACATATTGAACATTGTGGCAATGGGGTCCAAACCCCATCATCACAGTGACCAAAATGTGAGTGTGGGGTCCATAGCTGAAGCACATATTGAACATTGTGGCAATGGGGACCAAACCCCCATCATCACAGTGACCAAAATGTATGTGTTGACAAAGAATAAGCTGCAACTGCCAAACTGCATGGATGATTCCTGGTCACAGAACAACAAAGTATACAAAAAGGGGGGGACAAGAGGGCTTTTTCTCCAAGGTCCAGCACAAATGCCCAAATGCTATTCAAAAACTGAAATATTGTGCTGTTCCTAAACAATCCAGAAAAATGGTGAAGCAGGTCACAGTAGTTTTCTACATCCAAATAGATGGGAATCCATTTATTTGGAATGTAATGCCCTCACACACCCCATAGGATGTCATGCTTCATCATCGGGCTGCTCCTCGTCTGGCCTGCGCTGCAATGCCTGACGGGCTCCCAATGAGGGGCACTTTGGCGGAGATCTTTTTTCCAAGTAGCCGTTTGGTGCCGTGGGGGTGAGGGGTCTAGTGAGTGTAGATGTAAAGACAAACTATGCCTCTGGAAGAGGTTCATAGACGATATTATCATCTTTTGGCGAGGTAGTGAGGATACATGCAACGAGTTTTGTGCATGGATCAATACTTTAAATCCCTATCTGAAGTTTTCCTGCACAGTCTCAAATAGACAGATACCCTTCCTTGACCTATTGATAAGGTTAGACCATGGTACATTGAGCACCACTATATATAGGAAGCCTACAGATCGCAATAGTCTGCTACTTTTTAGCAGTTGCCATCCACGCGCCTTGAAAGAAAATTTACCTGAGGGCCAATTTTTGAGACTCCGTAGGAATTGTAGTCAAGTGGAAGACTACAAAAATGAAGCAATTACGTTGGCAAAAACCTTACACAACGCCAGTACCCAGCACGTAATGTTGCCCTCTCAAAAAACGTGCGAGAAACAACACCAGGGAGGCCTTACTAGAACCCAGACAAAAAATTGCAACAGAAAAATTGACATGTGTGACAACATTTGGTCCAGACTCAGTAAGAATAAAACAGGCTATCAAGAAACATTGGAGTATATTGAACACTGGTGATTTGACTCTCGAACAACCACGCTTTGCTTTCAAACGTGCGAGTAATTTAAAAGACAGATTGATCCACACAGGCCTCAGGCACGATCAACTAACACACAGAGACAACTGTGGGATTTACCTCCAGTGCAGGGACACTACCCATGCAGCACCTGCACTGTTTGTGCCTTGACAACAGTGACTAAGTCCATAACATTTAATGAAACATTTACATGGGAATTGCGCAAACACAGTAATTGCAACTCAACAAACTGCATCTACATGATCACATGCCCTTGTGGTCTTAAATATATAGGGATGACCACACGACCGGTAAAGGTGAGAATTACTGAACATCGCAGCAACTTTCGTTGCCATAAGGTTAATACTAAGATGTGTACACATTTTTTTAACACCAATCATACACCAGACTCTTTCCGCTGGATAGTACTGGAAACTTTCTCCAAGATCAGTTAGAATGCTTTGTTTTACAAAGAGCAGAGATGGGTGCATCGTTTGTCTTCCGACACACTGGGTTTGAATGAGAACATTCCATGGAGCGCACTACGGATTTAATTATACCCCTATATACTTTGTAGTCTGCTCCTCCTGGTATTATATTATATAGTTTCTTGTTAATCTGCTAGGATACATATACCACCATTGAATGGCTAATTCGTCTTAATATCATAGGTCATTAATAAAGGTGTGGTTATATGTAATACTTTGTACCAATTTTCATGTATCATTTTCATTTATATATTTTTTAGAGCATATATGGCATCTTGTCAAACCAGGCTCCCTATCCAAAATGGCTGACTCATTTGCACAGGAACCTCAGGCAGCATATGACTACATTTTACCGTTTTATCTTGAGCTTAGCCCCACCAGATGTTATACATGACATGCTTTTTATAAGTAACATAGATCTAAGTGGATACCCTGTGTGTATATTAATTTTTGACAAATAACGGCGAATATCTATTTCAAAACCGTTTTTTTGTATCAATAGTTTTTTATGATATATTGATTACAGGCACAGATTTCTCAAACTATTACATGACTACTTGTTGGGTAGACCCATAGAGACCCGTAGAGACCAGGAATCTACACTATTAGGTTATGTTTACCACTCGCGCCTTCTCTAAGATGGCGCCCGCTGTGCCACCGTTTAACATCTCGGATGTTACCGGCACATGCGGGAGATACTAACATAGCTGACACGGTGCAGGGAACAAATGCGGAAGTACAAGGGGGATAAATAGCCGAACCGGCACTCTCTCATTCACCTCCCGAACCCGGCAACTGAGGGTAGGTCTAAGGATCTGTTGCGGATTTCGCAACTGTGAGTATACTGGGGAAACCTTCTTTTTTCCATCTTGCACGTTTTTATTTGTATCATGGAGGACTTTCATGCCTTTTTCCAGGGAGAGTTGGAGGCGATCATACTCCTCGGCCACCTTTTAACATAGATTGCATATATCAATGCACACGATGGGAGAGACTCCTTTTGACCCTTTTCTATTAATATAGGTAATTCACACAACGTACATATTGGGCATTGTGTACTGCTTCCAGCTAAGCTTTATAGTGGGACATGGGTTGCCCATGTTTTCAATCTTTACGAATAAAGATATCTCCTTAATATTTTCTGGGGGATTGGAACGGTCCATTATAACATAGCTGGATAGGTATTCCATTCATTTGACATGAGATACATGATAGGGGATGCCTTGTGTGTAGTTAGTGAGATATTAGAATACCTTGGGATAAGCCGTAGGGTGCTTTTTTGTTGCTTTTGGTTCCTTTTTAAATAAAACATTGCTCTTCTCTTCCATATATGTTTCATCTACAATCCGCTTTAGGATGTGGGGAAGTTCCTCATATTCTGATCTGCCGGGGATTGATGAAGCAAAAACTAATTTTTGATTGGGTGAGTTCTATGTATTTCTTGCGGTAATGAATAAATTACACTTCACTAATTTGGTCTAATGAACTGAATGTATTGAAGTAAACCATTCTGTTTTTGGCACATGGTGGGTTAATGCTTGCGATACCTCACTTATGTATGTTGTGCCAGTAACGAGCAGGCTGTATACAGTAGCACCACGATAAACATGTGTTTGTGGCTGGTCATTGTATATTTATACATGGTTTTTCTCCCAAAATAGGTAGAACCTACACTACTAGCCACTAGACAGAGTAAGGTACGGTGGTCATGAATTTATACTTAATATACTATTAGTCTAGGTCCACCATAATGTATATAGTGTAGATAGTCTTTTATTTTCATAGGTCCTGAAGAATCGCTTCTAAAAATATAGAAAAATGCGAAGAAACATGTTGACCGACTATATGGAAGAGCGCCGTATCTAAGACATTACCTTAGCAGTGCGCCTTTCAATTATTTTTAATCTGGGTAGGAGACCCCACAATTAAAGTAGTTCTTGTTGGTACTCCCAACCCTGTTTTAATTCACACTTCATATCACATATTTTTACATCTACACTCACTAGACCCCTCACCCCCACGGCACCAAACGGCTACTTGGAAAAAAGATCTCCGCCAAAGTGCCCCTCATTGGGAGCCCGTCAGGCATTGCAGCGCCCGGCCAGACGAGGAGCAGCCCGATGATGAAGCATGACACCCTATGGGGTGTGTGAGGGCATTACATTCCAAATAAATGGATTCCCATCTATTTGGATGTAGAAAACTACTGTGACCTGCTTCACCATTTTTCTGGATTGTTTAGGAACAGCACAATATTTCAGTTTTTGAATAGCATTTGGGCATTTGTGCTGGACCTTGGAGAAAAAGCCCTCTTGTCCCCCTTTTTGTATACATAGTTGAGCACGGGTTTCCCGTGGGACTCCGTTTGGGTGTTTTGGTGGGTAAATACTTGTTCCCCAACACTTTACGGTGGCAAACTATACCTACTTGGTTGCTTGCCCACCTCTATTCTATTTTATTATCCTCCAATTCCATCGACACACGTGGATCTCCATCAATATGGAAGATCAAGGATTGAGTTTTGGAGATGACCAAGCCGCAGAAATACTAAGAGCCCCCTCCATCTTAGGAACAGAAAGCAGTGCTGCTTCAGGAAGCCAGTCGGAGGACTGGCAATCTCTCTCCTCTCTTAAACGGGAGTGGGTGAAGGTAACCCTACATGGCGCACTTATGACAGAGTATTTGAGGGCCAATATTGCACCTAATGGCCTGATAGTACGCAACTTCCCACGACTATTTTTGGAAGACGGTACTTTTAAGAAAGAGTGGTCAATGGTGTCATGGAAATGCACCAGGGATCTCCTTATCCTGATAATTAATATAGCCAAGAGAATAGCGGATGCATTATTGATAAGGATACAGGCAGCTGAGGCTAGTATCAAGAGTACCATGTCTACCAATACTGCCTTCAAACTAAAACTTACTGAGCTCAACAACGAGATAGCGGAACATAAAGAATATCTGATGAAACAAAAAGTTTCCAAATTACAGAAAGATATTCATAAGTTTGATAAGGAGAAGGTGTACCCTTATCTTAAGACCGATTATACCCCCCCAGACTCCAGCAGTACCTCTGATACGAGTTCAGATTCGACAAGAAGAGGTTCATCAACCAATAGTGACTCAAGTACAGAGGAATGGGGTTATAACCAGCGCAGAAGGGGAGGACGTCAAGGTTTCCCAGAATTCCAAGTGCCACAATTCCAGGGACCTGGTTTTTGGCCGTATCCCATGTACCCTCAAGGGCCCCCTCAATTCTACCCTGTAGGCAACAACCAACCTTTTTTAGGAAGAGGTTGGGGCAGAGGGTGAGGAAGAAAAAGAGGGCAGCAATTACAACAACAACAGAAGAAGGTACATTGGCAAGAATCCAACCGGGATATGATGGAGACCCGGAGCCACTCGAAAAGGGGACATTGATTGTCAACTTATCACAGAGGACCTTGACTGAAATTGAAGTAAGAGTCCTAGAGAAGGGATTGGGTTTTGTTCCTACACCAAAGATAGATAGGTTTAAGGAACAATGTGAATTACAGAACTTCTTCCGCAAAGTACGCTTAAAAGCATTTTTTAATGAGACAGAGCAACCACAACAGACAGACTCAGGTTTACATAATGCCTCGACATTCACCCCCAATAATGGGATGGTACCTAACGAAGTATTGACCTTCGAACAGGCTGTGCTCAGAGAACTGGGAAATGGTACTACTAGGAGACATTTCAACAATTTCTCTACAGAAGAGTCAACGGCTGTCGACTCTCTGGCTAATGATACTTCGATAATAATCAAGCAGGCTGATAAAGGGGGAGCAACGGTAATAATGGCCACAAGTGACTATGACACTGAATGTCAACGTCAATTAGAGAATCGACAATACTATACACCGATCAGTAATAGTCCAGTGACACGATTATTACAAACTATAACCTCCTTGGTTTTCTCGGCTGAGAGCCAAGGGTGGCTCGGTAAAAAACAGGCAGATTTTTTGATTAAAAAGGATCCAAAGTCTCCATACTTTTACATCCTGCCAAAAATTCACAAGGGTCTGCGACCAGTCCCGGGACGTCCCATAGTCTCCGGGATAGATTCAGTACTCGAACCCTTATCGAAGTTCTGCGATTACTTCATGCAGCCATTGGTAAAACAGACACGATCCTATTTACAGGATACCGCAGACGTTTTACGCCTATTAGCGGACTTTACGAACACAAATGAAATCAGCCTATTGGTTACCCTAGATGTAGAGGCCCTCTACACTAATATTCCACAGAGGGCCACTCTAGGTGTGATCGAGGAGGCTTTTAACAAGCATATTTGGCAGTCACAAACACCAAGTAGCTTTGTTATGGAACTAGCCACACTGGTTTTGATTGAATTTTTTTTCGAGTTCAAGGGCCAACTGTACCACCAGACCCAGGGGACTTCCATGGGGAGTACCATGGCTCCCAGTGCAGCAGGGTTGTATATGGCTTCATTTGAAGAGGATAACATTCTTAATGATTCTAATCCATATAAAGACAATCTATGCCTCTGGAAGAGGTTCATAGACGATATTATCATCTTTTGGCGAGGTAGTGAGGATACATGCAACGAGTTTTGTGCATGGATCAATACTTTAAATCCCTATCTGAAGTTTTCCTGCACAGTCTCAAATAGACAGATACCCTTCCTTGACCTATTGATAAGGTTACACCATGGTACATTGAGCACCACTATATATAGGAAGCCTACAGATCGCAATAGTCTGCTACTTTTTAGCAGTTGCCATCCACGCGCCTTGAAAGAAAATTTACCTGTGGGCCAATTTTTGAGACTCCGTAGGAATTGTAGTCAAGTGGAAGACTACAAAAATGAAGCAATTACGTTGGCAAAAAACCTTACACAACGCCAGTACCCAGCACGTAATGTTGCCCTCTCAAAAAAACATGCGAGAAACAACAACAGGGAGGCCTTACTAGAACCCAGACAAAAAATTGCAACAGAAAAATTGACATGTGTGACAACATTTGGTCCAGACTCAGTAAGAATAAAACAGGCTATCAAGAAACATTGGAGTATATTGAACACTGGTGATTTGACTCTCGAACAACCACGCTTTGCTTTCAAACGTGCGAGTAATTTAAAAGACAGATTGATCCACACCAGGCCTCAGGCACGATCAACTAACACACAGAGACAACTGTGGGATTTACCTCCAGTGCAGGGACACTACCCATGCAGCACCTGCACTGTTTGTACCTTGACAACAGTGACTAAGTCCATAACATTTAATGAAACATTTACATGGGAATTGCGCAAAAACAGTAATTGCAACTCAACAAACTGCATCTACATGATCACATGCCCTTGTGGTCTTAAATATATAGGGATGACCACACGACCGGTAAAGGTGAGAATTACTGAACATCGCAGCAACTTTCGTTGCCATAAGGTTAATACTAAGATGTGTACACATTTTTTAACACCAATCATGAACCAGACTCTTTCCGCTGGATAGTACTGGAAACTTTCTCCAAGATCAGTAAGAATGCTTTGTTTTACAAAGAGCAGAGATGGGTGCATCGTTTGTCTTCCGACACACTGGGTTTGAATGAGAACATTCCATGGAGCGCACTACGGATTTAATTATACCCTATATACTTTGTAGTCTGCTCCTCCTGGTATTATATTATATAGTTTCTTGTTAATCTGCTAGGATACATATACCACCATTGAATGGCTAATTCGTCTTAATATCATAGGTCATTAATAAAGGTGTGGTTATATGTAATACTTTGTACCAATTTTCATGTATCATTTTCATTTATATATTTTTTAGAGCATATATGGCATCTTGTCAAACCAGGCTCCCCTATCCAAAATGGCTGACTCATTTGCACAGGAACCTCAGGCAGCATATGACTACATTTTACCGTTTTATCTTGAGCTTAGCCCCACCAGATGTTACACATGACATGCTTTTTATAAGTAACATAGATCTAAGTGGATACCCTGTGTGTATATTAATTTTTGACAAATAACGGCGAATATCTATTTCAAAACCGTTTTTTGTATCAATAGTTTTTATGATATATTGATTACAGGCACAGATTTCTCAAACTATTACATGACTACTTGTTGGGTAGACCGATAGAGACCCGTAGAGACCAGGAATCTACACTATTAGGTTATGTTTACCACTCGCGCCTTCTCTAAGATGGCGCCCGCTGTGCCACCGTTTAACATCTCGGATGTTACCGGCACATGCGGGAGATACTAACATAGCTGACACGGTGCAGGGAACAAATGCGGAAGTACAAGGGGGATAAATAGCCGAACCGGCACTCTCTCATTCACCTCCCGAACCCGGCAACTGAGGGTAGGTCTAAGGATCTGTTGCGGATTTCGCAACTGTGAGTATACTGGGGAAACCTTCTTTTTTCCATCTTGCACGTTTTTATTTGTATCATGGAGGACTTTCATGCCTTTTTCCAGGGAGAGTTGGAGGCGATCATACTCCTCGGCCACCTTTTAACATAGATTGCATATATCAATGCACACGATGGGAGAGACTCCTTTTGACCCTTTTCTATTAATATAGGTAATTCACACAACGTACATATTGGGCATTGTGTACTGCTTCCAGCTAAGCTTTATAGTGGGACATGGGTTGCCCATGTTTTCAATCTTTACGAATAAAGATATCTCCTTAATATTTTCTGGGGATTGGAACGGTCCATTATAACATAGCTGGATAGGTATTCCATTCATTTGACATGAGATACATGATAGGGGATGCCTTGTGTGTAGTTAGTGAGATATTAGAATACCTTGGGATAAGCCGTAGGGTGCTTTTTGTTGCTTTTGGTTCCTTTTTAAATAAAACATTGCTCTTCTCTTCCATATATGTTTCATCTACAATCCGCTTTAGGATGTGGGGAAGTTCCTCATATTCTGATCTGCCGGGGATTGATGAAGCAAAAACTAATTTTTGATTGGGTGAGTTCTATGTATTTCTTGCGGTAATGAATAAATTACACTTCACTAATTTGGTCTAATGAACTGAATGTATTGAAGTAAACCATTCTGTTTTTGGCACATGGTGGGTTAATGCTTGCGATACCTCACTTATGTATGTTGTGCCAGTAACGAGCAGGCTGTATACAGTAGCACACGATAAACATGTGTTTGTGGCTGGTCATTGTATATTTATACATGGTTTTTCTCCCAAAATAGGTAGAACCTACACTACTAGCCACTAGACAGAGTAAGGTACGGTGGTCATGAATTTATACTTAATATACTATTAGTCTAGGTCCACCATAATGTATATAGTGTAGATAGTCTTTTATTTTCATAGGTCCTGAAGAATCGCTTCTAAAAATATAGAAAAATGCGAAGAAACATGTTGACCGACTATATGGAAGAGCGCCGTATCTAAGACATTACCTTAGCAGTGCGCCTTTCAATTATTTTTAATCAGGGTAGGAGACCCCACAATTAAAGTAGTTCTTGTTGGTACTCCCAACCCTGTTTTAATTCACACTTCATATCACATATTTTTACATCTACACTCACTAGACCCCTCACCCCCACGGCACCAAACGGCTACTTGGAAAAAAGATCTCCGCCAAAGTGCCCCTCATTGGGAGCCCGTCCAGGCATTGCAGCGCCGGCCAGACGAGGAGCAGCCCGATGATGAAGCATGACACCCTATGGGGTGTGTGAGGGCATTACATTCCAAATAAATGGATTCCCATCTATTTGGATGTAGAAAACTACTGTGACCTGCTTCACCATTTTTCTGGATTGTTTAGGAACAGCACAATATTTCAGTTTTTGCACAGAACAACAAACACATCAGTGGCAAAGTAGTGCTTGTGTCCCATAGCAACATAGAATGGGGGAGGCAAACAGTGCAGTGCAAACAAGACATACCTTTGGCCATGTGCAGACAAACATCACCCATGGGGGCTGACACTGTCAACATTCATCAATGACACAATGACAGAAGTGACCATCAGAATGCAGACCCACATATTTGCACCAATGGGCACACAAATTCAGATACCCAGTGGAGACTGTAGAAGGGAGGTGAACAGATACCATACCATGGCAGCAATGGGACACACACACAATGATCATTGTGCTGACTGATGACCGAGGAGTCCCAGGGACAGCAGGGCAAACACACCAAACAACATACAGCCAAAGGCACACCTAAGATATGCCAATGCAGTGGTGCCGATGCACATACACAAACAGGCAGACCCACACTGCACATCAAACACAACAGGTGAGGGGAGGAGGTGCCAGTGTCCCCAGGCAACCACACAACACATGAGGAGGCCTGAATACCAATTACACAGATGTGCATACAGTGCCACACAAAGGTAACTCATGGATCCAAATCCCCTATGTGGGCAATCAGGCATTGTCAGATGAGAGGGAGCAGAAATCACACATGTCACACAAGCATGTAGGAACAGCAACTGACACAGCAAGACACACAGACACGACAGCACCACACCCAGGGCCCCCACAATGTGGTGACCCTGGGCTGCATTACAATCCCACTGTGATGACAAAGCTAGATGTCGTTCACATTGTGAACCACAGTCATGTGTCCTGAGCAACAAACTACCATCACACCTACACAAGCACAAATCAATCAGCACGGCCTGTCAGCCAAGGCCAACATCTCATCTGCACACACTCAACACCACACACCTCGACCTCCAACAATGTGCAGCAGTGAAGCTCACATGCACTGGTGACATTGCACATGCACCCATGACAATCCCAGGGGGTGGTGGGAACCAAGGTGCAGAAACACATCACACATGGCCACTCAACCAGACTCCTGAATGTCTGACACACTGCACACTACGCTGTACATGGACATGACGGCAATACCACACCAACCAATGGGATCCCAGCCACAGTCACACACCTATGAAGAAGCCAAGGTCACCCACAAAGAACACACATAGACAACTACCAACATTGCAGCCCTGAGGAGTGCCAGCAGTCACACACACAACGTGTCACAACCAATGAAAGCTAACACAAACCAGAAATCACATGACAGGTGTAAACAACAAGTGCAAAGGGGAATCCTGACTGTGACACATCAGCGTCTGCCCACAAACTCAGCCCTGACAGCAAACACACCTATGGGTGACACCCTGATGACCAGTAATGTGCCAGGCACCCACATCACAGAGAACCCAGGGAGAAGACTTTGGGGAACATAGCTCAACTCAGCAAGCATCACAAACAGGAACATCACTAGGGATCCCAGCATGCACAGCAACATGGAAGTGAACACACACACATGCTCATACAACACACACCTTGGGCGCACAAGATGTCACAGGAGTACACACTGCCATGAGGGGACTCCACTCCTGTGTGAGGAAAGCTGTGCCATATGTCGCATCATTAGGGCTCCATCATGTCAGCAGAACACTTGGTCACACAGTCAACAATTAGCACCAAATGAAGGCTCCCGTCACATCAGCCTGGTCATGGGAATGTCAACGAAATCAACAGCACAGATCCAACACACATGTATAGCAAGTTGCACTGACAACACAGATGAGTCCTTCCCCATTGATGCCCAAACCTGCATGTCCAGTGGAGATGGCCACACGGTCAGGGAACTAGACTAATTGTACAATGGCAAACACAACAGATGTGCATGGGTGGAACCCACAGATGTGACATTGCTAATGTAAGTAGGAAATCCCATTGCCAAATATTGAAAACATGACACCCTCAGATGCTGCTAAGGATGACATGGATACACCACAGGATAGGACACTGTCCCCCTGGAACACATGGGTTCCTGCACAGTAACACTTCATTTTCATGAGTCCAAATATCACCATCACTGCAGCAAGGGCATGGTTAGCGTCATCAACATCATGTACATCAGAAGTAAAAGCACTTGAGAACAGAAAGTTGCTTTATTCAGCATGTGGGTTCAAAACTTGGAAGAACTGTAAGGTATCAACAAAGGCCAATGGCCAGTCCATCAAGGAAGTCCATACAGGGTGACAGTGGCAGATGTCACCCTACGCATGCCTGCACTGATCACAACCAGGGACAATCCCCTAGGAGGGGTATACGGGGGGCAGGCCAGGGACAGGATCAGGGCTCACCAGGAGGAGGCAGGGAAGGGGTGGTGGGTGCTGGAGAGCCACTGACAACTGCAGTGGAGGTGTCTGACATGGTGTGTGCCGACACAACTGGGGGGCATGACTCAGATGTTGTGGGTGCCGGCACAACTGCAGTGGACCCTGCAGATGGAGTGGACAGGTCCGCCACTGCAGCGCTCAAGTCAGACAGGGTGATAGTGGACTCCACTGCAGTGCCCACCTCCAGGGGAGGAGAATGGGGATCAGGTAAGGTGGGCAGGACAGAGGGGAGGACACCCTCACCACATCAGTGGTACAGACAAGCGCAGCGGGGGTGTGGGGCCGGAAGAGCAAGTGGCAGGGGAGAAGGCCTGACCCTTCTGGGGATGGTGTATCTGTGGGTGGGGGAACCTGGGGCAGGGTGTGGTGGGGGCACCTGTGGAGTGGGGGCCTGAGGGATGGAGGAAGGAGACTTGGTGCCTGAGCTGCAGGGCGGCGGCGGGGTCTTGCTCTTCCGGGACCGGGGGACTTGCGGGTGGGGGCCTCAGTCGGTCTGCGCCTGGGGGATGGTGTCCGGGGGCCAGGGGCACTCCGCTCCGTGTGGGTGGGCTTCCTCTTCCCCCTGAATGCTGGATCAGCTGGATCGGAGGGGAAGAGGCCAAGGTCACAGAGGAAGAGCCGCTGTGTCTTTGGGGTTGCAGGTGAGGCAAGGGAGGGGTCTTTGGAGGGAGAGGCAACTGAGGACTGCGCAGTGCTTGTGGATGCGTGTGTTTGTGCCTGTGCCCCATCCCCTGTGAGTGTGGTTGCAGTCCCCTGACGGTGCGTGTGTGTGCGTCTTGTTTGTGGCGTGTGTGTCCGTGTGCTGCATGTGTCTGTGCTGGTGTGTGCCTGTGCCAGTGTGTGTGTGCTTGGGACGGGTAAGGTGCTGGGGAGTGTGGATGGGGCAGAGGCAGGAGGGGTGAGGGACTGTCGGAGGAGGGACACTGCTGCCGTCAGGGAGGAGTCCATGGACCTATTGCCCCTCTGTAGGTCAGACATGCCCGATGAGATGCCCTCCATGAATGACACCACCTGAGTCAACAGACTGGTGTGTGCATGGAGGACACTCAGCATCGCTGTCTGTCCTACATGGAGCTGGCGGAGGAGGTACACAGACTCCTCACTCAGAGCAGCAGGGGACACATGGGCAGGGGGTGCAGTGCCTGGCCCGAAGGAGACACGCTCCCGAACATGGGAGCCTCCACGGACCTCGGGAATGGGAGCCGACGGGAGGGCGGTGGTGGTGGTGGTGGTGGCAGGGACAGCAACACTAGCTGGAGTGTGGTGGCTGCTGACACCCGCCTCCATAAGGGAGTCATCGTCCGAGTTGCTCTGGTCCTCAGCTGAGGTGGATGGTGCTGAGGACTCCTCAGTGTGGCTCCCCTCGCCCTCCGTGCCACTGGGTCCCTCCGACCACTCCTCGGCTGCTGACCCAGTCTGGCTCTGCGGCTCCTCCTGGTCTGTGGAGCTGTCCCCTCCTGTGGCCGTGGATGTATCTGCAATCAATAGGGAAACAGACAGACATCAGTCACCTGCACCGAACGCACACACCACAGTAAGTACAGCACATTACAGAGCAAGCCCTGGCATCCTTAGTTGAACATTGCTAAAACTGCACAAACAGAACAGGAGAAGTCAATTGTCAGTCTGATGGTCAACCATGGCACTCACATCCCACCTGGCCTTGCACCCATCTGTCTGGTGTCTGTTGGATGGCAATACCCCAGTGTGGACACATGCACCACCTACACAGTATTTGGACAGTGCAGAGAACCCGGTGAAGCATGTGGACATGCACACATCACAACTCTTGCCACTGAGTCAGTGCAGGTGTCCGGATGAAAGGGATGCCCAGAGTCAAATAGGAAATGCATGTGATGCGTACCAGCGACAGACACCATGATGCACCCATGTCCTGATAGCCATTGCCACAATGGTGTGCATGTAGCACATGTCACTCCCCTGCAGGATCACTAATAGGAAGTCACATGCCATGGCACAGCCATGCCTGCTAAGTCATACATCACTGTCTCCAGTCACATGGGCAGGGCAGCCAGACAACAACACTCTGCACTGTGTCACAATAGTAGATCATGGGGAATGCAAGTCCTGGAGCTGAACAAGTGCACATGTACATCCCCCACACACCACATCATCTGTACCCTCATCTGTCCAGGTCATACCCATTGGACATATGGGAGACCTGTAACACTACCCTCTGCACCTGAGCACATCACAATCTGCTGTGAATGGGAAACATCTGCCTGAACCTCATATTCGCATACCCCAGTCTGCACGGTCAGGTGATCAAACACCTATGTGTCACACATGTATCATCTCCTATGGTCACATCTCCGGTGGCATGCGGAGCCCCAACCGAGGAACACCCCAGCAGACCTGACAACGAAGCCACAGCACACTGACACAGAGGCAGACACCTGAGGGGACAAATCACTGAGCAAAACGTGTCAGCTGATACACGGCAGTGGGAGTACAGAGTGTATTGTATGGCCTGGAGTAGGCATGACTGTCCTGTCCCACATGAATGAGGGATGAGCCCTGGACAGTAGGCAGCTGGCTAAGTATGTGTGACACACGTTATATACACACTCCTGGGGCACAAACATTGTTCCCACCCGCAGCATGGGTGTGTGCCAGATACCCCAGGCACATGTGGTGGATCAGCTCAGCAATTGGGCCACATATCAAAGTGACACGCAGAACACATGTCAGAACACAGGCAATGTGTAAGCAATGGACCCACCCATGATGCCCACCACAGAGTCAGGGAAACAGATGCTGTCCCCCACCTTGAGTCAAGCAAACTGCAAGGACACAGTACCCAAGTGACACAATACCCTGACTGTAAGGGCCACACCTGGGTATCAGATGAGGAGTGGGCAGTGCACAATAGAGGGCATGGGTCCTGGACCACAAGACTGATGTACTGTGGAAGTTTAACCAGGCCAGAGGAGGGCACATAGCATGGCAGACATAGTTCACAATGCAGACATGGACTCACCCCCTCCTTGCCGCTCTCTGGCCTTCAGCTGCCCATCCAGATCAGGGAAGACCACCGCCAGGATCCTCAGCATGTGGGGGGTCAGGGTCCGGTGTCCGCCCCTCCTGCGAGGAGGCGACAGCTTCAGCTGGACCCGTGCGATCCTCCAGGTCCAGCCCCGAAGGTCCTGCCACCTCTTCTGGCAGTTGCGGATCTGGCGCTTGTAGACCCCCACGGATCTCACTGCCCGGACGATGGTCAGCCATATCTTCTGCTTCTTGTGGGCATCAACCTGTGAGGATGACAAAGTGAGAATGCCATAACTACACGTGCAACATAACCGTGCATTACACAGTTGGATATACATGTCTCAATCACAGGGGCATATGATGTACACAGGCAGTGCAACGATGGCCATGGACAGTATGCCAGCAGTTACTACATGGTATCATTGCCTGGGCAGTAAAACCTTGTTTAAATGCACTGTCACTGCACTATACCTGTCCAGTGCATGTAACTACACACTATGGGGGTGACAACTACTCAGTGAGCCTGCTAGCCAGTGGCGTGCAGACTGTTAGCCTTGCTAGTCAGACAACATGCACATTTAGAAAGGCAGTGGACAGAACACTCACCTGCTCCCCTGCTTTCCCATACAGCTTGCTGTACTGTGGAAGGAGGCCAACCAGCAGGGCCTGGTTCTCCTCAGTGCTGAAGGCTGGGGCTCTCTCCACAGTACGTGCCATTGCAGGGTCCAGAGGGTGCAGAAACAGCAGCAGTGTAGTGGCAGATGTCGTCCTGGAGCATGTAGTGCAGGCAAGTGAGCTCTCAGGGGAACAGCCAGCATTATATGTGTGCTGCAGAGGTAGATACTGTCCCATGTGTCCAAAGTGATAGGTCCAAGTCGTTTGCATCATCTGAATCTGGCCAATCCATGGAATTGCACCACTTACACACGCCCCCAGCATCCTTCAAATGTTCAACTTCATGACACCCATGAAATTGCAACATTGTTGTGGGTGACCAACTGAATTTACAGCATCAGACTCGTTCAAATTTTGAAAGCGCGTCCGTTGCAGGCCAGGCCATAGCCAATGGGTGCGCACCGATCGGACCATTGCTGTTCAACGCGTACATAGGATACAACGCGTACCAGCACACATTGAATGCAATGGGCCGGCCGGGAACACCAATCGGACCATTGCTGTTCAACGCGTACATAGGATACAACGCGTACCCGCACATTGAATGCAATGGGCCGGCCGGGAACACCGATCGGACCATTGCTGTTCAACGCGTACATAGGATACAACGCGTACCCGCACACATTGAATGCAATGGGCCGGCCGGGAACACCGATCGGACCATTGCTGTTCAACGCGTACATAGGATACAACGCGTACCCGCACACATTGAATGCAATGGGCCGGCCGGGAACACCGATCGGACCATTGCTGTTCAACGCGTACATAGGATACAACGTGTACCACGACACATTGAATGCAATGGGCCGGCCGGGAACACCGATCGGACCATTGCTGTTCAACGCGTACATAGGATACAACGCGTACCCGCACACATTGAATGCAATGGGCCGGCCGGGAACACCGATCGGACCATTGCTGTTCAACGCGTACATAGGATACAACGCGTACCCGCACACATTGAATGCAATGGGCCGGCCGGGCACACCGATCGGACCATTGCTGTTCAACGCGTACATAGGATACAACGCGTACCCGCCCACATTGAATGCAATGGGCCGGCCGGGAACACCGATCGGACCATTGCTGTTCAACGCGTACATAGGATACAACGCGTACCAGCGCACATTGAATGCAATGGCCAATGTGTGCGCACTGATCGGTCCATTGCTGTCCAACGCGTATTGCGGGTACAACGCGTGCCAGCGTACATTGAATGCAATGGCCAATGTGTGCGCACTGATCGGTCCATTGCTGTCCAACGCGTATTGCGGGTACAACGCGTGCCAGTGCACATTGAATGCAATGGCCAATGTGTGCGCACTGATCGGTCCATTGCTGTCCAACGCGTATTGCGGGTACAACGCGTGCCAGCGTACATTGAATGCAATGGCCAATGTGTGCGCACTGATCGGTCCATTGCTGTCCAACGCATCCCTGTACAAGTCACTGGCATATGTCACCATGCCTGTCACAGGTGAACATATGCCAGCCACATATACTTCCCAGGGAGTGAGGGGCACACCTACAACACCACAGCCTGTCCAAACTGTATCCTAGGGCATGTAAGGCTGCATTACCTATTCCGTGTATGGGGGTGAACATGTTGTTCTGTGGGTGTCACTTGGGGTCAGCCACCCCCAGGCTGTGCACGTGTTTATGGGGACAGAATCCTTGGTGTTTCGTGTACATGACCACTGTGATGTGCAACTGTTCATATCTGAGCATGTGGCATGGTCACAGTTCACGGTGGTGTATGTGTATGTCATGTCACATACCCCCTGAGTCCCATGTGGGACGTTATGTTCAACCCAGGGTGACCCATTGGCACAATGGTGATGGTCCTCCACAGTCTGTGTGCATGTTGTGTTTACAATGTCTCTGATTTCATGTGCACAATGGGAGGCAGTCTCCACATCCACGTTGTTTGTGCATGGACTTTGATGTTGTGCGTGTGTGTGTCACAGACGTCCATGTCTGTCCTGCCGATGCAACAGGGACCACTACCTGTGGGGGTCATGGTTGTTTTGCTGTGGTGTATACATGATACACCATGTCATGCCAGTGTCCATGTGGCAATACAGGGTCCCTGGGAATCTACCTGTCGTTGAGCTGTGATGCCTGGGGCACATCAGTCCTCACATGTCACTGTGGGGTGTGTTTGTTATTTGGCAGCAGGAGATGGGAACTGGGACACGGCCTCATGGTATCTAATGGCACGACCTGGGACTTATTGATGCCACTTGTTGAACTGTGATGTTAGATATTGGCCATGTATGTGCCATACATATCCGTACGGAACTGCACACATCATGTACTTGTGCCTCATTATGATGTATCATGTGATGTTGAGTGTTTTCAGTGCCACATATGTGGGGTGACTGACAATCTTGCTTTCTTCACCTATGCACTGCAGGGCACCAGCTGTCCATAGACCATTCCCTGACCTGGCAACGATGGTGGAACGTGACAGCATCCGACGGTACCGCTTCACCAGGCAGCTGATTGAGGATTTGGCAGTGCGCTTTGCACCACATTTGCAACCTGGCCGTCCGTACCCTACAGCGCTGACCCCCAAGGTGAAGGTGATGGCAGCCCTACACTTCTTTGCCACCGGTACCTTTCAACACACTCTGGCGACTGCTGGTGGGATGTCACAGACCATGTTCAGCCGTGTGCTCCGGGATGTTTAGGAGGCTATGTTGATATACCTGAACCAGTACATCTATTTCCCTAGACTCCAACGACTCACTGGCGTGAAGAGTGACTTCTATGCCCTGGGGAGGATGCCGCATGTCATTGGCTCCATTGATGGGACACATGTGGCTTTGGTACCACCACAGGCCCAAGAGCAGGCCTACCGTAACCGCAAACACTACCACTCGGTCAATGCACTGGTGGTCTATCTTGCAGATATGAGCATCACACACGTGTGTGCCCGTTTCCCTGGTTCTGCACACGATGCCTACGTGATGAGGAGTAGCCGCATCCCGAGGATGATGGCACAGATGCGGAACCAGCGTGCCTGGCTTGTTGGTGTGTACTGACTTTGTACCATTGTGTGTGTTCTGCTATGTAGTGTTCCACCCTCTTTTCCAACTCTGCTAATGTGCAATTGTCTGTATGTAGGTGACTCCGGATACCCCAACATGCCGTGGTTGCTGACGCCCCTCAGGAACCCTGTGACACCAGCCCAGATGCGCTACAATGAGGCACATGGTCAGACCAGGAGAGTGATTGAGCGGACATTTGGTCTCCTGAAGAGCCGCTTCCGCTGCCTCGACAAGACAGGAGGGTCCCTCCCATATGCCCCAGCAAAGGTGTGCAAGATTATCATCGTCTGCTGCATGCTCCACAACCTGGCAGTGCGGAAGGAGTTGCCTCTCATCCTGGATGACGATGACCAACGTCCGCCACCTGTGGAGGATCCTGGCCTGGACCACGATGCCAGTGATGATGATGATGATGTTGAGGGTGATGTCCGCACACAGCTCATCACCAACTTCTTCAGCTGAATGTGAGTATCCAGAGATGGCATGTCAATGATGTGAGTTTGCATGATATGTGTTGGTGGTGCTCTGGTGCTGTTTGAGTGTGTCCATGGGCTACATGTCTGTATGCGTGTAGCGATGTGTCCTTGCAGGTAGTCTGTACTCCCCAACAGTGTTGACATGCTAACTTGGTTCTGGGTGGGTATCTTGTAACATGTATTGTGCATGAGTATTGCAGTTCTGTCCTGTTCTTCAGTACTTTTGACTGTGTGTCATTTCTGCCCTTCACAGGGTACTTTCAGAGTCGTTTGGTCAACTGTGATCCCCAACACCGTGATTCGACTTCCCGGGTGGTAGCTGTTGTGTCCCTACAGGTGATGTGCACCACACCCATGGACTTCCTTCCTTCTACACTTGTTGACTGTGTGCCCGCTGCCAGGTGGGATTACCTTGCATCTGTGGTGGTTACAACATGTTGCAAATGTGTAATAAACCTGTGCTTCACTTTGTGATGTGCGTTGTCTGTGGTCACACATCTGACTGACATTTGCTTACTGCACCAGTGGGCTAGTTAACACAGACTGTGAATAGGTGTTGGGTCTGTGCAATGCAACGTATTTCCTGGCAACATCAGTGTAGGCGATGAGTCAGATGTCCATGGTGTGTATGTGTTGTGTAGCCCTGGTGGTGTGCCTCCCCCATATGTGTGACGTCGCCATGACTCACATGCCGGTGTTGTACTTGCTATAGCAGTTAGCATGCACAGTGTCATTTCCCGATCATCATCGCAACTTCTGAGACAACATAGGAATCACAACAGAGGCAAGTATGGTGTATAAGTGAGTTTATTGACATACATGTGTGAGTATAGTGCACAGGTTGTTGGGTGCTGTACATTGTGATTGTGATCCAAAGTTCCTAGATAATTTGGAAGTCCTGGTAGCAGAAATGTCCAGAGTAAAGTCCACAGTAATCAGAGACATTGGTCCAACTTGAGCTCCCCATGTCATGTGGGAGAGTTGTGTTGCAGTCAACAGGGTGAACAGTTTGCGCACAAAGGTTATTCTCCAGAACAGGTTTTGGCTTCCTGGGGGTTGCACATGGCCATCGGCCTCTCACTTGCCCTTCCTCGGACGGCCCCTCTTCTTTGGGGGACCCTCAAGTGCAGGCTGCTGCGGTGCAGGGGACTCTCCGCCAGAGTCATCCGCCCTCCCTGTGGCAGTTGCAGTTGTTTCAGCAGCAGATGTTGTGGGCACACAGGGAGGTGTTGACTGGTTGCTGCTCATCTGGCGGAGGCATTGTAATATGTCCCTATGCACCGCCGTCATCTCTTGCAGTGTGTCCCACTTGGACTCCACGCGGGACATGTGTGTGTCCAAGCGGGCATGATGGGCAGCCTGCTGCTGTTTAATGTCCCTGAGGAGCCCCACTACCTGGCTGAACTCTCCGGTGCTGGACTGGTACGCATCGGCTATGCGTGCCAGTTGTGGGTCATCATGCAGTCCAGACCCCTCTGTGAGCAGCGACCTATGTCTCCCACCCCTCCCACCACCCCTGGCGACACATGCAGTACCTGAGGTGGCAGGCACAGATGACCTTGGGCCACCTTGTGGGTTGTTGTTGGTGGTGGTGTCCATGGCCCCACGTTGGTCCAGGGTCCCTGTGCTGGTGGTGGTGCTGCTCCTTGGTCTGTCCATGTCGGCAGGGGTGGTATGTGTGTTGACAGTCGTTGGAGGGGTGGGTGCAGGGGGTGCAGCTGGTGGTCCTGCTGGTGCTGCATGATGACTTGCTCCAGAGGTGCCAGGTAAGTCTTCTTCATCCGAGGAGGGCAGAGGCTGTTCCACACCAGTGAGCTCCGTATCCTCTTGAGCCTGGGACGAGGACTCCTCAGCATCTGCTGCTGTGTCCCCATCATCACCTGTTTTTGGGAGACACACACAATGTATGTTATGTTTCTGCAGGCATCAATGGTTGACACACCTGACAGTTGTGACTGTGCCTCTGGATGCAGGCATGTACATTGCATTGTCCTAAGTTGTCACAGTCAGGGGTTGATATTGGTGTAGCACATTGTCCTGCATTATTTGGGCATTTCTATGTGAATGTTGGGGTGTGTACATGGTCTGCATTGGTTGTATTTGGTTGTCATCCGCTCCTCCTTCCCACCCAGCCAGATATTCCACCATGGAAGGTGCTTCCATTGCAGGGAGTGCAAGTTTTCTTTCAGGATGTGAGTCAGTGGTGTCCTGCTGTTGGTTGGTGCACAGTTGCCAGCAGGGCCTTGTGCTCCCCACAGCAATGCCCAGTGTCAGCCATCTTGTCAGTTGTTTTCCACTCCCTGTGATGTGCACATGGTTCAGGGTGGTGTTGATGGGACAGTTGTGGGGGTGACCAATATCTGTGGCTACCACTCCCATCATGCTATTGCCTCCACCCCACTTCCCAGCATGCCCATACTTACTTGCTTTTGGGTGGACTTCAGTGTGTGTGAGTGTGAGAGCAATGGCAAGATGGCTGACAGTGGTGTCCTGCTGTTGGTTGGTGCACAGTTCCCAGCAGGGCCTTGTGCTCCCCACAGCAGTAGCCAGTGTCAGCCATCTTGTGAGTCCTTTTCCACTCCCTGTGATGTGAGCATGGTTGAGAGTGGTGTTGATGGGCCAATTGTGAGGGTGAGCAATATGTGTGCCTACAACTCCCATCATGCTATTGCTCCACCCCCCTTCCCAGCATGCCCATACTTCCTTCCTTTTGACTCTGCTTCCCTGTGGGGTGGGCTGCCTGTACTGACAGGATGGCTGGGAGTGTTGTCCGGGCAGTTGTTTGGCTAAATGTCCCAGAAGTGTCCCTGTGCTTCACACAGCATGACCCAGGGTGGTGGTTCTTTGTGGGACCTTGAGTTAGGATGTGAGGCATTGCATTCCGCCAGGTGGGTTCTGTGGAGTATGTGTTGAGGGGGTGTGTGAGGGGAGGTGCTTGTGACTATGGTCAGTGCTGTGAGTCCTCCTTCCCACCCAGCCAGATGTCCCACCATGGACCGTGCTTCCATTGCAGGGAGTGCAAGTTGTCTTTCAGGATGTCAGTCAGTGGTGTCCTGCTGTTGGTTGGTGCACAGTTGCCAGCAGGGCCTTGTGCTCTCCACAGCAGTAGCCAGTGTCAGCCATCTTGTGAGTCCTTTTCCACTCCCTGTGATGTGAGCATGGTTGAGAGTGGTATTGATGGGCCAATTGTGAGGGTGAGCAATATCTGTGCCTACAACTCCCATCATGCTATTGCCTCCACCCCCCTTCCCAGCATGCCCATACTTACTTGCTTTTGGGTGGACTTCAGTGTGTGTGAGTGTGAGAGCAATGGCAAGATGGCTGACAGTGGTGTCCTGCTGTTGGTTGTTGCACAGTTGCCAGCAGGGCCTTGTGCTCCCCACAGCAGTGCCCAGTGTCAGCCATCTTGTCAGTTGTTTTCCACTCCCTGTGATGTGCGCATGGTTCAGGGTGGTGTTGATGGGACAGTTGTGGGGGTGACCAATATCTGTGGCTACCACTCCCATCATGCTATTGCCTCCACCCCACTTCCCAGCATGCCCATACTTACTTGCTTTTGGGTGGACTTCAGTGTGTGTGAGTGTGAGAGCAATGGCAAGATGGCTGACAGTGGTGTCCTGCTGTTGGTTGGTGCACAGTTCCCAGCAGGGCCTTGTGCTCCCCACAGCAGTATCCAGTGTCAGCCATCTTGTGAGTCCTTTTCCACTCCCTGTGATGTGAGCATGGTTGAGAGTGGTGTTGATGGGCCAATTGTGAGGGTGAGCAATATCTGTGCCTACAACTCCCATCATGCTATTGCCTCCACCCCCCTTCCCAGCATGCCCATACTTCCTTCCTTTTGACTCTGCTTCCCTGTGGGGTGGGCTGCCTGTGCTGACAGGATGGCTGGGAGTGTTGTCCGGGCAGTTGTTTGGCTAAATGTCCCAGAAGTGTCCCTGTGCTTCACACAGCATGACCCAGGGTGGTGGTTCTTTGTGGGACCTTGAGTTAGGATGTGAGGCATTGCATTCCGCCAGGTGGGTTCTGTGGAGTATGTGTTGAGGGGGTGTGTGAGGGGAGGTGCTTGTGACTATGGTCAGTGCTGTGAGTCCTCCTTCCCACCCAGCCAGATGTCCCACCATGGACCGTGCTTCCATTGCAGGGAGTGCAAGTTGTCTTTCAGGATGTCAGTCAGTGGTGTCCTGCTGTTGGTTGTTGCACAGTTGCCAGCAGGGCCTTGTGCTCCCCATAGCAGTAGCCAGTGTCAGCCATCTTGTGAGTCCTTTTCCACTCCCTGTGATGTGAGCATGGTTGAGAGTGGTGTTGATGGGCCAATTGTGAGGGTGAGCAATATCTGTGCCTACAACTCCCATCATGCTATTGCCTCCACCCCCTTCCCAGCATGCCCATACTTCCTTCCTTTTGACTCTGCTTCCCTGTGGGGTGGGCTGCCTGTGCTGACAGGATGGATGGGAGTGTTGTCCGGGCAGTTGTTTGGCTAAATGTCCCAGGAGTGTCCCTGTGCTTCACACAGCATGACCCAGGGTGGTGGTTCTTTGTGGGACCTTGAGTTAGGATGTGAGGCATTGCATTCCGCCAGGTGGGTTCTGTGGAGTATGTGTTGAGGGGGTGTGTGAGGGGAGGTGCTTGTGACTATGGTCAGTGCTGTGAGTCCTCCTTCCCACCCAGCCAGATATCCCACCATGGACCGTGCTTCCATTGCAGGGAGTGCAAGTTGTCTTTCAGGATGTCAGTCAGTGGTGTCCTGCTGTTGGTTGTTGCACAGTTGCCAGCAGGGCCTTGTGCTCCCCACAGCAGTAGCCAGTGTCAGCCATCTTGTGAGTCCTTTTCCACTCCCTGTGATGTGAGCATGGTTGAGAGTGGTGTTGATGGGCCAATTGTGAGGGTGAGCAATATCTGTGCCTACAACTCCCATCATGCTATTGGCTACACTGACTTGCCCAGCATACACATATTTCCTTTCTTTCAGTGGGCTTCACTGTGTGGTGGTGTTGTAGTGGTGGCTACTTGTCTGGATGTGTTTGTCAGTTATATTTGTGCCACTGCCTAGCTGTAGTTTTAGTTGTGTTTGTACATGTGATGACACAGTTAAATGTCACTTTGTGATGGCATGTGTTGTGTTTCTCTGAGTGACATACACATTTTGGGATGATTCTGTTCTGGTTGCTGTGTATTTGCTAAGAGTGCATGGTTTGACTCTCCCCTGGACAGTGATGTGTGTGTGTAGTCGCAGAATATTGTGTACATTTGTTGTGTACTCACCAGGCTCTGGGATGTTTTCTAGTCCATAGACGCTCACTGGTGGTAGGATGGCCCGCACCTTCTCCTCCCAGGGCCTGAGGTATACTGGCTTGGCAGGAGGGCCACTGCCGGTGTGTTGGCTCAAGATGTAGTCCTTCTTCAACAGCTCCTTCACCCTCCTGCGCACGTCATACCACCTGTTCTGGATGTCTGTCTTTGTGTGCAAACATGGTGATTGTGTGTTCACCCTGTCGACGATCCTCTCCCACATCTTTGTTTTCTGTGACATGGGTGTCTGTTGGACCAGTGTACCAAAGAGCTGTGGCTCTACCCTGAGGATCTCATCTACCAGGACTTCTAATTCACTATCTAGGAACTTGTGATTCTTCTTTGGGGGCATGGTGATGGTGAGTGATGTGTGTGTTGGTGTGCAGGTGAAGGTGTGTGAGTGTGTGTTTTGCTAGGTGTAAGTGAGGTTTCTATTTGTTGTGGTGCTGATGGTGTGTGGCTTGTGTGATGGATGAGCTGTGGGTGTGTGGTTGCTGTCTGTTGAGTGCTGGCAGGTAATTTGAATTTGCAAAGGATCATGGTAGGGATTTGTGTCCTTTATATGGGTGGAGTTGTGGGTTTGTCTTTGTTCCCTGCCCCTCCCCCCCCCAGTATTTATTGGCTTTGTAATTGCTTGTTTGGCCTTTTTTGATGTATTTTCCCTTTGTACTTTTCGTGCATGTAGGAGACGTTCTTGTGACCGAGTCGGACCCTGCAGTTGTCTCGTACGGGCTTGTCCGTTTAGTTCACGCTGTGTTTGTGCTGTTTTCTATGCTGCGTACGCGTCGGTCGCGGTGTTTTGGGTTGCTTCGGCTCGCAGTTTTGTATGCGTGTCGGTCGTACGGCTTGTCCTCCGTGCGACTCTGTCGTGTTTTCCACGCCTTGCATCGTACTTGGCGGGTGGGAGTCCGCGGGTATGTCTCGTTCGGTATTGTTCCGAGTCGGTCGGTTCGAATCGCGTGTTTTTCCTGCCGGATTGCTGTTTTCCGCGCGGCTCGGTCGTTCGGCTTGTGTTCCGTACGAGTCGGTCGGGTTTTGCTCGCTTCTCATCGTACTTGGCGGGTCGGGCTGCACCGGTACGTGTCGGTCGGAATGTATTCCGGCTCCGAGTCGGTCGGTACGTTTTCTGGCCGGAATCGGAATCGGCCCCAAAATATCCATAGTGTAGAACCATAAAAAAAAATAGATTAAAAAAGAAATGCTCCATGAAAACCCGAAAAATAAAGGAAATGTAAAATAATTATTAGTTTACTCGAAACTAATAAATATTTCCTTAAAAAATTTAATAAAATGAACCTTCTTCCAAAGCCAAGTCTGGAAAGACCAGTACCTGTTAAAAAAAAATGACACAAATCCCTCCCGCACAAACATACAGTAATAATACTGTAAAACAAACAAAAACACACTTACAATCCCTCAACACATACTACTCTACATATAATTAACAATCTAAAACATACCATAACACTAAACTTATGACGCTCTAACTGCATTTCACATAAAATAATCTACCTAATACAACACACAACAACAACCAAAAACACAACGTACAAACACTGAATAGTACCTAACTACCTTCCCCCACTCCTAAATTATGTAAAAAAGTAATTGAAGTAAACATACCTTAACCGATGCGACGGAGCTTCCAACCGTGAGCTTCTCCCTTCAAAAACGACCAAAAAACAACACAGATAGACCTGAAAATGCAAGTTACTGAAAAAAAAATGGCCGCCTAATTGGACTAAAAAAAAGACTATACCCCATTAAACTCAATGTAAAATGAAAATCTTAAATAAAAAAATGTTAAAAAATACATATCAATGTTGCAAATGTAAAAAATGTTTGTTATCTTATGTTAAAAATAGTACAATGTATAGTAACAAATATTACAACACACAACATTTTTACTATAAATTAAAAAAAATGAATGTTTTTGCTATGAAAAATTATGTTTGACTGTTTATAAAAATATGGAAAAATTGTAAAATGTTAAAAAAGAATTTCTTTTTATACAATGCTTTCCTAAATTTATAATGTTTATCTTTCTTATACATTAAATAATATTATATAAACTATAATATTATTTAATACCAAAGATATAAAAAATTCAAAAAGAAAATACAATACAAAAATGTTTAAAAAATATATATAGAATAATAATATAGACTGCATATAATTATTTAATATATATTTTAAAAATAAGAAAAATTGTATAACTGTTACAAAATAAATATTAAATGAATATATGTATGCAATTAATTCTTCTTACATTTGAAAAAAATATGTTTACAAACTTTTGCATTATATAAAATAAAAAATGTTGAATAATTATTGTTTAAAAATAGTATTATCTATGTTAAAATATTTACAAAATATGTTCCTTTAAAAAAAAAACCATTTATTATTATGTTACTTTATAAAAATGCATGCAAAATATTGTACATTAAATAAAGTGCACTAAATTCCTTTTCAGTCAGTCAGTCAAAAAAAATCTTTATTTGGTATTTCACAACCATAAAGCACACAATAAATAATTTTAAAAACAGTCAATTTTTAAAAGAATGGTAATTCAAAAAGTGTAATACATTGTTAAAATTTTTACAATTTTTATAAAGTTTCCAGTCCTGTATCGACCTCGATTATTTATTTCATGTCCGCTTTTAGGAGAAGATTGTCGATCAGCGTAAAGAATTTTACCCCGCGGCAAATTAAAATGTTTGATGAGCCCCCCATCCAGCAAGTTATAGCCTGTCTGCAGGTGCGGATATTTAATTCATTTAAAATCACTTTTAAGGACTTCCTTCTTTCGTCTTTTAATGTAGGACAGACGCACATCAGATGGCATATCGATTCTATGTGGTATCCACATAAGCGTCAATTTTCATCTTGATGTTTGCCTTTCCAGGTTGGTAACAATTCCTTCGAGTTATGATCTCCTAGTCGGTACAGCATAAACCTATTTTTTTATGTAAGTCGAAAATGTGCTTCTAAATAGGCTTGCGGTTTGAGCTTTGTATATGAATTTATTACCGACCAGGCATGTCGACGTTTAGTCAATCTCGTTTTATCTTCCAAAAAGGATAATTTCTTTGCTGTGGCATTGCACACTCTGTTGAATGCTGTTCTTTCCATCTTACTGTCCAAAGCCTCTTGAATGTCTAATGCTTTCAGGGCTGTACTCAGGTATTCACCCCATGTATTTCGTGATTTCTGATCATACTGGGCCTCTATTTCAGCCCAGCATAGGTTGTTCAGGGATCTGGATTCTGACGATCGGAATTTCCAACACAATTTCGCGAAAATAGATTTTCTTTGGTATTCCTGGTTCTGAAGACCGAATTCCAAACGTATCTGTGCTGGTGACGCGGCTTTGGGAAGGTTAAAAACTGCTTTGTATACTTTTGTCTGCAGCTCATTTAGAATATCAATTTCCTGACCGTGCCATATTTCTAGGCCATATGCCAGTGTTGGAAGTAGTTGTGCTGCCATTATTTTCAGACGATGACTGTAGGAAGGGCAGCTCAATTTCCTTTGCAACTGTTTGTAAGCGAAAATTAATGAGTGGGCTTTTGCTTTTATATCTGTTTTCTGATCCATAAAGGACATGCTTCGGCCCAATTTGATGCCTAGGTATTTATATGAACTGATTTCCTCTATTTGTTCGCCCTTTACGTGCCATTTATATTTACCAGGCCTGGGACCTGCTAGATGCACCACCTTTGTTTTCTTCTTATTTAATTCCAACCCTAGTCGATCAAAGTAATCTATCAGGTTGTTGATTACTCTTTGCAACCCGATTGGAGTTTGGCTCACAACCACTATATCATCCGCGTATTGCAGGAACTGAATTGGCTCATTTGCCAGTTTGGGAGGGTGGCCATTTACTTTTAACAGATGGTTATTTAGATCGGCTAGATAAAGAGTAAATAGACTCGCTGATAGGACGCAGCCTTGTTTTAGTCCGTTGTTTATATTTATCTTGGAAGATATTCTGCTGCCGTCTTCAAGCTTCACCCTAGCCCAGGATTCGCTATATAGGGCTATTTTGATGCCAATTCATTTTTGTGGTACTCCCCATGCTTTCAATTTCATCCAAAGGCGATCTCGTGGCACTCTGTCAAAGGCTGATTTTAGGTCGATATAACATGCAATAGTCCAGCTTTTTTGCTTGTTGCTTTTTCTATTAGGATCGTCAATGCTGCCAAGTTCGTGATGGTGGCCATACCATGCCTGAAACCTGTTTGGTATTTCGGGGTTATTCTTTTTTCCTCCGTCCACGCCTGTAATTGTTGTAAAATACATGATGCAAAAAGTTTTGCCTCAATGTCAATCAAGGCAATGAGCCTGTAATTTCCAGGCTCAGTACGACTTCCGTTTTTATAGATTGGATGAAATAGGATCCCTCTCCAGGAGTTTGGCATCTTGTTTTCGCGATATAGGTGGTTAAAAAGTGGCGTGAGGTAATTGGCCCAAAATTCAGGATCTTGCTTAAAAAGTTTGGGAGACCGTTTGGCCCTGCAGCACCTTCAGTTTTCATTTTTTTATCACTACTTTTAATTGTTTAGTTGTTATTAGGGTATTTAAGTCGTGAATATTGAGTTTCAGTGGGTCCCCTTCCAATTACACTTTTTTCTGTTTGGGGTGGCTGTTTGAATTTCCATTTTGCTTTGCGTCCTCCAATATATTCAAGCCTGTTTCTGCCCACATGTGTGTACCATTTTGTGTGTTATTATACAATTTGTTGATGTATTGTGTCCATGCTGACTCGCTTATTCCCGCATTTTGGTGCATTCCTATTCCTTTTGTTAGGTTATTTATTAACCTCCAGAATTCACTACTATTTGGCAATTTACTTGCCCAGAGCAATTTCTCCCAAAGATTTTCAATATGCACCTTTTTTGCCTCCCTGCACTTATCCTTGTATTCCTTTCTCATTTCTATCATCTTACTATTGTCCGTAACTATTCCTATTCTTGCTGCTACGGCCTTGGTTCTTAACTCCTTTGCAATTTTCCTCTTCAGGTCGCGCAGCTGTATATTGTACTATGGTTCATTTCTGGCGCCATGGGTCAATTGGGGTGATGGAATTGCTGGAAATTTGTTTAACAAGGTCGTTCCTAGGTTTTCCCAATCTTGTTCTAATAAATGGGCACTCAGTGACCCGATGTTTTCTACATATTTACACACGTGTCCATTATTTGTTTGATGTTTGTTCCTCGCCACTTTAGTCTCTTTTGATTGTGTGTTTCTGGCATTTTAGTTAAGGCTTTTATGTTCTTTTTATGAAGCAGATTTATGTGTAGTGCCGTTTCTTGAGGGAGATGGTCGCTCTCTGGACGGGTATTAATGCAAAAGGAGTCAACTAGGTGCAAGAGTTCCTTGCTGATAATAGTATAATCTATGGTGGATTGTTTCTTTCCACTTAAAAATGTGATGCCAGCTGGTTGATCCCCCTTTGTATTTCCGTTCAGGATGGTAAAATCTAGGGTTTCCAGTTCTCGCTTAAATTTGTTTACTTCGGACTCCGTTTGGCGCTCTCTCTTGTTCAGATTATCCCTTAATAAATTGCAGTTAAAATCACCTGAGATGATCATCTCGTAATTTTGGTGTGTCGCTTGCAATGTCTTTATCAGGTTTATCAGACATAACAATCTTTCCCTTTTCTTCTTCTTATCGGGCTGGATATATATATTTAAAATCAGTATCTGCCATGGGTTTATATGTGTGGGTCGCTTGCATTCCAATTTCATGGCTTGTATCCAATTTTCTCCCGAGTCCAGTTCTTCTGATTTCCAGTCCTGTTTTGCTGTAACATATATTGACAGCCCCCCCCCCCTTGGGTGCCCATAGTTTGACATTTTTTCTGCCAGGACATGATGTTCTTCGTAGCCCCGACAATGGATCTTGATGTTAGATTCCATGTTTCTTGTAATAGAATTATGTCAAATCTTCCCAAAAAGGATACAGTCTCCAGGTCTTGACCCATTTCTCTGAAACCATGGGTGTTCCATGAACAGATTCTTATTATTTCCTCGTTATATAAAATTGATTGGACCTCTATGAACTGTTCCCTTCGAGCATTTTTGTTTTCATCAGGGTTGTTGTTGGCTTAAGAATTGGGGAACCCAAGACCAATCTTGATTTTCTTCTGTCTGTAGTTTGGATTGTCGGGGGCTTGGGCTGGGATTGTTTGAACTTTTTTCCTGACTTAATTGAGGTTTCGGGGTAGTACTTCTCGCCCCCCTCAAAAATGATGATGTTGGTCTTTTGTTTATTCCGGTTGATTGGTACGTCTCTTTATATAATAACGGGTATGGGTATTTAATACGTTTCGAATACGTTAGCATTATGCCCCATGCTTCAAAGGCCGTTCTTGTTGAGTATATCAGTGCTGTTATTTCATTTGAAGACCATGTTGTGTGGGTTGCCTCTGTTTCTGTTCCTTTTTCCGTTTGTAGGAATTCTACGGCCAAGAGGTTTGCTGATGTAATATTTTTTAATTTTGGAATCTCTTTAAACAGCCTCATTAGATTTCCCCTATTTAAAATATCCAATCTGCCTTTGGTTGGATATTCTGGCACAAAAATTAGATTTTGGCAAGACTCCACTGAATCACTTTGTTGGTTCTGATTTTGATTTGTTCTAATTTTTTCCATTAAAGGTTCACAGGCCTTATTTCCGTTTTTGCCCATGTTGTCTTCGTAGGCCCTTTCCTGTGAGGAAGTATTTGATTTTTTTTTTTCCCTCACCGATTATTTCGCGTTCTGTTTTTGCTGTTTTTTGGCTTATATTTTGCCATGCATTGTCCTTTGTGATTTGCATTTCAATTGGTAATTTGCAGACCCTGCCCTGTTTATCCAGGGTTATTTTTATTTGGTTACTGATACTTTTGTCCATTTCCGTTTGTATCCCCAGCGTTTTTGCTATTGGTGATGATACCCTGATTTGCTGATTTGGTATCTGAACTTCTTGTTTTCTTGTTTGCGAGCTTATATCTACTTGCTCTATATTTTTTGTTTCTAGATTTGGAGATAAGACTTGTGAATCCATTAATTTCCTTTTTTCTCCTTCTTGTTTTTTAGTTACGATTTTGAGTTCGAACCTCGTTTTCGTGGTTTCTGTGCTTGCCTTAGCGTGATTTGTTGTTTTTATTCCCTCGCTTTGGTGGCTCAGTGTTTTCCTATTTTCTTTTTCGGATGACATGAATTTGCTTTGAGGGGATATGCTGGGCTGACCATACTGTCTTGCATGTTTAATCCTGGGCTGAACGAGTCTGCTTTTGATGTGTTCTTACTATAATTGTTGATGTTGTTTTTTGACTGTTGGGTGAATATTGGATAGATTTGTCTTTTTTCCTGGGCAGCTTGTTTGCTGGCGTTGTGCCTGGCTTTCCGCGCTCGTTTGCGTTGTCTTTTTGTTTGAACAACTGTTGGGCTGTGTATGGAAGTTATTTTGTTTGCACTTTCCTTGTTGCCTACCCCATTTATTTCCTTGACTTCCTTTGTTTTTATACTATCATCGTGCGCGGAGTCGCCAGTCTTATTTGCTTGACCTAATAAACCTTGTTTGTCGTCCTTTTGTTCTGTTATAGGCGTACTGACCATACTTCCAGGTGATTGGACGACCTGTAAAATTTCTGTCAGTATTTCGGGGAGAGATGCCAGTTTGTCTATTATCTGACCACATCCACAATTTAGATTTAACAATTGATTTTTGGCTAGTACGTCTTTTTTATTTCCTTTTGTGATTTGTGCTGTAATTGTATCTAGTTTTGTATTTATTCCTGCTATGTGGACTGCGATTAGGTTCATTAAATCAACCTGGACATCTAATTTATCAGATTGAAAATTTAGGACATCCTTTGCTTGCTGTAGTGTTCTTAGCAGCGATTCGCTCCATGTGGCTGTATCGATAGATTTTGTCAAAATCCCCGATATCGAGTCAATTCCACTGACTGACAAAATCGTAATTGGGGGTGATAGGGGTTTTCGTCTTTCTGGGGGTTGAACATTTCTGTCGTTGTTTTTTTCCTCCTGTTGGTCCAGACTGGGTGAGAGTTTTATAGGTGTGGAGGCAACCCCCCCCTTCCTCCCCAATTTTCCTTTTTGGAGACGGAGACGGGCCGACTACTGACGTTTTCCCTTGCTTATTTGCATGAATGTCCTCTTCCGTTTGTGTGTTAAGTTCCAAGGCTTCGATAAGGTCAATATCATTTGAAATGGAGAAGGAACTAGTCCATTCTTCCTTTTGTATGATATCTTGTGTACCAACTTGACCTGTGCTTCCTTTTTTTCTTGACTCTTTACGCTTTCCCCTTCCTTACTTATATCTGACAAAGCCGTGGGCTGGTGTATCTGTGCTGTTGTTTTTATCAACCATCTTTTAAGAGGTGCTTCTTCTTGATCAACTGCCCCTGCACTTATTTCCTGACCGTGTTTCCTGTTTTGTGGGGTGTTTTCACTTATTTGGTGTTGTGTTACTTGCGGTTTCGAAGGTAGAGGGCTTGCTTCTCCTGATTTATTTGGGATTATGGATTTTTCTGGAATTATGGGGCTTTGCAAGCCAAACGCCTCATCTGGGGAGGCGTAAATTGCGGCCATCGAGTCCTTTAGAAAGTGAAATTTCTGCTTCCCGTTTTTCCCCCCGAATTTGAAAAACACTGGTTCTGGTGTTGGAGCTGAGACCAGTCTCTCTTTGTGTAGAGTGGATTTCTCTTTCTTTTTCTTTGAAGTGAGAGTTGGGTCTTTTGTGAGTGCTCCTTTCCTAATTTTGCTCGGAGGTGCTTGACGAATTGTTCCTGACCTCATACTCCTTACAACTTAGCTTGACTTCTTTATTCTTTGAATAAAAATAAATTGAAAAATAAAATATAAATCTTTTTATTTATTTACTTTGGGGCCCATTACGATGGCGGGCGGAAGCACAACCGCCGTGCTGGCGGATGCAAAAACCACCAGTTACCGCCGGCACGCAGCAGTCCACACGCCCGCCCAATTACGATGCGAAAAGCAGGCCAAACACCGCCGGCAAGCCAGCAACACCGTCCGCCATCAAAGTGCGCCCGCACACGTAGCGGCGCAGCCCAACTGACACACACCGTCCGACGAAACACGTCCCGCCCGGCGCATAAATTACGATGCCGCAAACAAACGGCTCCCATGGCAAAGAGACACCGCACGTGAAAGAGAGGCGGAAACACGGACGCAGAGCACGGACAACGAAGAAGCGGCACCCCGGGCATGAATCCAGCACTGCAGGCCCTTCCCATGCTTCTGCTGATGCACCACCAAGGACGCAACGTACCGCGGAGACGCAGGTAGGCACACACACAACAAGTGCACGCAAACAGCGCACACAGTGCAAGGGCGGAAAAAGCGGACAACCCCCCACCAGCGCGTGCACACTACACATCCACCATTGCATCCACATATGACACACAGGCCAAATCCTAACATCGCAGAACACATGTGTACACACCACCTGGGACTAGGAACCAACCACCCCGTCACGGCCCCAAAGCGGCGATGACGCCGCCACACATGCGCACAACGCAGAGGCCAACCGCAGCGCCATGCATGCGTCGCACACAGACACAGGGACACAACCAAGCAGCACACACACCAGCCCCACCCCGAACGCACATGACACGTGACAGGCCGGCCACAGACATGTCCCCAACGCCCAATTCACGGACAACACCCAACGCCACACAACCGACGCACACATGTCAGTGAAGTCACGCAACAGCAGGACACACCCCAGTGTAACAAACATGGCGAAGCACACAGCGGCGGCAACACCAACTAGGAGAAGCAGGGCCCCTTCGGGAAGAGGAACGCCAGTACCACACTGAAAAACCCATACCACCCTGCACATATGAACAAGACACATGAAACGGAACACCAAAGAGCCCGGGGACCGACAACAGGTGGCCCAAGAATTACATCCACACACAAGGCCCAACGCAGAGCGGAAAGGCAGCCTGCCGCCCACACAAGGGAGAGCAGACAGCACTGAATGACCTTCCATTCCAACACCGAAACCACAGCCCTACGACAGAAGCCGGTGAATACAGCCATTGTCCAAGAATAGACCAACACAGGCATGCCGAGGAGACCGACCACAGGGCAGATAGCGCATATCACAGAAGCACACAACGGACGGGGAAGAAAGAAGAAAACACTCCCCATGTCGGCCACATGCAAGTTAATTGGAAGGAGTCACACAGCACTGACCTTGAACTGTCTGAGAAGCATGTGGGAAGAGGGCCCGTGTCCTCCAAACAAGCCAACAGAACACAAGTCCTGTCTCCCCACGACTACACAGAGCTCACAGCAACCCCGGAGCGTGCACATTGCAGACTGCACACACAGCCGGAGCACGCCACCTCTACGAACCGCTGCGAAATGGCAACCGCAACACACCTACCCAACTACGCCGAACAGCTCAAGCTGTACCAAACCAACACGATACATACATTGGGATGCGATCTCCTGTCCCTGCTGAACGTAAGTTACCGACTGACTTACCGCATCACATTGTTCAGCTGCGTCATGCCCGTCTTCTACTGTCGGAGGTGTCCCTACCAGCATCCCGTCGAGATATGCCTCTCCAACCCGGCATGTCTGAAGGCGGACCTGCTACCACTACTCCTCCCTCTGGACGCACACGACAGGGCCTGCTCTGCCTATGGGGGCATGGCGTATGTGGCCAACATCGCACGCGCACTGAAATGGAACCACTGTGCCTCCACACGACGGATCATCGAGAACAGCTACATCGAATGTCACCCAGCATGCCCCATCATGGTCCTCCAAGGGACAACCTACGAACAACACCTTGACAGCCACCATCCGCTTCATTGGCTGGCAAACATGTACACCACCAATGACATGGAAGCCCTGCTGGACGGCATCGCATACCTGACAACCTGTAAATACGTCGGACCACAACGCAGGTTCCCCGAGTGACCTATGAAGTCCAACCCCGCACCCATGCTCAGCTTCCGCACGGACTGGCCAGTCACCACCACAACAGCCATACCAAACGACCGGCAACTGTAACCACACCATCAACGACATCGCCATGACATCGGATATGACCGGGACATGCACACTGTTCCCCATCACATCCAGGAACACCGCATGCATCGTGGGAGGCAGTGGCATGGGCTCTGTGCATCGCACCCACATGGACGGAACTGCACGAACAACCAGGACACGACATGGATCCAGCGCACATGGACACACACACCGCTCAGTGAACATGAATAGGTCGCCTGGAGTCTGTGGGTGCTGCACCCCTCCCACCCCGCCCCGGGAATCCCATACCAGGACCTTTGCATGGACGACAAGTGCATACAACAACAACACGACCCCAGTGACTGTGACATGTCCAGTAACCACCACAGTGCAACAACAAGTGGCACGCCGCTGCATGCACGCAAGCACATGCCCTGATGTCATCTCACATGCACGCGTGCATGAGGAACAACCGCAGCAAACCTGTCACATGGAACTGAGATGGACTGTGCCCATGATGCCGAGCGGTCTGGTAGGCTACATGTATACCGTCTGTGTCAAAGTCCGCAGCTCCGCAGCTATACGTAAATGTACATTAGCACAGCCTTGGCCAAGCAGATGTAACCCCACACCCTATCCCATTTGTAATCATGCTCAGTATATCCTCAACATGTATTCCGCTGCCAGTAGTGTCCACTATACTGCATCACAGAGGACAGAAGACTCAATATAATGTTTGAAACCAAAACTGTCTCCGCTGACTCATTTCACAAGTACGAATGAGAGAGGATGAGAGTATGTGAAGTACACGGCAGTCGTGACATGACCATGTAGTCCACTGGTATTGGATGTCAACGCAAATGAGTAGCACTACTGTGGAAGACACACATGTGTCGTGTGAAGTCGTATGGACGCAGTGCTCAGGTGGGTGGGTGCGACGGGTAGATGCGCACATGCCAAGTTGGAGCACGCCGTGTTGGGAGGGGTCATGAACAGTACACCACCGCTTCCCTGGGCATTGTGAGAGGACACCTGTCGGGGGGAGTGAACACGTGTGTGCACAGCAGCCGGGCACACGTACAAGGCGGTACCAGGCGCACCTCAGCCCACCCTCTGTGGACAAGCTGGATCCTGTTGTGCGCCCGCCATGCCCCTTGACAAGGCACACACAGCCCCAGTCGACCAGGTGTAACCCCAACATAGTCAATCCGCACAGGCGATACAGGGCACGGGATGGCAGTGGAGCATGGTGTGTGAGAGGTCTCCTCGCGCTCCTCCTGGTCATATCACGCAGGCAATAGAACCTCAACGTCTAGCATGGCACAAGTCAAATGGAAGTGTAGGGGGGACGCACCACAGCACGAGCAGCACTGACGTCACGGGAGGTGGCTCGCACCATCCCATCCATTGCCCATCATACCAACCACGCCACATGCCATTGCGACTAAGTGCAAGCGCGTGCGCCACCACCCCCGAGCCCTCCCCAGAGAGGCCAAAGAGTGAATGTGTGGGCCATCAGCCACAGACGGACGCGGCATGGCCGCAAGGGCAGCCACAGCCACTGGGTGTCGCAGGTGGCGGATCCGGAAGGCGAAGACTGTGATGCATAGTCCATGCAGGCCGGGTCTCCATTTGGGGCACCACGCAGGTGGACGGCGTCCCGCCACACATCATACCCTGAGACAGCCCACTCGTGCAACTGGACCCACACATACACTCCTTGCCCTCTCTGGTGCGAGCTTGGGGCTGCCTGTGCAAGCACTAGCCTCGCAGGTGAGCATGCATATTGGGGGGCGAGGGGAGGACATGAGGGCTGGGGCGAAGATGACTGTATCACTGTCAGTTAGTACAAGGGATGACCCAGATGTGGAAAGGAAGAGACGTGTCCCGTGTGTACTGCAACTAGTCGCCAATCCAACTACCCCCCATGTCCGGAATGTAAGCCCGCACCTAGGCCCGCCCATCCGCCACATCGAACATACCACCAGCACGACAACCTTCCCATTCGAAACACTGACTGGGGGTGGCGACCAGTGAACAATCATGTGTAGCCTACCCACGCGTACATGTGGGCCCTCCATGATCCATGTCACCTGCGGCAAAGACATGACATGCGCAATGAGGGAAGTGAGGAGAGCTGTCCGCCCCACGCGCAGAAGGTGCATCAGCTCCACAGACCCAGCAGCGAGTCCAGCAGGGGTCACATGTGCAGGGGCAGCTGTGCCTGGTGTGAAGGCACATGCATATAGACAGCACATCGACCAATGTGTAGTCTGCCCACATCCACAGTCCATCATCATGCGGACATAGGAATTGAACACAGGGCAACACATCTTAGTTGGTGCACCCACCGTGACCAACAATGCGCAATCATCGACGTACCCGCCCTGTGCATGGCCCCCACCCAACGGAGGCACATCCAGTGCCACCATCCCACACACACAAGCCTTCCACGGAACATGCTGTGTCCAATGGTCAGTACAGAGTCAGCGCCCATCTGGTGGATCCTGAACAGGAGACACATGCACACACATGCCAGCTCCCACTATGTACGTCTGCCACCTGGCACGTGCAATGTAACCTCTCACCTGTGACTGCAAGCACACAGCCGTCTTGGCATGGGGCTGTCAATGTGGACACCAGTCAATGTTTCGGGAGCTGTGATCCGTACAGTGCTGTACATAGGGTGCAGTGCTGACACCTACTACTGTCTCATATCCCCTCGTGCCACAGGTCCCACTTGTATTGGCCGCTCAGCCCGTGCCCACATCGTCGTCGTCGTGTGCCATACTCATCCAGCCTCGGAAGCAGTTCCATGCTCAGCAGACACTCATGTTGCCGTGGCGTTGCCGCTTGACGAATATGCAGTCAGTCCCCATCAGCACGCCCCGCAAGTCATTGGGGCCTAGATCACCATGTGCATGCACA